>OZ023332.1:6842366-7267087 GCA_964007535.1 Brachyptera risi
ACGAGAGATGGAGGCTCGAACCACCCGTGCGCTAGTGGTGTGGGATAGGGGAGACGGTCGTTCGGAGCCTTCATCTCTCGTGGACACAAGTTACACACGAGAGATGGAGGCTCGAACCACCCGTGCGCTAGTGGTGTGGGATAGGGGGGACGGTCGTTCGGACCTCTTGGTCACAAGTCTAGGAAGTGATGTTTCAACTAGTTGCTCCCACTCGAATCTTCAGTAGAGGTTCTTCTTCTCTCGAGGATGGTCAGTTGTCCGCACGTCGAGTTCGACTCGCACCTCTCTCTCACACTCACGGGCCGCCCATAAGAGAGCAGGGATCCCAGACCGTGTGACAGTCCGAGTGCTCTATGTTATCCAGGTGATATGTGTTGTGGTGAAAACTCGATTTGGGATTATTTGGCAACGCTGTAATTATTGGATATGGTGACTTTCAGGCAGGTAAGAGAAACATAACATTACACGTTATTAGTCTGACTAATTGTTACCAACCGAACAATAATATGGAGTTATCGGTTGAGTGAAAACCTTCTAAAAGGAACTGTTTGTGATGTTCCATGCCCATGGTGTGGTAAACAGGCCTGCATCTTTCTCCTGCTGTCCTGCTGTCCTGCTGTCCTGCTGTCGTGCTGTCCTGCTGTCCCACTGTCCTGCTGTCCCGCTGTCCTGCTGTCGTGCTGTCCTGCTGTCCCGCTGTCCTGCTGTCATGCTGTCCTGCTGTCCCACTGTCCTGCTGTCCCGCTGTCCCGCTGTCCCGCTGTCCTGCTGTCGTGCTGTCCTGCTGTCCCACTGTCCTGCTGTCCCGCTGTCCTGCTGTCGTGCTGTCCTGCTGTCCCGCTGTCCTGCTGTCATGCTGTCCTGCTGTCCCACTGTCCTGCTGTCCCGCTGTCCCGCTGTCCCGCTGTCCTGCTGTCGTGCTGTCCTGCTGTCCCACTGTCCTGCTGTCCCGCTGTCCTGCTGTCGTGCTGTCCTGCTGTCCCGCTGTCCTGCTGTCATGCTGTCCTGCTGTCCCACTGTCCTGCTGTCCCGCTGTCCTGCTGTCATGCTGTCGTGCTGTCCTGCTGTCCTGCTGTCCTTATGTCCTGCTGTCCTGCTGTCCCGCTGTCCCGCTGTCCTGCTGTCCTGCTGTCCTGCTGTCCTGCTGTCCTGCTGTCCTGCTGTCCTGCTGTCCTGCTGTCCTGCTGTCCTGCTGCACTGCTGTCCTGCTGTCCTGCTGTCCTGCTGTCCTGCTGTCCTGCTGCACTGCAGTCCCGCTGTCTTGCTGCACTGCTGTCCCGCTGTCTTGCTGTCCTGCTGTCCCGCTGTCCCGCTGTCATGCTGTCCTGCTGTCCTGCTGTCCTGCTGTCCTGCTGCACTGCTGTCCCGCTGTCTTGCTGTCCTGCTGTCCTGCTGTCATGCTGTCCTGCTGTCCTGCTGTCCTGCTGTCCTGCTGTCCTGCTGTCCTGCTGTCCTGCTGCACTGCTGTCCTGCTGTCCTGCTGTCCCGCTGTCCTGCTGTCCTGATGTCGTGCTGTCGTGCTGTCCTGCTGTCCTGCTGTCCTGCTGTCGTGTTGTCCTAATGCACTGCTGTCCTGCTGTCCTGCTGCACTGCTGTCGTGCTGTACTGCTGTCTTGCTGTCCTGCTGTCCCGCTGTCCTGCTGTCCTGCTGTCGTGCTGTCGTGCTGTCGTGCTGTCCTGCTGTCCTGCTGTCCTGCTGTCCGGCTGTCCTGCTGTCCTGCTGTCCTGCTGTCCGGTTGTCGTGCCGTCCTGCTGTCCTGCTGTCCTGCTGTCGTGCTGTCGTGTTGTCCCGCTGTCCCGCTGTCCTGCTGTCCTGCTGTCCTGCTGTCCTGCTGTCGTGCTGTCCCGCTGTCCCGCTGTCCTGCTGTCCTGCTGTCGTGCTGTCCTGCTGTCCTGCTGTCCTGCTGTCCTGCTGTCCTGCTGTCCTGCTGTCCTGCTGTCGTGCTGTCGTGCTGTCCTGCTGTCGTGTTGTCCCGCTGTCCCGCTGTCCTGCTGTCCTGCTGTCGTGCTGTCGTGCTGTCCTGCTGTCCTGCTGTCCTGCTGTCCTGCTGTCCTGCTGTCCTGCTGTCCTGCTGTCCTGCTGTCCTGCTGTCCTGCTGTCCTGCTGTCCTGCTGTCCTGCTGTCCTGCTGTCCTGCTGTCCGGCTGTCGTGCCGTCCTGCTGTCCTGCTGTCCTGCTGTCGTGCTGTCGTGTTGTCCCGCTGTCCCGCTGTCCTGCTGTCCTGCTGTCCCGCTGTCCTGCTGTCGTGCTGTCCCGCTGTCCCGCTGTCCTCTGTCCTGCTGTCGTGCTGTCCTGCTGTCCTGCTGTCCTGCTGTCCTGCTGTCCTGCTGTCCGGCTGTCGTGCCGTCCTGCTGTCCTGCTGTCCTGCTGTCGTGCTGTCGTGTTGTCCCGCTGTCCCGCTGTCCTGCTGTCCTGCTGTCCCGCTGTCCTGCTGTCGTGCTGTCCCGCTGTCCTGCTGTCCTGCTGTCGTGCTGTCCTGCTGTCGTGCTGTCCTGCTGTCCTGCTGTCCTGCTGTCCTGCTGTCCTGCTGTCCTGCTGTCCTGCTGTCGTGCTGTCCTGCTGTCCTGCTGTCGTGTTGTCCCGCTGTCCCGCTGTCCTGCTGTCCTGCTGTTCCGCTGTCCTGCTGTCGTGCTGTCCCGCTGTCCCGCTGTCCTGCTGTCCTGCTGTCGTGCTGTCGTGCCGTCCCGCTGTCCTGCTGTCCTGCTGACTGCTGTCCTGCTGTCCTGCTGTCCTGCTGTCGTGCTGTCCCGCTGTCCTGCTGTCCTGCTGTCCTGCTGTCCTGCTGTCCTGCTGTCCCGCTGTCGTGTTGTCCCGCTGTCCCGCTGTCCTGCTGTCCCGCTGTCCTGCTGTCGTGCTGTCCCGCTGTCGTGTTGTCCCGCTGTCCCGCTGTCCTGCTGTCCCGCTGTCCTGCTGTCGTGCCGTCCTGCTGTCCTGCTGTCCTGCTGTCCTGCTGTCCTGCTGTCCTGCTGTCCTGCTGTCCTGCTGTCCTGCTGTCGTGCTGTCCTGCTGTCCTGCTGTCGTGTTGTCCCGCTGTCCCGCTGTCCTGCTGTCCTGCTGTCCCGCTGTCCTGCTGTCGTGCTGTCCTGCTGTCGTGCTGTCCTGCTGTCCTGCTGTCCTGCTGTCCTGCTGTCCTGCTGTCCGGCTGTCGTGCCGTCCTGCTGTCCTGCTGTCCTGCTGTCGTGCTGTCGTGTTGTCCCGCTGTCCCGCTGTCCTGCTGTCCTGCTGTCCCGCTGTCCTGCTGTCGTGCTGTCCCGCTGTCCTGCTGTCCTGCTGTCGTGCTGTCCTGCTGTCGTGCTGTCCTGCTGTCCTGCTGTCCTGCTGTCCTGCTGTCCTGCTGTCCTGCTGTCCTGCTGTCCTGCTGTCGTGCTGTCCTGCTGTCCTGCTGTCGTGTTGTCCCGCTGTCCCGCTGTCCTGCTGTCCTGCTGTTCCGCTGTCCTGCTGTCGTGCTGTCCCGCTGTCCCGCTGTCCTGCTGTCCTGCTGTCGTGCTGTCGTGCCGTCCTGCTGTCCTGCTGTCCTGCTGTCCTGCTGTCCTGCTGTCCTGCTGTCCTGCTGTCGTGCTGTCCCGCTGTCCTGCTGTCCTGCTGTCCTGCTGTCCTGCTGTCCTGCTGTCCTGCTGTCCTGCTGTCGTGCTGTACCGCTGTCCTGCAGTCCTGCTGTCCTGCTGTCCTGCTGTCCTGCTGTCCTGCTGTCCTCCTGTCGTGCTGTCGTGCTGTCCTGCTGTCCTGCTGTCCTGCTGTCCAGCTGTCCTGCTGTCCTGCTGTCCTGCTGTCCTGCTGTCCTGCTTTCCTGCTGTCTCGCTGTCCTGCTGTCCTGCTGTCCCGCTGTCCCGCTGTCCTGCTGTCCTGATGTCGTGCTGTCCTGCTGTCGTGCTGTCCCGCTGTCCTACTGTCGTTGTGTCCCGCTGTCCCGCTGTCCTGCTGTCCTGCTGTCGTGTTGTCCCGCTGTCCCGCTGTCCTGCTGTCCTGCTGTCCCGCTGTCCTGCTGTCGTGCTGTCCCGCTGTCCCGCTGTCCTGCTGTCCTGCTGTCGTGCTGTCGTGCTGTCCCGCTGTCCTGCTGTCCTGCTGTCCTACTGTCCTGCTGTCGTTCTGTCCTGCTGTCCTGCTGTCCTGCTGTTCGCTGTCCTGCTGTCCTGCTGTCGTACTGTCGTGCTGTCCTGCTGTCCTGCTGTCCTGCTGTCCTGCTGTCGTGCTGTCCTGCTGTCCCGCTGTCCCGCTGTCCTGCTGTCCTGCTGTCCTGCTGTCCTGCTGTCCTGCTTTCCTGCTGTCCTGCTGTCCTGCTGTCGTGCTGTCGTGCTGTCCTGCTGTCCTGCTGTCCTGCTGTCCCGCTGTCCTGCGCTCCTGCTGTCCTGCTGACCTGCTGTCCCGCTGTCCCGCTGTACCGCTGTCCTGCTGTCCTGCTGTCGTGCTGTCCCGCTGTCGTGCTGTCGTGCTGTCGTGCTGTCGTGCTGTCGTGCTGTCCTGCTGTTTTGCTGTCCTGCTGTCCTGCTGTTCCGCTGTCCCGCTGTCCTGCTGTCCTGCTGTCCTGCTGTCGTGCTGTCCTGCTGTCCTGCTGTCCTGCTGTCGTGCTGTCCTGCTGTCCTGCTGTCCTGCTGTCCCGCTGTCGTGCTGTCCGGCTGTCGTGCTGTCCCGCTGTCCTGCTGTCCTGCTGTCCTGCTGTCCTGCTGTCGTGCTGTCCTGCTGTCCTGCTGTCCTGCTGTCCCACTGTCCCGCTGTCCTGCTGTCCTGCTGTCCCGCTGTCCCGCTGTCCTGCTGCACTGCTGTCGTGCTGTCCTGCTGTCCTGCTGTCCTGCTGTTCTGCTGTTTTGCTGTCCTGCTGTCGTGCTGTCCTGCTGTCCTGCTGTCCTGCTCTCCTGCTGTCCCGCTGTCCTGCTGTCCTGCTGTCCTGCTGTCGTGCTGTCCTGCTGTCCTGCTGTCCTGCTGTTCTGCTGTCTTGCTGTCCTGCTGTCGTGCTGTCCTGCTGTCCTGCTGTCCTGCTGTCCTGCTGTCCCGCTGTCCTGCTGTCCTGCTGTCCTGCTGTCGTGCTGTCGTGTTGTCCCGCTGTCCCGCTGTCCTGCTGTCCTGCTGTCGTGCTGTCCTGCTGTCGTGCTGTCCTGCTGTCGTGCTGTCCTGCTGTCCTGCTGTCGTGCTGTCCTGCTGTCCCGCTGTCCTGCTGTCCTGCTGTCCTGCTGTCGTGCTGTCCTGCTGTTTTGCTGTCCGGCTGTCGTGCTGTCCTGCTGTCCGGCTGTCGTGCTGTCGTGCTGTCCTGCTCTCCTGCCGTCCGGCTGTCGTGCTGTCGTGCTGTCCTGCTGTCCTGCTGTCGTGCTGTCCTGCTGTCCTGCTGTCCTGCTGTCCTGCTGTCCTGCTGTCGTGCTGTCCCGCTGTCCCGCTGTCCTGCTGTCGTGCTGTCCTGCTGTTTTGCTGTCCGGCTGTCCTGCTGTCCTGCTGTCCTGCTGTCCTGCTGTCCTGCTGTCGTGCTGTCCTGCTGTTCTGCTGTCCTGCTGTCCTGCTGTCCCACTGTCCTGCTGTCCTGCTGTCGTGCTGTCCTGCTGTCGTGTTGTCCCGTTGTCCCGCTGTCCTGCTGTCCTGCTGTCCTGCTGTCCTGCTGTCCTGCTGTCCTGCTGTTTCGCTGTCCTGCTGTCCTGCTGTCCTGCTGTCCTGCTGTCCTGCTGTCGTTCTGTCCCGCTGTCATGCTGTCCTGCTGTCCTGCTGTCGTGCTGTCGTGCTGTCCTGCTGTCCAGCTGTCCTGCTGTCCTGCTGTCCTGCTGTCGTGCTGTCCCGCTGTCCTGCTGTCCTGCTGTCGTGCTGTCGTGCTGTCCTGCTGTCCTGCTGTCCTGCTGTCCCGCTGTCCCGCTGTCCCGCTGTCCTGCTGTCCTGCTGTCCTGCTGTCGTGCTGTCCTGCTGTCCTGCTGTCCTGCTGTCCTGCTGTCCTGCTATCCTGCTGTCCCGCTGTCCTGCTGTCCTGCTGTCGTGCTGTCGTGCTGTCCTGCTGTCCTGCTGTCCTGCTGTCCTGCTGTCGTGCTGTCTCGCTGTCCCCCCGTCCTGCTGTCCTGCTGTCCTGCTGTCGTGCTGTCCTGCTGTCCTGCTGTCCTGCTGTCCAGCTGTCGTGCTGTCGTGCTGTCCCGCTGTCCCGCTTTCCCGCTGTCCCGCTGTCCCGCTGTCCCGCTGTCCTGCTGTCCCGCTGTCCTGCTGTCCTGCTGTCCTGCTGTCCTGCTGTCCTGCTGTCCTGCTGTCCTGCTGTCCTGCTGTCCCGCTGTCCTGCTGTCCTGCTGTCGTGCTGTCGTGCTGTCCTGCTGTCCTGCTGTCCTGCTGTCCTGCTGTCCTGCTGTCGTGCTGTCCCGCTGTCCTGCTGTCCTGCTGTCCTGCTGTCCTGCTGTCCTGCTGTCCAGCTGTCGTGCTGTCGTGCTGTCGTGCTGTCGTGCTGTCGTGCTGTCCCGCTGTCCCGCTGTCCCGCTGTCCCGCTGTCCTGCTGTCCTGCTGTCCCGCTGTCGTGCTGTCCTGCTGTCCTGCTGTCCTGCTGTCCTGCTGTCCTGCTGTCGTGCTGTCCTGCTGTCGTGCTGTCCCGCTGTCCTGCTGTCCTGCTGTCCTGCTGTCCTGCTGTCCAGCTGTCGTGCTGTCGTGCTGTCGTGCTGTCGTGCTGTCCCGCTGTCCCGCTGTCCCGCTGTCCCGCTGTCCTGCTGTCCTGCAGTCGTGCTGTCCTGCTGTCCTGCTGTCCGGCTAAATTGTTTCCTTGTGCATGCTAACTCAAGTGATGGTAACCCATGCTCTTATCACTTACTTTGAGCTGTTTATGTCGTTGCTTACAACATGATGCGGCCCGGGCGGGTTCTGTGTCGGTCGAATCACATTAGGTGAATCCAGTGACGGATACAGGGGAGGGGGCGCCCCCCCCGTGAATTAGTAGCGACGAAATCGAAGAGAATGAAAGATAGAAAATCAGAAAAGAGAAGGAAGGAAATGAATATCGTGTGAGGCTATGTAATGCCACGATTTCATATTTTACATAAATGCATTGAACATGTACTCTGTGCGTACTGGTTCAAAATGTCATATCTGGAAGGCCTATGCAGTTTAGTTAGCGAGAATCGTGCTTTTTTCAGGTCGTGACTTATCAAGATTCTTGTGAATAACGATGATAATAATGACAGGGGGAGGGGGGGGGGGGGCTATCGGAACCCATTCGTGACGTTCTGTCCGTAATCGTATTCTATACATTATATTTCATTCAATTCGCACCACTGAATGGCGACACGTCAATTTACCACTGCCCTGCACTTCTAAGTGTGATCGTTTTCACAGACCGCCAGTCTGCCGTGTCAACGCAATCACGCACTATCACTCCAAGAAATAGCCAAGTTGGGAGTAGTAGTAGTAGTAGTGTTTATTCCTTTAATCCTCTTTCGAGGAAATCGGTACTCAATTTACATATTTTACAATATAACTTATTGATAGCATTACATTTGAGTATGGCAGTAAGCCATCATTTATAATCAACAACGAATTAGTAATTCTAGTATATCAAACAAATAATACAACAAATAATGATACATCACAAGATTTTAGATTGATCGATACGGAATTGAGATAAATCGATAGATCTTGTATATGTAGTCACTCTGATACATATATATAGATAGCTAGGTAATATGGATAATCAGTAGAATTATATAAAAAAAAAGAATTACTGAATATGTCAATACACAGACAAGTAGAATTAATAACCAGGAAAACGCGGGATGCGCGTTGTGAGATGAGCTTAGAAGTATGGCAATCTAGAATGAAAAATAACTTGTCAGCTCAATTTACATCTACAAACCTTGACTTACTTCAAACGTTCAAAAACCTCACCTGCAACTTGTTGATATTTATAGTAACCTGCAACCTGTCGCATAAACACTTTGCAAAACCAATTGATCCAAATTTTCAATAAAATGTACACGTTTATTGCGTTTTCTTCATTATTTCTTATTTGATTGTTGTAAAAATCTCTGAAAATGTGTATAATAGTGTTTTTCATATTCTGTGAGAATTTGAGAGCTTTTGAAAAATTCTTGTTTTTCAAGTATTTTTCCTCCGGGTTATTCTTATGAGGATTTTCCAAACTTTCCGATTATTTTCCGGAAAAACCTTCGGACCGATTTATTTGAATAACAATCTCAACCTATTCTGGTATGACACCAACGTTAAGAAAAAGTTTCAAGTTGATTGGTTCATTTCTCTGACCTGTATGCCGCGTACATAATTACCAAAAAAAAAAAAAACACATTAAAACGAAGCCCATTTTTTTCAAGGGTGTGAAATGGAAAGCTTCGCTACGCTCATCTAACTAGGAAAACGCGGGATGCGCGTTGTGAGATGAGCTTAGACAGTATGGCAATCTAGAATGAAAAATAACTTGTCAGCTCAATTTACATCTACAAACCTTGACTTACTTCAAACGTTCAAAAACCTCACCTGCAACTTGTTGATATTTATAGTAACCTGCAACCTGTCGCATAAACACTTTGCAAAACCAATTGATCCAAATTTTCAATAAAATGTACACGTTTATTGCGTTTTCTTCATTATTTATCATTCGATTGTTGTAAAAATCTCTAAAAAGGTGTATAATAGTGTTTTTCATATTCTGTGGGAATTTGAGAGCTTTTGAAAAATTCTTGTTTTTCAAGTATTTTTAACTTTCTGATCATTTTCCGGAAAAACCTTCCGAACGATTCCTCTGAATAACAATCCGAACATATTCTGGTATGACACCAACGTTCAGAAAAAGTTTCAAGTTGATTGATTCATTTCTCTGATCTGCATGCCGCGTACATAATTACAAAAAAAAAAAACATAAAAACGAAGCCCATTTTTTTCAGGGTGTGAAATGGAAAGCTTCGCTACGCTCATCTAATTAATTGTGAGGTGCTCCTTGAGGAGTGATTTAAATTGATTCAATGGCAGAATCCTAATACTTATTGGGAGAATATTATGAGGTTCACTACCTGAAATTTGAAGACTTTTGCCGAATAATGGACGGTTATGTTTGTTTAGGTGAATGAGATTATTATTCCTAGTATTATGTTCATGATCAATGGGAGGGAAATCTGTTTCATTGGTATGTTGAACATGAGCACTTTGTATATATACGTGGACGCCACAGTCATAATTTTGAGTTCTTGAAATTGTTTCTTACAACTGGGCATGATCAACATTTTATCACTGACTTTACCCGATGCTGAACGATCAGTTTAAGGCATGTCATTATCAGTTGTAATCGATGTGATTTGATTGGTTCTATTTTCATCAGGTAGAATACATGTCCTCTAATAGTTTTTGGTAATTATCCGTACTGCAGATTTTTGTATTAAAAAAATTCTCTCACTTCCAGAGGCGTTGTCCCAGAATTCAATACCGTGTAACTCATAATTAAATGCAAATAAGCATGGTATACGGTTACTAAAGTTTTCAAATCGGTCAGCTTTGACATATTTCTGAGTGCATAGCAAGCTGTTGTGAGTTTAGAGGCAAGAATGTTTGTATGGTATTCCCATTTGAGTTTATTATCAATGTTTAAACATAAAAATGTTGTACAGTCCGATAATAGCATATCGCTGTTTCCGTTAAGTATTTTTATATCAGCTATTTTGTCTGTATCGAATAAAATGAGCTTCGTTTTTGACTGATTATAAGGTACAATTTATTCACAAAGAACCAATTATTGAGCAATGCGATGGTTTGATTTGTCACTATTTCTATATCTTCGACGTTTTTAGATTTCACCACCACATTTGTGTCATCTGCGAAGAGGTCTGCTGTGGAAATTTAATTTGGGAGGTCATTAATATATATCAGGAAAAGAAGCGGGCCCAAGATGCTCCCTTTTGGCACCCCACATACAATATTTTTTGAATCAGATAAATGAATTTCTTGTTTTCCCGTGAAAAAATTGCTGTGTTTGACCTCAACCACTTGGGATCTGTCTTTTAAATAAGTTTGAAACCATTTTGATGCTACACCTCGTATTCCATAATATTCCAACTTTTTCAGTGAAAGCGAATGCTGCACCAAGTCGAAAGCTTTTGACAGGTCAAAAAATATGCCAATTACTTTTTCTTCATCATTGATTGCGTCAAGCACTTTTTTAGTCATTGAAAATATTGCTGAAGATGTGCTTTTGTTCTTTCTGAAGCCATGTTGAGCATTCGTCAGCGTTTTATTATATTCGAAAAATGATGACACTCTATTGAACATTATTCGTGAAATATTCGTTAACTATAATACTGCTGTTCTTGCTACTGTCGGTCGGTGAGGGTGGATGGGTATACCTGCCACCACGCAAACGTTAGCAATTGCAGTAAAGAATAGAATCGAACAGTCTAGAATAACACAGTTTCCATTTCCCCTCCATCCCCCCCCCCTCTTACTTCCTCTCATTTCACCATCTCCTTCCTTCCTCCTTCCCCCCTTCCACTCTCCTCTCATCACCCCATCCGTCTTGCGCCAGCCCTCCACTCCCCCATCCCCGCGTTACGAACGTACGCACGCACGCACGCTCGCACGCTCGCTCACACTTTCCACGTACGCACTTTCGCACAGATCTGGATGACTCTATGTATAATTTCTTCATTTCATGTTATCAGCTATTTGACCAGAATTTTGACGTCGATTCATTCCCATAAGTCATCATCTAGCCTGGCCAGCAGTATCGGTGTGGGGAGGGGGATGTACCGGAAAAACTTTCCAGCTTTATTATTGGCTGATATGAAATTGGTGCGGTACTCCAATAAGATGGGTCGAATTTGTCCCTCAGAGCCCAATGTAACGTAGATATTGTCTCTGTTAGGCGGCCTAACGCCAAATGAATCCTACTTCCATCTTCCTCCACGTCTCTCCTCCACGTCTCTCCTCCACGTCTCTCCTCCACATCTCTCCTCCATCATCCGGTCGTTCTGACTTCTGTACGATATGTAGGCCTACAATACAACTCCGTGATGTGCTTGTCTTACTCGCATTGAATTATGTCAACCTTTGGTTGGCATGCCGTCTTCTACAAGCCGTTGCAGCCAGCATAGCGAGCCTATTCTAGTAATACTTCCCAGGTGTCGCGTCAAGCGCCTGCCTTCTCATTGGTTGCCTAGTTTGAAAATGTCACGTGGGAAACTGGTGACTTGTGAGATCTCCCGATTGGTTCGAATTCAAAGATAGTCTTCCCATTGGTCCGTTTTGGTCACCGTTTTGAAAGCGTAGCAGCCGTCTATACTTGATGGCCGTAGCTTCAATTTTCAAAACGTGTAAAACAAACTTGCAGATCTCTGAACCAATGATTTTCTTTATTTTCGAAAGTTTTTTCGAAAACTTCTCGAGTGAGTGTTGAAAGAGCTTGGACCCAAGTGTCTTAATTGTGTGAATACCGATTGGAAGATGATTATTCAATTCTGAAGAGTGTATAGACCTACAACTATTTCCCTTCAAATTGTCAAACAGTCCATCCTGTCCACTTTCCATGGCTCATTCCAGAATTATCTGTAAATAACAGGGATTTACTAACAATCATGTTCATCACCCTACTTTGTCCTTCTTTACATTCCCGAAGGATCCTGATCGATCTGATCTGATCGAGGAACCCATGACTATCAATTACGTAACAAACAAAGAATAAGTTTCATGCGTGCGTATTTGATTGAAAATCACTATTCGCACCACATATTCGTGGTTACAAACAATTCAAATCGATATGTGTACGACTTTCGTGCCCACAACAACGAGCCACTGTGAGCGGTTGCGTGTTGCTTCTGGTAATACTACCCAGGTAGCGCGCTATACCGTCGTGCACAAATAAGGATCCTCTGTTTAACGTGTGGTTGCGCCTCTTCCAGCCATTGCCCTCTTTGGTCTTCCAGTTCAATCATATACCTCTATAGTTTATGGCTTTGTGACTCATTCAAGTCATTTCATTTTCATGTTTTTTAGAATCTAGTGTATACGTTTGTCATTTAAAGATTTCGAACAAGTTGTATCTGAAATTAACTAGGCAACGCGTTATGTGTTGCCGCGTTGATGGATGAGCTGGAACATATCACCCTATCTTTGGATTGTTTATTGGATGAGCGAAGCGAAGACTCGATTTCACCATATCCGAAAAAGTGCTTGTTTTTTTGTTTGTTTGTTTGTTTGTTTTTTTGTGTGCGCTCCACAGGTCGGACGAGAATTCAAAATCAGTTGAAACGTGGCACACACAAGTATCCTTATCCAATCCGATAATGTATAGTTTTGAGGCGCGATCGGTTCCACCACTTCTGAGAAAACTCATTCCAAAGTTTGCAAAAATCCCATTAGAATAACCCAGAGGGATGAATTCGTGAAAAATATTTCATCTGAGAGGATTCAAATTCTCAGGGAATATCAATCTAATAATGATACACATTATTTCGAACTTTCATTTAAATCGGATGGGCTCTTTCGATGTAGAAAAATAAATAATGTAATTTGTGTGAATTATTCAAAGCTATTACGATACCTATTAAATCAAAGCAACAAGTATCACCACTTCATTGTAAACGATTAAAACAAAGCCATCTTGATTATCATACGAACTAGGCAAACGCGTTATATGTTTCCGGGTTGATGGATGAGCTGGAACACATCAAGTTATCTTTGGATTGGTTATTATATATATATATATACGTATATATATATATATATATATATATATATATATATATATATATATATATATATATATATATATATATATATATATATATACACCTTGAGATCCAAACCATTAAATCACTGCCATCTTATTTTCCATTAATAATTGGATGAGCGAAGCGATGACACAATTTCACTATACCGAACAAAAAGTGCATGTTTTTTGTTTTTTGTTTTTTTGTTCGCGCTCCACAGGTCAGACTAGAATTCAAAATCAATTGAAACTTGGCACACACATGAACACCTATCTGACTTGATGCTGTATAGTTTTGATGCGCGATCGGTTGAACCACTTCTGAGAAAACTCATTCCAAAGTTTTCAAAAATCTCATTAGAATAACCCGGAGCGAAACATTCGTGAAAAATATTTCATCTGAGAGAATTCAAATTTTCAGGGAATTTCAATCCGGTAATGATACACATTATTTCGAACTTTCACTCAAATCGGATCAGCCATTCCGATGTAAAAAAATATATAATGTGATTTATGTTAATTATTCAAAGCTATTAGGATACCTATTAAATCAAGGCAACAAGTGTCACCACTTGATTGTAAGCGATTGAAACAAAGCCTTCTTCATTATCATAGAAATTAACTAGGCAAACGCGTTATATTGTGTTTCCGCGTTGATGGATGAGCTTGAACATATCAACTTATCTTTGGATTGGTTATTATATATTTAAACCTTGAGATCCAAACCATTACATCACTGCCATCTTATTTTCCATTAATAATTTATATAATAATGAAGAAGGCTTTGTTTTAATCGTTTACAATCAAGTGGTGACACTTGTTGCTTTGATTTAATAGGTATCTTAATAGCTTTGAATAATTGACACAAATAACATTATATATTTTTTTACATCGAAACGGCTGATCCGATTTGAGTAAAAGTTCGGAATAATGTGTAATTGGATGAGCGGAGCGAAGACTCAATTACACTTTACCGAAAAAAAAGTGCCTGTTTTTTTTTTTTTTTTTTGTTCGCGCTCCACAGGTCAGACAAAAATTCAAAATCAGTTGAAACTTGGCACACACATGAACCCTTATCTGACTAATCTGACTATAGTTCTGAGGCGCGATCGGTTGAACCACTTCTGAGAAAACTCATTCCAAAATTTTAAAAAATCTCATTAGAATAACCCGGAGCAAAACATTCGTGAAAAATATTTCATCTGAGAGAATTCAAATTCCCAGGGAATTTCAATCCGGTAATGATACACATTATTCCAAACTTTCATTCAAATCGGATCAGCCATTTCGATGCAAAAAAATATATAATGTAATTTATGTTGATTATTCAAAGCTATTAGGATACCTATTAAATCAAGGCAACAAGTGTCACCACTTGATTGTAAGCGATTGAAACAAAGCCTTCTTCATTATCATAGAAATTAACTAGGCAAACGCGTTATGTGTTTCCGCGTTGATGGATTAGCTGGAACATATCAACTTATCTTTGGATTGGTTATTATATATATATAAACCTTGAGATCCAAACCATTACATCACTGCCATCTTATTTTCCATTAATAATTGGATGAGCGAAGCGAAGACTCAATTACACTATACCAAAAAAAAGTGTGTTTTTTCTTTTTTTTTTTTGTTTTTTTGTTTGCGCTCCACAGGTCAGACAAAAATTCAAAATCAGTTGAAACTTGGCACACACATGAACCCCTATCTGACTTGATGCTGTGTAGTTTTGAGGCACGATCGATTAAACAACTTCTGAGAAAACTCATTCCAAAGTTTTCAAAAATCCCATTAGAATAAGCCAGAGGAAAACATTCGTGAAAAATATTTCATCTGAGAGGATTCAAATTCTCAGAGAATTTCAATCTGATAATGATACACATTATTCGGAACTTTTACTCAAATCGGATCAGCCGTTTCATTGTAAAAAAATATATAATGTTATTTGTGTCAATTATTCAAAGCTATCAAGATACCTATTAAATCAAAGCAACAAGTGTCACCACTTGATTGTAAACGATTAAAACAAAGCCTTCTTCATTATTATATAAATTATTAATGTAAAATAAGATGGCAGTGATGTAATGGTTTGGATCTCAAGGTGTATATATATATAATAACCAATCCAAAGATAAGTTGATATGTTCCAGCTTATCCATCAACGCGGAAACACATGACGCGTTTGCCTAGTTTATATAACTAGGCAAACGCGTTATGTGTTTCCGCGTTGATGGATGAGTTGGAACATATCAACTTATCTTTGGATTGGTAAGTATATATATATATACACCTTGAGATTCAAACCATTACATCACTGCCATCTTATTTTTCATTTATAATTCATATGATGATGAAGGAGGCTTTGTTCTAATCGTTTACGATCAAGTGGTGACACTTGTTGCTTTGATTTAATAGGTATCTTAATAGCTTTGAATAATTGACACAAATAACATTATATATTTTTTTACATCGAAACGGCTGATCCGATTTGAGTAAAAGTTCGGAATAATGTGTAATTGGATGAGCGAAGCGAAGACTCAATTACACTATACCGAAAAAAAAGTGCCTGTTTTTTTTTTTTTTTTTTTTTTGTTCGCGCTCCACAGGTCAGACAAAAATTCGAAATCAGTTGAAACTTGGCACACACATGAACCTCTATCTGACTTGATGCTGTATAGTTTTGAGGCACGATCGGTTGAACAACTTCGGAGAAAACTCATTCCAAAGTTTTCAAAACTCCCATTAGAATAAGCCGAAGGAAAACATTCGTGAAAAATATTCCATCTGAGAGGATTCAAATTCTCAGAGAATTTCAATCTGATGATGAGACACATTATTCCGAACTTTTACTCAAATCGGATCAGCCGTTTCGATGTAAAAAAATATATAATGTTATTTGTGTCAATTATTCAAATCTATCAAGATACCTATTGAATCAAAGCAACAATTGTCACCACTTGATGGTAAACGATTGAAACAAAGCCTCCTTCATTATCATATGAATTAATAATGGAAAATAAGATGGCAGTGATGTTATGGTTTGGACCTCAAGGTGTATATATATATATATATATAATAACCAATCCAAAGATAGGTTTATATGTTCCAGCTCATCCATCAACGCGGAAACACATAACGCGTTTCCCTAGTTTTATCAGATTGAAGTTCTCTGAGAATTTGAATCCTCTCAGATGAAATATTTTTCACGAATGTTTTCCTCTGGCTTATTCTTTCGGGATTTTTGAAAACTTTGGAATGAGTTTTCTCAGAAGTTGTTCAACCGATCGTGCCTCAAAACTATACAGCATCAAGTCAGATAGGGGTTCATGTGTGTGCCAAGTTTCAACTGATTTTGAATTTTTGTCTGACCTGTGGAGCGCGAAAAAAAAAAAATAATAAAAACAAGCACTTTTTTTCGGTATAGTGTAATTGAGTCTTCGCTTCGCTCATCCAATAATGTAAAATAAGATTGCAGTGATTTAATGGTTTGGATCTCAAGGTGTATATATATATATATATATATATATATATATATATATATATATATATATATATATATATATATATATATAATAACCAATCCAAAGATAACTTGATGTGTTCCAGCTCATCCATCAACGAGGAAACATATAACGCGTTCGCCTAGTTCGTATGATAATCAAGAAGGCTTTGTTTTAATCGTTTACAATAAAGTGGTGACACTTGTTGCTTTGATTTAATAGGTATCTTAATAGCTTTGACCAATTAACACGAATAACATCATATATTTTTTTACATCGAAACGGCTGATCCGATTTGAGTGAAAGTTCGGAATAATGTGTATCATTATCAGATTGAAATTCTCTGAGAATTTGAATCCTCTCAGATGAAATATTTCTCACGAATGTTTTCCTCTGGGTTATTCTAATGGGATTTTTGAAAACTTTGGAATGAGTTTTCTCAGAAGTGGTTCAACCGATCGCACTTCAAAACTAGACAGCATCAAGTCAGATAGGGGTTCATGTGTGTGCCAAGTTTCATCATGATCTGAATTTCTTTTTGAACTGTAGAGCGCGAAAAAAAAAAACATTTGATTTTTCAAGTACAGTGAAATTGAGTCTTTGCTACGCTCATCCAATAATGGAAAATAAGATGGCAGTGATGTAATGGTTCGGATCTCAAGGTGTATATATATATATATATATATATATATATATATATATATATATATATATATATACATATATATATATATATATATATATATATATATATATATATATATATATATATATATATATATATATATATATATGTATATATATATATATAAAATAACCAATCTAAAGATAAGTTGATATGTTCCAGCTCATCCATCAACGCGGCAACACATAACTCGTTTGCCTAGTTATATATATATATATATATATATATATATATATATATATATATATATATATATATATATATATATATATATATATATATATATATATATATATATATATATATATATGTATATATATATATATATATATATATATATATATATATATATATATATATATATATATATATATATCTATATATATATATATATATATATATATATATATATATATATATATATATATATATATATATATATATATATATATATATATATATATATACACCTTAAGATCCAAACCATTACATCACTGCCATCTTATTTTTCATTATTGATTTCTATGATAATAAAAGAGGCTTTGTTCCAATCGTTTACAATTAAGTGGTGTCACCTGTGGCTTGGATTCGATGGGTATCTTAATAGCTTTGAATGATTAATAAATATTACATTATTTTTTTTTTCCTCAAAACGGCTCATCCGATTTGAGTGAAAGTTCGGAATAATGTACATCATTATAATATTAAAATTCCCTGAGAATTTGAATTCTCTCGGATGAAATATTTTTCCTGAATTTTTTTCTCTGGGTTATTTCTTATGGGAAAACTTTGAAATGAGTTTCTCAGAAGTGGTTCAACCGATTGCGCCTCAAAACTATACACTATCGAAATAGATATTGACACTTGTGTGTGTCAAGTTTCAACTCATTTTGAATTTTCGTCTGACCTGTGGAGCGCGAAAAAAAAAAGGATTTTTTTGGGGTATGGTGAAATTGAGTCTTCGCTTCGCTCATCCAATTAACCACCCGGTTCTTCAGTAGACAGTGTTACGGTCCCGTTTTAAACGAGTCCGCGTCATCTAGTCCTACAGGTGTCTGGCGCGTTTCAGGCAGGTTAGATGTGTTAACTATTCGGGTTTTAGTGATAGAAGTATGATTTTTTCACCACATATTTGAATCGTGCTGTAAACAAAAATAGCTCGGGGAGGTCTGGAAAAATGTGTACCGTTCAGGGGTGGTAAAAACTGATTGATTTCTTGAAGGGTAGTCTGCGCAACTGAAAAGTATTGAATATTTATAATATGCCATCAAATAGTATATTATGAACATATAGGCCTGCTTCAATTTTTATAAACAGATCTGTATGGGTTTGACCACTGTGACGACCTTTGACCTTTTATCTGCATACAGCTTATTTTCATGCAAATCCTGTCTTGCGACCGTTCATTTTGAATGTCATTGATTACCGAATATGAATATGAAATAATATTTGAATTTTCCACGACTTTTATGAAATGAGATGAATACATGTCTTGCTGAATGCAATTTGCATAGTTTTCATGGTTTTGCCGTATCTTAATGGTTATAACTGAAACTCGTTCCATTTCCTGAGTACTTTTTTAAGAACTATAACGATCACTGCTCTACCTAGTGTTGTTTTGTCATGCCTTCTATATACCTCAAAATTAATATTGTGATCCAAGATGCAGTGCATTTGGACATACTAGATGCGGTGGAAATAAACTGATGCACTAGGCTTATCAGAAAGGATCTTTGTACTGATAATGCAATGGAATAAGATATCAATACTTATTTGTTCGGGGCATGCGGACTTACACGATTATACACATCAACTATTATAATTATTGTATGTTCACTTGCTACATAACTTGCTTTACAGTCTGAATTACTTTACAGTCTGAATAATGCATAATTTGACCTCACTTTCTCCCGCAATTCCCTTCATGAGAGACTGTTTCAGACAACTGCATGGGCAAATGTTAACGTCATTTTGCGTGTATTTGTGAAAAAAGCTAGTTCCTTTCATCACTACTATACATACACTACACACGATCGGTATTTTTGAACATTTGGCCGGTGTATTGGTACATATACATATTCTCAACATGGAAGGGATAGGAAGTGAAGATCCGTCAAACCGACGCATCTTGGTTTCCCTCAAGAGTCCACGGGAGTCGATTTAGCGAAATATCAGTTTCTTGGTGATAACTTTTGAACGGTATGAGATATCAAAATTCTAATGCGCGAGAAACACATGTAATTATAATGGCTTTAAGATGATATGAGTTATAACTATTCAAGTCACGTCGCATAACTGCCAAGTGTATACAGCTAAAAAATGTTTTTTTTTTAGCTGTATACGTTTGACAGTTATGTGACGTGACTTCAATATTTATAACTAATATCATCTTGAAGCTATTATATTTATATGTGTTTCTCGCGCATTAGAATTTTGATATCTCATACCGTTCAAAAGTTATCACCAAGAAACTGATATTTCGCTAAATCGACTCCCGTGGAGTGTTTTAAATACGTTTTCTTCGTTATCTCTCATACGATTGTTGCAAAAATCACTGCAAATGTGTATAGGCTAATGGCTTTTTTATATTCCGTGAAAATTTTCAAACTTCTGAAAAAAAAATTGTTTTCAAGTATTTTTTCCTGGTTATTCTTTTTGTTTTGTAATAACATCGATACTTGAAACAGAATCATTGTTCCCCAATTAAGGCTATGGATGAAAGGTAGGTTATTCTCATGGGGATTTTTCAAACTTCTCGACTTTTTTTTTGTAAAAACCTCTAAACCGAGTTTCCTGAAATACAATCCCAACCTATTCTGGTGTGGCCCAAGATGCAGCAAAAGTTTCGAGCCCATTGTTTCTCCCTGACCTGTTTACCGCGCACAAAATTACACTACGCTCATCTGATAATGAAGAAGTCTGCCACTGCACTGGGCTTCACGAAGATGCACGAAGCACAGCCGAGCACTTCCGAGCGCACCAAGGCACCGACTGTCTTGTAGCGACATCAGTGTAGCGGAGCGGCTACTCGAGGAACTACCTAGTGGCGCCGCGCACGGGAATGTTTCTCAGCTCATTTGACACTCCAATCAGCGTCTAATCAAATGAGTTGTCCTGCATTCAGGGCTAACCCTAGTCAAATTCGTTTTTATTTGTTTTTTCCCAATATGTTCTTCATCTTATTTTTCTGTCACATTGCGAATAGTTTGTGACCTATCGCCGCCTACCCTCTATTATTATGTACTTTTATCCTTTCTTTCAATCCATCCTCATCCTGTATCATGATCTGTGATTTGAAATGCTAATAGTAAACGTAGTCATGTTGGTTACTTTAGAGCTCGATACAGCATGAGTGATATTTTATTTAAATTCATTTTTCTCACATTTTTGTCAATTTTCTTAAATTCACTATAGATTGCAGCAGTTGTTAACTTATTTTAAGATGTTTGTGTAAGGGTGCAACCAATCACAGCGACCGGCCGACCGCCTACTTTCTACAGAAGACAGGGTTGCTGAGGCGACAAAGTATATAGCCACTGTTGACTTGTGATCCTGAGTGGACACATCTCCTGTCACACCCTCCTCCGTGTACAACCGAGGATTCGTGTGTTATTTTCCACGTTTTATACATGTGTAGGTACATGTACACATAAGTTTATCATCGCTAAGACTAGACGCGTCTACGTGAATCTTCAAGTAACAAGGCCTGCTGTCGATTCAACGTCATCTGAAGACGGTATCGTTATTATTTTTCATATTATTACTTTGTACCACGCCGATATTTCGACATTTACGTGACATTCATTGGACATTTATCTTTTATTGGACATTCATCGCAACATATACATATTATATATAACTATTTTTATTTCAAGTTTAGCCTGTTTAACTTCAATTGCATTTCATTAATTTGTGTACATCACCTTCTTAGTAGTATTTAATTCAATCGGCTAGCTACCGAAGGTATTAAATGCTCTGCTATCATTTAAAGTAACCATATAAATTTCATTTTTTTATCATTTTTCATTTCTTTCAAATAAATTTATTTCTAACTTTAATTTCTTGCAGATTGTGGTAATTTATCCTGATTCCTGATAGGTAACCCGTCAGGCTCCCTAATTTTACCTTCCTCAATCAATTTATTTCACCTTTATTTTATCGTTTTTCCGAATCATTTTGATTATAAGTACATATTTTAGTACAGTAGGAGAGTGTAGGTGACAATTTGGCCCCAACGTGGCTGGCTCGATAAGACACTTGGCGATGAGTATAATTGTGTTTCAATTAACCGCTCAGTGATCTTAATTCAGTTACCGTATCACTTTCAAGGGATTCGTCTCAATTTGAACGGTATTGAAAATAACCCGATCGTCCTGAGATTTATCAATCAATTCATCAATTTAAGGGTTTCTCATTGCTCATTTCATCGAAATGGTATTTTATTTGTTTCGTAGTTCTTAGTGATCTCAAACTAAGTGGCGCCCACACCATCTTTATTAGATTTTTCGCGAGATTTATTATGCTAGTTATTATTTTGCCTTTATAAGTATGGTAGTAACCCGACAAAGGAAAGAGACCACCATTAATAACGTCAATATGGAAGACGTAGAAACGAACACTGCTGCTAATCAGGAAAACGCTCCAGCTGCTACGGCAAGCCAGGACCCAACGATGTTAGCTGTGTTAACCATGTTAAATAGCATTCAGGAACGCTTAAAGGCAATCGAAACTAGGCCTTCTAGTTCAACTGCTAGTGTTGTGTCAGTTGAGCGCAACAATGCTACTATGGCAGAAACCATGCAGAACGCGTCATTGCCCGCATCACAAGTTCGAGATACTGCTGCGTTAGATAATACGTACAGTCTAAAAACGATCAGCTATCAGTTGCAACTCGAAGACATTAGATTTAGTGGTAATTATGATGGCATCCATCCAATGTCATTTATTGAAATGTTAGATGACACGTTTGAAATGTTTGGCGTAAGTGACAGGGACAGGTTACTCTTAGTACGACAATGTTTCAATCAACCAGCCCTAGACTGGATCAAACATAACCGTTTTCGTACATACGCGGAATTCAAAACGGAGTTCAATAACAAATATTGGAATCATGAACAGCAAAGTAAAGTATATCGCGATGTTTACAGCGGAAAGTATACCAACGAATGCTCGATTAGCATGTCAGCGTATTTCAGACGCATAGTTCAATCCGCGGGGTATTTGGACACCCCTATTCCCGACAATAGTTTAGCAAGAGCGTTAATAAGTCATTTTCCCGAACGCACAAAAAATGTTTTGCTTCCGGTTTGCAAATCGACGGCAGCAGTGTTAGATTTGCTGAAGCTGTATGAGAGCGAAAACTCTAGCATTACGCGAATGGATTTCCAGTCTCGTAACAGCAATAGGCAAGCGGCTGTGCAAGTTCAGACCCAGGCGGGCGCGAGCAACAATAGCTCGACGAGAAATAACAATAATCGCGGGCAGGGTGGTAATAATTCCAATCAAGGACCACATGAATCATGGCGTCAACCTAACGTCAACGCGTTACAAAATAGGACCACCACAAACGATCAAGACCGTATTCAATTTCAATCGGAAAACTAGATGGCGGCGAACTGAATAGCGAACAGATTTCCATAAACGCCGTCAAAGACGCTAAAATGATTATGAGATCGGCCGATCCGAGATTTCTCATTGAAGAAAAAGAAGAAAAAGAGATTGTAACGGTTGAATGCCCGGAAGCAATATTAGAGATAAATGGGCTTAAGTTCAATGCACTAATCGATACGGGTAGCGAAATCAATGCAATTTCAGAATCTATATATAATTACCTTTTAAATGATGGGGCGGTATTAAACACTCTACCCGTCATTGGCGTAACTGTTTTAGGTGCTACAAGTAAACGTAGTAAGCGAGTTACGAAACAAGTGCTACTGAATATATTTGTTGACGGTATAGACACTGAAGTTGTCTGCCTTGTAGTTTCAGATTTAGTTAAAGACGTAATATTAGGTGTTGATTGGCTAGCTGACAACGATGCGATTTTGAGATTCGATGTAGGCTCTTTCTAATTGAAAAACAAAACTGTTAATCCACAAATTATAGTTATGCCAAATTCGAAGAGAGGAGACGAAAACATGGATCAACAGCCGGATTACGAGAATGACATCACGTTTGAATTGAACGCTTTTATGATCAACAGCCCAACAGACGACGAGGATGGTAATTTAACATCACTAGACACGATAACAGAAATCGTAGGTCAACAACATTTGCTAAGTAGTTATCAGAAAGACACCCTTATTAAACTGCTATCAAAACACCACAATCTGTTTTCATCGAGGCCTGGACTCGTACGCGATTATGAACACGTTATCGAAATAAAAACAAATATTAAGTTTTTCGAAAAGAACTATCCTGTTCCCTTTGCCTACAGAGAGGAAGTTCAAAGACAACTCGATTTAATGGAAGAAAATGGGATCATTGAGAGATCAAGTAGTCCATACATAAATCCTTTGGTCGTCGTCATGAAAAAAGATAAATCGGTAAGATTGTGTCTCGACGCGCGAGAATTAAACACAATATTAATTCCTGAACGAGAATTTCCGAACAGTCCCGACGAAATCATACACGGTTTTCACAACACTAAATGGCTTTCAACACTAGATTTAGTATCTTCGTTCTGGCAGGTTCCTTTATCGGAAAATAGTAAAAAATTGTGTTCATTCAAGTTTTGTGGAAAAATATACTCCTTCAAAGTTCTACCTTTCGGGCTTAGTATATCAACGGGAGCTTTTGAACAATGTATTCAACACGTTTTGGGTGACGAAGTACGCGAGTTCACTACTAATTACGTAGACGACCTATTAATTACGTCACAGGATTTTGAAACACATATAGACCATTTAGACAAGGTTTTAGGTAAGCTCTCAAACGCTGGTATGACAGTTGACTTCAAGAAGTCACTGTTTTGTATGGATGAAGTACCATTTCTCGGTTACGTTCTAACTTCACATGGGGTGTCGCCAGACATGAAAAAGCTGAATGTCATACATAACTGGCCACCGCCACGAAATCAAAAACAACTAAAAGGTTTCTTAGGGCTGTGCAGTTATTATAGAAAGTTCGCAAATGATTATGCAAAACACACAGTACCACTGCAGCAATTGTTAAAAAAAAACGTGAAGTGGAAATGGACGAGTGAGTTAAACGAAGCGTTTGAGCGCGTTAAAACATTATTTGTGGACTCAATATTATTGACACATCCCGATTACACAAAAACAATTTATCTCAGTTGTGATGCAAGTGAGTTTGGCTTAGGTGCGCAACTCTATCAGTTGGATGAGGAAGGCGAGATCAGAGTAATTTCTATGGCATCGCGTATTTTGAAAGGATCTGAACTTAACTATACAGTTTCAGAAGAGGAGCTTTTAAGCATAATATGGGCTCTAGATAAATTTCGAATTTTCATTTTGGGGGTGCACGACTTTGTTATCGTCACTGATCACAAAGCGCTACAGTTTATTATGAAATGCAGACTTCTTTTTGGCAGATTAAAACGCTGGAGCTTTTGGTTGACTCAATTTAATTTCACTATCAAATACTCTCCTGGTAGATTAAACGTAGTAGCGGACACTCTCAGTAGATTTCCAAGAAAAGATGACGGCTCTATAATTGAGAGCAATAGACTAGAAAGAGACGTCCTGGTTGATCCGGTAATTCATTCAATAGATCCCGATCTTAAAAGGGAATTAAAAAGAATAGATGAGTTGCAGTGTGGCGATGACAAACTTCGCGTTATTATAGACGGGCTAAAATCACCGACAACAGCTGATAAGTTTCCGCGATACATGTTAATGGACAAGCGGTTATTTCATAAACCAGGCAAAGACGACAACGAGTCATGGAAATTTTGTTTACCTGATGTTATCACTAGGAAAGTAATAAAGTCGATACATGTAGAGATCGGTCATTTTGGAGCAACAAAATGTCTCTATACGATGAGAGAGACATTTCATTGTAAAGGTATGGCGCGAACCATAAGACAGGTGATTGCATCGTGCGACATATGTCAGAAAACGAAACACGCCCCCTTCACGGCTCACGGTACATTTCACCCTATTATTCCGTCAAATATGGCACAGCTAGTAGCCACAGATCTGTATGGACCACTACCTACAGGAGCCTTGGGATGTAAATACATACTAG
The DNA here is from genome assembly GCA_964007535.1 of Brachyptera risi. Classification (NCBI taxonomy): domain Eukaryota; kingdom Metazoa; phylum Arthropoda; class Insecta; order Plecoptera; family Taeniopterygidae; genus Brachyptera; species Brachyptera risi. The sequence goes on from OZ023332.1 coordinate 6,867,406, forward strand.
TTTTCGTAGATTTATTTTCTAAATTAGTTGAGCTTTACACTTTACGCAAAGCAACAGCGATGGCAGTCAGCAGCAAAGCTGAACACTATATTCGCAATGTAAATAAAACTAAGGCCATTTTAAGTGATGATGGAACTCAATACACGGCCCGAGCGTGGTATGAGACGTTAGAGGAGTTAGGAGTAAGAGCTTATCATTCGTCTGTCAGACACCCGCAATCAAACCCCTCAGAACGCGTAATGCGTGAGCTCGGTCAGGTGTTTCGAGCATATTGTTCCGATAAGCACAACTCATGGGTTAAATGGGTACCACAAAGTGAAGACTGGTTCAACTCCACTGTACATGAGAGTACTGGGTTCACTCCAAACGAGTTACATTTCAATAAAAGTTACACATCTGGGATAGTTCGTAATATTAACTTTCCACAGCCAAATGGAATCCCTTTACCACATAACACAAAAATCGTATTGGCTGAACAAAGACTTCGAAAGAAAGGTCAACAGCGAAGTAAAAGACACGAAGATAAATTCAAAAAAAGACAGTTTTCCTGGTTGGAGATCGAGTGCTTCTTAGGGCTTTACATTTGTCAAATCAAATGAACAAGGAGACCAAGAAATTCTTCAACTTATACGATGGACCGTACACCATATCCCAAATAGCGGGAAACAACGCTTATACCCCGTTCACACTATGATCGCTAACTGCTGTTAAGCCACTAACTGAGGTTAGCAACGTAGTGTGAACGGAACGCAGTTAGCACTAACCGACATCAAGGTCTAACTACGTTCTGTGAACGCAGTTAGAGCTTAACCGAGATCAAAATCCACCGCCTTCCCAAAAAATAGCAAGATTCACGCCATCATCGTGCTGTCATGCCGGCCCTATGCGTTTCGCATTTGCAAGGCGGTGAAATTAAGGCGAGCTCAACAATTAGAAATCGCGTAACTTTCGTCACTGATTGGTCGTCCTATCATCAAGGTGGCTTAAAAAACCGCTTAGCGAATTCCCAATCCGAATAACGCAGGTATGGAAGCCCAGCATTAGACGTCACTAACAACCATTTCATGGCTATCAGTGTGAACACCCTACCTCAGTTAAGAACGGTGTCACCCATGATGCTTTGCGCCCAGCTAACCTCTGTTAGCTTAACAGCAGTTAGTGATCATAGTGTGAACGGGGTATTACGAGCTAACCGACGACACATCTGGCATCGTAAAAGGTGTGTTTAACGTCGTATTACTAAAGCTGTATAGATAGTGGTAGCTATTTCAATCTTAGAATAGTAAGTTCACACACTTTTATCATTAAATATAATTGGCTACAACAAGTGTATGCCACCTTTTACATTCTTATTCTCAGATTTAGACGAATATGTCGAATTACTAAAGCTGTATAGAAGGTAGCTCTTTCAATCTTTAGAATAGTAAGTTTACGCACTTTTGTTATTAAATTTAATTGGCCACAACACGTGTTTGCCTCCAAGTAGACCTTTTCCACTCTTATTGTTAGATTTAGACGAATATGTGACTATACGTGAGAAGATGCGCTTACAATAGTTAGTTCTTGCTTTACCGTAACTCGGAAGCAATTAAGATAGACCAACCCTATGGTACAGGCATATGTCCGCCATAAAATAACACTTTTCTTTGGTTTGCGACAATGTATAGATAGATTGTACACAGATGTTCAGATAAAGTATGTACCCATTCAAAAGATGAGCAATGCCTTTTTCTTTGTTGAGGGGTGGTATGGTTTATTTTACAACAACACATTTGTTTAGCTTCTCAGCCTTTTTCACGGAAATGAAATACCTAAGTATTACTACTTAATATTTCATTTGGGGGGTAATTGTGACCTATCGCCGCCTACCCTCTATTATTATGTACTTTTTATCCTTTCTTTCAATCCATCCTCATCCTGTATCATGATCTGTGATTTGAAATGCCAATAGTAAACGTAGTCATGTTGGTTACTTTAGAGCTCGATACAGCATGAGTGATATTTTATTTAAATTCATTTTTTTCACATTTTTGTCAATTTTCTTAAATTCACCATAGATTGCAGCAGTTGTTAACTTATTTTAAGATGTTTGTGTAAGGGTGCAACCAATCACAGCGACCGGCCGACCGCCTACTTTCTACAGAAGACAGGGTTGCTGAGGCGACAAAGTATATAGCCACTGTTGACTTGTGATCCTGAGTGGACACATCTCCTGTCACACCCTCCTCCGTGTACAACCGAGGATTCGTGTGTTATTTTCCACGTTTTATACATGTGTAGGTACATGTACACATAAGTTTATCATCGCTAAGACTAGACGCGTCTACGTGAATCTTCAAGTAACAAGGCCTGCTGTCGATTCAACGTCATCTGAAGACGGTATCGTTATTATTTTTCATATTATTACTTTGTACCACGCCGATATTTCGACATTTACGTGACATTCATTGGACATTTATCTTTTATTGGACATTCATCGCAACATATACATATTATATATAACTATTTTTATTTCAAGTTTAGCCTGTTTAACTTCAATTGCATTTCATTAATTTGTGTACATCACCTTCTTAGTAGTATTTGATTCAATCGGCTAGCTACCGAAGGTATTAAATGCTCTGCTATCATTCAAAGTAACCATATAAATTTCATTTTTTTATCATCTTTCATTTCTTTTAAATAAATTTGTTTCTAACTTTAATTTCTTGCAGATTGTAGTAATTTATCCTGATTCCTGATAGGTAACCCGTCAGGCTCCCTAATTTTACCTTCCTCAATCAATTTATTTCACCTTTATTTTATCGTTTTTCCGAATCATTTTAATTATAAGTACATATTTTAGTACAGTAGGAGAGTGTAGATGACAAGTTTATTGAAATACATCGTTTATTCCAATTCTATTTCAAGGTGGCGTTTTCCCTTTCAAACACTTATATGTGCCAATCTCTGATTGCTCTTTCCTCAAAGACGATAGTTAAATATCATTAAGGTACTATAAGTACCTTTTGAGTAAAAATCCAGAGTTTGTATCTTTTCCACTTTTTTTTTCATATGCAGATTGAAAATGATTTAGTTGGATGGAAAAAAATTTCCAAACAACAATGTTTCTGAATACATTTTGAATAAAATATCTATGGTTGAAACAATACTATATGTTCTTGACATGGTTTTCTCAGCTTGGGTGAGATATGGATGAAATTTCGAAGGATTTTTTTTTTGCTTATAGGCTATATATGAGCATGTAGTAGTGGGAGTTTTTTCCCCATAACTCATATAAGAAATTTTCCATTCTTTTCACAATTCGATCACTTTCATCTTGGAATTTATCGCGTAAATGAAACACTTATTGCACATTTTTTTGGCAATCTGTCCCACTATTACATCCAAAATTTATCAGCTTCAATACGGAAAAAAACGTACTTTCATCTCAATTTGTTCTATTCCAATTCTTTGTCAAGGAGTGCACAAGTGTCATCAACAATTAGTTTAGAGTAGATTACATGTAGAGTTTCATTTCGAGGCTAGTCTATTGTTCCATGAAGACGAAATAATCATTGGAGAAAGAACTATCACTGCGAGAAGCAACTGACTTGTTTCATTTGAATGGTATTGGTATATAGGCCTACTAGACAAACGCGAAATATGCGATGTAAGATGAGCGAGATATCTGGATAAGGTATAACTAGTCAAACGCGAAATATGCGATGTAAGATGAGCGAGATATCTGAATCAGGTATAACTAGTCAAACGCGAAATATGCGATGTAAGATGAGCGAGATATCTGAATGAGGTATAACTAGGCAAACGCGAAATATGCGATGTAAGATGAGCGAGATATCTGAATAAGGTATAACTAGTCAAACGCGAAATATGCGATGTAAGATGAGCGAGATATCTGAATAAGGTATAACTAGTCTAACGCGAAATATGCGATGTAAGATGAGCGAGATATCTGAATAAGGTATAACTAGTCAAACACGAAATATGCGATGTAAGATGAGCGAGATATCTGAATAAGGTATAACTAGTCAAACGCGAAATATGCGTTGTGAGATGAGCGAGATATCTGAATAAGGTATAACTATAGTCAAACGCGAAATATGCGATGTAAGATGAGCGACATATCTGAATAAGGTATAACTAGTCAAACGCGAAATATGCGATGTAAGATGAGCGAGATATCTGAATCAGGTATAACTAGTCAAACGCGAAATATGCGATGTAAGATGAGCGAGATATCTGAATGAGGTATAACTAGGCAAACGCGAAATATGCGATGTAAGATGAGCGAGATATCTGAATAAGGTATAACTAGTCAAACGCGAAATATGCGATGTAAGATGAGCGAGATATCTGAATAAGGTATAACTAGTCTAACGCGAAATATGCGATGTAAGATGAGCGAGATATCTGAATAAGGTATAACTAGTCAAACACGAAATATGCGATGTAAGATGAGCGAGATATCTGAATAAGGTATAACTAGTCAAACGCGAAATATGCGTTGTGAGATGAGCGAGATATCTGAATAAGGTATAACTAGTCAAACGCGAAATATGCGATGTAAGATGAGCGAGATATCTGAATAAGGTATAACTAGTCAAACGCGAAATATGCGTTGTAAGATGAGCGAGATATCTGAATAAGGTATAACTAGTCAAACGCGAAATATGCGATGTAAGATGAGCGAGATATCTGAATAAGGTATAACTAGTCAAATGCGAAATATGCGAAGTAAGATGAGCGAGATATCTGAATAAGGTATAACTAGTCAAACGCGAAATATGCGATGTAAGATGAGCGAGTATCTGAATGAGGTATAACTAGTCAAACGCGAAATATGCGATCTAAGATGAGCGAGATATCTGAATAAGGTATAACCAGTCAAACGCGAAATATGCGATGTAAGATGAGCGAGATATCTGAATAAGGTATAACTAGTCAAACGCGAAATATGCGATGTAAGATGAGCGAGATATCTGAATAAGGTATAACTAGTCAAACGCGGAATATGCGATGTAAGATGAGCGAGATATCTGAATGAGGTTTAACTAGTCAAACGCGAAATATTCGATGTAAAATGAGCGTGATATATGAATAAGGTATAACTAGTCAAACGCGAAATATGTGTTGTAAGATGAGCGAGATATCTGAATAAGGTATAACTAGTCAAACGCGAAATATGCGATGTAAGATGAGCGAGATATCTGAATAAGGTATAACTAGTCAAACGCGAAATATGCGTTGTAAGATGAGCGAGATATCCAAATAAGGTATAACTAGTCAAACGCGAAATATGCGTTGTAAGATGAGCAAGATATCCGAATAAGGTATAACTAGTCAAACGCGAAATATGCGATGTAAGATGAGCGAGATATCTGAATAAGGTATAACTGGTCAAACGCGAAATATGCGATGTAAGATGAGCGAGATATCTGAATAAGGTATAACTAGTCAAACGCGAAATATGCGATGTAAGATGAGCGAGATATCTGAATAAGGTATAACTAGTCAAACGCGAAATATGCGATGTAAGATGAGCGAGATATCTGAATATGGTATAACTAGTCAAACGCGAAATATGCGATGTGAGATGAGCGAGATATCTGAATAAGGTATAACTAGTCAAACGCGAAATATGCGATGTAAGATGAGCGAGATATCTGAATAAGGTATAACTAGTCAAACGCGAAATATGCGTTGTAAGATGAGCGAGATATCTGAATAAGGTATAACTAGTCAAACGCGAAATATGCGATTTAAGATGAGCGAGATATCTGGATAAGGTATAATAACAGTCCTACATTTGCTACTTTATCAACTCCGGTATTATACACACTTTTTCCTTCATTTAACTGCTACTTCATCTTCTCTGGTATTCTACACGCCTTGACGAATATAAAGAATAAGTGATTCTTGGGTGAATATCGAATCTATGAAGCAGTGAATCCTGGCTCATTTCCTTATATTTGATTTCTAAAAACAGTTATTTGAATTTTTTTCTTCAAAACGGCTGATTCGAATTCCTTACAAAATGATGGTTATGTGTATCATTTATGTTTGAACACTCAGAGGAAATTTCTTTCTTTCGGAGAGGTTTCATTTCTTCCCATTTTCTTACCCAGCCTGATCTTATGAGGTTTTTGAAAACTTTGACATGATATTTCTCAAAATCCATTCAACCGATTCATTCTCAAAACTATACAGTTCTAAGTTGTAAAAGTTGGCTCGTACAAAAAAAGTTTTATGTTGATCAGTCCACCCATGTGATCTGTGCAGTGCTTACAAAAAAAAAAAAAAAAAAAAAACACACACAGACAAATCTCCATAAGAGTGAGATGGAATCTTCGCTACGCTCATCTAACTGGTCGAACACGAAATATGCGTTGTAAGATGAGCGAGATATGCGAATAAGGTATAAAAGTCCTTGAAGTAGTTCTGCCCTAGCTACTTTATCGACGCTGGCATTCTACACACCTTGATATCTGAATAAGCTATAAAAGTCGTTGAAGTAGTTCTAGTCTTGTCACTTCATTGAATCTGGTATTCTACACACCTTGATGCATATGAAAAATACTTCATTGTTGGTCAATTCTTGAATCAATCTAGAAAGCAGTGAATCTCGACAACTTAATTCTGTCACAATTTTTATGATAAATTTGATGAATATTATCAGTAATTTTTTTTTTCTTCAAAACGGCAGATTGGAATTGCATGCCAAATCGTGATAATGTGTAAAATCTATGTATCCACATTTAGAGAAAAATTCATCCCATTTGGAGAGATTTTATTTTTCAACACTTTCCGCCCAGCCAAATCTCATGGGGTTTTTAGAAACTTTGAGATGATTTTTCTCGAAATCGGTCTGACCGATTCATTCCAAAAACTGTACAGTTTTAAGTTTGATGAGTTTGCGTGTAAAAAAAAGTTTCATGTTCATCAGTCAACCCTTGCGACCTGTGCAGGGCACACAAAAAAAAAAAAAAAAAAAAACTCACACAGACAAAGCCCTATAAGAGTGGGATGGAGACTTCGCTATACGCTCATCAAAAAATGATGCATTCAATGCTATCAGAAAACCAAAACTTTTTTCCATCGGATCTTGTGTTTTTCGAAGGGTATTTAGTACCTTGACTACTCGGATTATACTGTACCTCATGGGTTTCACAAGTGTCTATATGACTCTCATCGTGAAGAGGTGGGATAGGATAGAGGCAAGGAAGCGGTCGTGGCCTATATTGTGGGAACCATGCCAGCATTAGCCTAGACTACAGAGGGAAACCACGAAAAAACCCTGTAAAAATGAGCGGTGGCGGGGATCGAACCGGGTCCGATATGCACCTCACCTCCCGGATCACATGAAGAAAGTACGTTAACCACTCGGCTACATATGCCGGGGCTACCGGCCGGTATTTTATATTTTCTTAGGCCCGGTATCACCATGGTTACCTGTGATATTTGTTGTAATTGCTAACTGCTTGGTAATACCGGACCTTATTCATATATCTCGCGCATCTTACAACGCACGCTGCGTTTGCGCAGATATGAATTTAACTCTGTAGAAAAAAATAAACAAATATACAAATTGGTAGGACTTGTGACAATCGGAGAGCCGGCATTTTGTAATGCGTCTTATTATTTGGAAGAAGAAAAATATGTTTGTCAGGAATTTAATTTTTTTTCATGTTTCAATTGTTTTAGATGAAATGAAACAATGTGTGAAAATATCATCCTATCTGAACCCATACCCTGAGAGATAGAATTGGCCGTGTCTCGTCCCCAAATAACCTAGCTGTGGTGGGGGCCTTGAGCGACTCAGTCACGATCTCGAGTTTACAGCCAAGCCCATTGTGAAGGGTACTGAGTTGTTCATTTCACGCACGACTTCTGGCGTGTCATTGGACAACAAACATGGATCCAGCCTCGACTGTTCTGTCATTGGGCGCCATCACGCGGCGCTATGGCGGCGGGTGGACACACCACGTGACTGCCTCGAGGGCGCATGCGCTCACGTGAGGGCTGACAGGCTGACAGCTGTTATTAGCTGGGCCGACGAGAACGTAAAGTTAGTTCCTTTTATCACTACTTATATACGACCGATCGATAGTTCTTAAAATGTGGCCCGTGAATTGGAACTCATCTCTAGCCGGCGAACCAACGCAACCCTCAATGCATCTTGCTGTGAACCAACGCAACCCTCAATGCAACTTGCTGTACACCAACGCAACCCTCAATGCATCTTGGTGTAAACCAACGCAACCCTCAATGCATCTTGCTGTGAACCAACGCAACCCTCAATGCATCTTGGTGTAAACCAACGCGACCCTCAATGCATCTTGCTGTGAACCAACGCAACCCTCAATGCATCTTGCTCTGAACCAACGCAACCCTCAAAGCATCTTGCTGTGAACCTGAGTGTTCCGCTGGGGTTTCAGGCAGAAAGTCGATCAGGAGGGCTGTGGGCCACACAGATGACGTCATCATCTGTCCACAGCAGATCACATGCTGTTCGTACAGGGCGCCTGAAGAGCGTGTGACATGGGTTCAGGTGTCCAACCTCACTTGAACCCTAACCACATTCCATCGAAAAGTACTCCGAAGCCCATGTCACACGACCAAGTCGATTCTATTCCAGTATACGCTTTTCAGCCCCCCCCTCCCACATGTCACACGACCAAGTCGATTCTATTCCAGTATACGCTTTTGAGCCCCCCCCCCCCACATGTCACACGAACGAGTCGATTATATTCCGGTATACGCTTTTCAGCCCCCCCCACCCATTTCCCTCACATGGCACACGACTGAGTCGATTGTATTCCAGTATACGCTTTTCAGCCCCCCCCCCCCAACAAGTCACACGACCAAGTCGATTATATACCGGTATACGCTTTTCAGCCCCCCCCACATGATACACGACCGAGTCGATTCTATTCCAGTATACGGTTTTCAGCCCCCCCCCCAACATGACACACGACCGAGTCGATTCAATTCCAGTATACGCTTTTCAGCCCCCCCCCCCAAAACATGACACACGACCGAGTCGATTCTATTCCAGTATACGCTTTTCAGCCCCCCCCCCCCTCCCACATGTCACACGACCGAGTCGATTCTATTCCAGTATACGCTTTTCAGCCCCCCCCCCCCCCTCCCACATGTCACACGACCGAGTCGATTCTATTCCAGTATACGCTTTTCAGCCCACCCACCACATGGCACACGACCGAGTCGATTCTATTCCAGTATACGCTTTTCAGCCCCCCCCACATGATACACGACCGAGTCGATTCTATTCCAGTATACGCTTTTCAGCCCCCCCCCCCTCCCCCCCACATGGAACACGACCGAGTCGATTCTATTCCAGTATACGCTTTTCAGCCCCCCCACCACATGTCACAAGACCGAGTCGATTCTATTCCAGTATACGCTTTTCAGCCCCCCCCCCCCTTCCCACATGGCACACGACCGAGTCGATTTTATTCCAGTATACGGTTTTCAGCCCCCCCTCCCACATGTCACACGACCAAGTCGATTCTATTCCAGTATACGCTTTTCAGCCCCCCCCCCCCACATGGCACACGACCGAGTCGATTCTATTCCAGTATACGCTTTTCAGCCCTCCCCCCCCACATGGCACACAACCGAGTCGATTCAATTCCAGTATACGCTTTTCAGCCCCCCCCACATGACACACGACCGAGTCGATTCAATTCCAGTATACGCTTTTCAGCCCCCCCCCCCCACATGGCACACGACCGAGTCGATTCTATTCCAGTATACGCTTTTCAGTCCCCCCCCAAATGTCACACGACCGAGTCGATTCAATTCCAGTATACGCTTTTCAGCCCCCCCCCCCACATGGCACACGACCGAGTCGATTCTATTCCAGTATACGCTTTACAGCCCCCCCCACATGGAACACGACCGAGTCGATTCAATTTCAGTATACGCTTTTCAGCCCCCCCCCCCCCAACATGACACACGACCGAGTCGTTTCTATTCCAGTATACGCTTTTCAGCCCACCCACCACATGTCACACGACCGAGTCGATTCAATTGCAGTATACGCTTTTCAGCCCCCCCCCCCGCTACATGGCACACGACCGACTCGATTCTATTCCAGTATACGCTTTTCAGCCCCCCCCTTCCCCCCAAAATGGCACACGATCGAGTCGATTCTATTCCAGTATACGCTTTTCAGCCCCCCCCCCCCCCAAAATGACACACGACCGAGTCGAATCTATTCCAGTATACGCTTTTCAGCCCCCCCCCCCCCACATGACACACGACCGAGTAGATTCTATTCCAGTATACGCTTTTCAGCCCCCCCCCTCCTCCCACATGTCACACGACCGAGTCGATTCTATTCCAGTATACGCTTTTCAGCCCACCCACCACATGGCACACGACCGAGTCGATTCTATTCCAGTATACGCTTTTCAGCCCCCCCCCGCTAAATGGCACACGACCAAGTCGATTGTATTCCAGTATACGCTTTTCAGCCCCCCCCACATGATACACGACCGACTCGATTCTATTCCAGTATACGCTTTTCAGCCCCCCCCCCCCCACATGTCACACGACCGAGTCGATTCTATTCCAGTATACGCTTTCCAGCCCCTCCCCCTCCCCCCCACATGTCACACGACCGAGTCGATTCTATTCCAGTATACGCTTTTCAGCCCCCCCCCACATGTCACACGACCGAGTCGATTCTTTTCCAGTATACGCTTTTCAGCCACCCCCACATGGCACACGACCGAGTCGATTCTATTCCAGTATACGCTTCTCAGCCCCCCCCCCCCCCCCGCACCCCCACATGGAACACGACCGAGTCGATTCTATTCCAGTATACGCTTTTCAGCCCACCCCCTCCATGGCACACGACCGAGTCGATTCTATACCAGTATACGCTTTTCAGCCCATTTCCCACATGGCACACGGCCAAGTCGATTCTATTCCAGTATACGCTTTTCAGCCCCCCCCCCCCCGCCACCCCACATGGCACACGACCTTGTCGATTCTTTTCCAGTATACGCTTTTCAGCCCCCCCCCACATGTCACACGACCGAGTCGATTCTATTCCAGTATACGCTTTTCAGCCCCCCCTCCCACATGGTACACGACCGAGTCGATTCTATTCCAGTATACGCTTTTCAGCCCTTCCCCCCAACATGGCACACAACCGAATCGATTCAATCCCAGTATACGCTTTTCAGCCCCTCCCCCTCCCCCCCACATGTCACACGACCGAGTCGATTCTATTCCAGTATACGCTTTTCAGCCCCTCCACCTCCCCACCACATGGCACACGACCGAGTCGATTCTATTCCAGTATACGCTTTTCAGCCCCCCCCCCCCCCTCCCACATGTCACACGACCGAGTCGATTCTATTCCAGTATACGCTTTTCAGCCCCCCCCCCCCCTCCCACATGTCACACGACCGAGTCGATTCTATTCCAGTATACGCTTTTCAGCCCACCCCCTCCATGGCACACGACCGAGTCGATTCTATACCAGTATACGCTTTTCAGCCCATTTCCCACATGGCACACGGCCAAGTCGATTCTATTCCAGTATACGCTTTTCAGCCCCCCCCCACATGGCACACGACCTTGTCGATTCTTTTCCAGTATACGCTTTTCAGCCCCCCCCCCACATGTCACACGACCGAGTCGATTCTATTCCAGTATACGCTTTTCAGCCCCCCCCCCCCACATGTCACACGACCGAGTCGATTCAATTCCAGTATACGCTTTTCAGCCCCCCCCCCTCCCCCCACATGTCACACGACCGAGTCGATTCAATTCCAGTATACGCTTTTCAGCCCCCCCCCCCCCCACATGGCACACGACCGAGTCGATTCTATACCAGTATACGCTTTTCAGCCCACCCCCTCCATGGCACACGACCGAGTCGATTCTATACCAGTATACGTTTTTCAGCCCCCCCCCCACATGGCACACGACCAAGTCGATTCCATTCCAGTATACGATTTTCAGCCCCCCCCCCCACATGGTACACGACCGAGTCGATTCCATTCCGGTATACGTTTTTCAGCCCCCCCCCCCCACATGGTACACGACCGAGTCGATTCTATTCCTATATACGCTTTTCAGCCCCCCCTTCCTCCCACATGGCACACGGCCAAGTCGATTCTATTCCAGTATACGCTTTTCAGCCCCCCCCCCCTCCCCCCCACATGGCACACGATCGAGTCGATTCTATTCCAGTATACGCTTTTCGGCCCCCTCCCCTCCCCCCCACATGGCACACGACCGAGACGATTGTATTCCAGTATACGCTTCTAAGCCCCCCTCCCACATGTCACACGACCGAGTCGATTCTATTCCGGTATACGTTTTTCAGCCCCCCCCCCCCCACATGGCACACGACCGAGTCAATTCCATTCCAGTATACGTTTTTCAGCCCCCCCCCCACATGGTACACGACCGAGTCGATTCCATTCCGGTATACGTTTTTCAGCCCCCCCCCCCCCACATGGCACACGACCAAGTCGATTCCATTCCGGTATACGTTTTTCAGCCCCCCCCCCCCACATGGTACACGACCGAGTCAATTCTATTCCATTATACGCTTTTCAGCCTCCCCTTCCTCCCACATGGCACACGACCGAGTCGATTCTATGCCAGTATACGCTTTCCAGCCCTCACCCCTCACATGGCACAGGACCAAGTCGATTCTATTCCAGTATACGCTTTAAAGCCCCCCCCACATGTCACAAGACCGAGTAGATTCTATTCCGGTATACGCTTTTCAGCCCCCTCCCCCACATGGCACACGACCAAGTCGATTCTATTCCAGTATACGCTTTTCGGCCTTCTCCCCACATGGCACACGACCGAGTCGATTCTATTCCAGTATACGCTATTCAGCCCCCCCCACATGGCACACGACCGAGTCGATTGTGAGCCAGTATATGCTTTTCAGCCCCCCTCCCACATGTCACACGACCGAGTCGATTCTATTCCAGTAAACGCTTTTCAGCCCACCCACCACATGGCACACGACCGAGTCGATTCTATTCCAGTATACGCATTTCAGCCCCCCCACATGGCACACGACCGAGACGATTCTATTCCGGTATACGCTTTTCAGCCCCCCCCCCCCCCACATGTCACACGACCGAGTCGATTCTATTCCAGTATACGCTTTCCAGCCCCTCCCTCCCACATGACACACGACCGAGTCGATTGTATTCCAGTATACGCTTTTAAGCCCCCCCCAACATGGCACACGACCAAGTCGATTCTATTCCAGTATACGCTTTTCAGCCCCCCTTCCCCCCCACATGGCACATGACCTAGTCGATTCAATTCCATTAAACACTTTTCAGCCCCCCCCCCCACATGGCACACGACCGAGTCGATTCTATTCCAGTATACGCTTTTCAGCCCCCCTTCCCCCCCACATGTCACACGACCAAGTCGATTCAATTCCATTAAACACTTTTCAGCCCCCCCCCCCCCACATGGCACACGACCGAGTCGATTCTATTCCAGTATACGCTTTTCAGCCCCCCCCCCCACATGGCACACGACCGAGTCGATTCTATTCCAGTATACGCTTTCCAGCCCCTCCCTCCCACATGACACACGACCGAGTCGATTCTATTCCAGTATACGCTTTTAAGCCCCCCCCAACATGGCACACGACCAAGTCGATTCTATTCCAGTATACGCTTTTCAGCCCCCCTTCCCCCCCACATGGCACATGACCTAGTCGATTCAATTCCATTAAACACTTTTCAGCCCCCCCCCCCCCACATGGCACACGACCGAGTCGATTCTATTCCAGTATACGCTTTTCAGCCCCCCTTCCCCCCCACATGTCACACGACCAAGTCGATTCAATTCCATTAAACACTTTTCAGCCCCCCCCCCCCACATGGCACACGACCGAGTCGATTCTATTCCAGTATACGCTTTTCAGCCCCCCCCCCCACATGGCACACGACCGAGTCGATTCTATTCCAGTATACGCATTTCAGCCCCCCCACATGGCACACGACCAAGTCATTTCTATTCCAGTATACGCTTTTCAGCCCCCCTACCCCCCCACATGTCACACGACCAAGTCGATTCAATTCCATTAAACACTTTTCGGCCCCCCCCCCACATGGCACACGACCGAGTCGATTCTATTCCAGTATACGCTTTTCAGCCCCCCCCCCCCACATGGCACACGACCAAGTCAATTCTATTCCAGTATACGCTTTTCAGCCCCCCCCCCCCACATGGCACACGACCGAGTCGATTCTATTCCAGTATACGCATTTCAGCCCCCCCACATGGCACACGACCGAGACGATTCTATTCCGGTATACGCTTTTCAGCCCCCCCCCCCCCCACACATGGCACACGACCGAGTTGATTCTATTCCAGTATACGCTTTTCAGCCCCCCTTCCCCCCCACATGGCACATGACCTAGTCGATTGTAAGCCAGTATACACTTTTAAGCCCGCTTCCCCACCACATGGCACACGACCAAGTCATTTCTATTCCAGTATACGCTTTCCAGCCCCTCCCTCTTCCCCCCACATGGCACACGACCGAGTCGATTTTATTCCAGTATACGCTTTTCAGCCCCCCCCCCCTTCCACATGGCACACGACCGAGTCGATTCTATTCCAGTATACGCTTTTCAGCCCCCCCCCCCCCCTTCCACATGGCACACGACCGAGTCGATTCTATTCCAGTATACGCTTTTCAGCCCCTCCCCCTCCCCCCACATGGCACACGACCGAGTCGATTCTATTCCAGTATACGCTTTCCAGCCCCTCCCCCTCCCCCCCACATGGCACATGACCGAGTCGATTCTATTCCAGTATATGCTTTTCAGCCCCCCCCCCCCCCTTCCACATGGCACACGACCGAGTCGATTCTATTCCAGTATACGCTTTTCAGCCCCTCCCCCTCCCCCCACATGGCACACGACCGAGTCGATTCTATTCCAGTATACGCTTTTCAGCCCCTCCCCCTCCCCCCCACATGGCACACGACCGAGTCGATTCTATTCCAGTATACGCTTTTCAGCCCCCCCCCCCTTCCACATGGCACACGACCGAGTCGATTCTATTCCAGTATACGCTTTTCAGCCCCTCCCCCTCCCCCCACAAGGCACACGACCGAGTCGATTCTATTCCAGTATACGCTTTCCAGCCCCTCCCCCTCCCCCCCACATGGCACACGACCGAGTCGATTCTATTCCAGTATATGCTTTTCAGCCCTCTCCCTCCACATGGCACACGACCGAGTCGATTCTATTCCAGTATACGCTTTCCAGCCCCTCCCCCTCCCCCCCACATGGCACACGACCGAGTCGATTCTATTCCAGTATACGCTTTCAAGCCCCTCTCACATGTCACACGACCGAGTCGATTCTATTCCAGTATACGCTTTTCAGCCCCACCCCCCCCCACATGTCACACGACCGAGTCGATTCTTTTCCAGTATACGCTTTTCAGCCCACCCCCCCCCCCCCACATGGCACACGACCGAGTCGATTCTATTCCAGTATACGCTTTTCAGCCAACCCCCTCCATGGCACACGACCGAGTCGATTCTATTCCAGTATACGCTTTTCAGCACCCCCCCCCCCCGCTACATGGCACACGACTGACTCAATTCTATTCCAGTATACGCTTTCCAGCCCCCCCCCCTCCCCCCCACATGGCACACGATCAAGTCGATTCTATTCCAGTATACGATTTTCGGCCCCCTCCCCTCCCCCACACATGGCACACGACCGAGTCGATTGTATTCCAGTATACGCTTTTCAGCCCCCCCCCCCTCCCACATGTCACACGAGTGAGTCGATTCTTTTCCAGTATACGCTTTTCAGCCCACCCCCTCCATGGCACACGACCGAGTCGATTCTATTCCAGTATACGCTTTTCAGCCCACCCCCTCCATGGCACACGACCGAGTCGATTCCATTCCAGTATACGCTTTTCAGCCCCCCCCCCCCCCTTCCACATGGCACACGACCGAGTCGATTCTATTCCAGTATACGCTTTAAAGCCCCCCCCACATGTCACACGACCGAGTCGATTCTATTCCGGTATACGCTTTTCAGGCCCCCTCCCCACATGGCACACGATCAAGTCGATTCTATTCCAGTATACGCATTTCAGCCCCCCCACATGGCACACGACCGAGACGATTTTATTCCGGTATACGCTTTTCAGCCCCCCCCCCCACATGTCACACGACCGAGTCGATTCTATTCCAGTACACGCTTTTCAGTCCCCTTCCACATGGCACACGACCTTGTCGATTCTATTCCAGTATATGCTTTTCAGCCCTCCCCCTCCACATGGCACACGACCGAGTCGATTCTATTCCAATATACGCTTTCCAGCCCCTCCCCCTCCCCCCCACATGGCACACGACCGAGTCGATTCTATTCCAGTATACGCTTTTCAGCCCCCCCCTTCCCCCCAAAATGGCACACGATCGAGTCGATTCTATTCCAGTATACGCTTTTCAGCCCCCCCCCCCCCAAAATGACACACGACCGAGTCGAATCTATTCCAGTATACGCTTTTCAGCCCCCCCCCCCCCACATGACACACGACCGAGTAGATTCTATTCCAGTATACGCTTTTCAGCCCCCCCCCTCCTCCCACATGTCACACGACCGAGTCGATTCTATTCCAGTATACGCTTTTCAGCCCACCCACCACATGGCACACGACCGAGTCGATTCTATTCCAGTATACGCTTTTCAGCCCCCCCCCGCTAAATGGCACACGACCAAGTCGATTGTATTCCAGTATACGCTTTTCAGCCCCCCCCACATGATACACGACCGACTCGATTCTATTCCAGTATACGCTTTTCAGCCCCCCCCCCCCCACATGTCACACGACCGAGTCGATTCTATTCCAGTATACGCTTTCCAGCCCCTCCCCCTCCCCCCCACATGTCACACGACCGAGTCGATTCTATTCCAGTATACGCTTTTCAGCCCCCCCCCACATGTCACACGACCGAGTCGATTCTTTTCCAGTATACGCTTTTCAGCCACCCCCACATGGCACACGACCGAGTCGATTCTATTCCAGTATACGCTTCTCAGCCCCCCCCCCCCCCCCGCACCCCCACATGGAACACGACCGAGTCGATTCTATTCCAGTATACGCTTTTCAGCCCACCCCCTCCATGGCACACGACCGAGTCGATTCTATACCAGTATACGCTTTTCAGCCCATTTCCCACATGGCACACGGCCAAGTCGATTCTATTCCAGTATACGCTTTTCAGCCCCCCCCCCCCCGCCACCCCACATGGCACACGACCTTGTCGATTCTTTTCCAGTATACGCTTTTCAGCCCCCCCCCACATGTCACACGACCGAGTCGATTCTATTCCAGTATACGCTTTTCAGCCCCCCCTCCCACATGGTACACGACCGAGTCGATTCTATTCCAGTATACGCTTTTCAGCCCTTCCCCCCAACATGGCACACAACCGAATCGATTCAATCCCAGTATACGCTTTTCAGCCCCTCCCCCTCCCCCCCACATGTCACACGACCGAGTCGATTCTATTCCAGTATACGCTTTTCAGCCCCTCCACCTCCCCACCACATGGCACACGACCGAGTCGATTCTATTCCAGTATACGCTTTTCAGCCCCCCCCCCCCCCTCCCACATGTCACACGACCGAGTCGATTCTATTCCAGTATACGCTTTTCAGCCCCCCCCCCCCCTCCCACATGTCACACGACCGAGTCGATTCTATTCCAGTATACGCTTTTCAGCCCACCCCCTCCATGGCACACGACCGAGTCGATTCTATACCAGTATACGCTTTTCAGCCCATTTCCCACATGGCACACGGCCAAGTCGATTCTATTCCAGTATACGCTTTTCAGCCCCCCCCCACATGGCACACGACCTTGTCGATTCTTTTCCAGTATACGCTTTTCAGCCCCCCCCCCACATGTCACACGACCGAGTCGATTCTATTCCAGTATACGCTTTTCAGCCCCCCCCCCCCACATGTCACACGACCGAGTCGATTCAATTCCAGTATACGCTTTTCAGCCCCCCCCCCTCCCCCCACATGTCACACGACCGAGTCGATTCAATTCCAGTATACGCTTTTCAGCCCCCCCCCCCCCCACATGGCACACGACCGAGTCGATTCTATACCAGTATACGCTTTTCAGCCCACCCCCTCCATGGCACACGACCGAGTCGATTCTATACCAGTATACGTTTTTCAGCCCCCCCCCCACATGGCACACGACCAAGTCGATTCCATTCCAGTATACGATTTTCAGCCCCCCCCCCCACATGGTACACGACCGAGTCGATTCCATTCCGGTATACGTTTTTCAGCCCCCCCCCCCCACATGGTACACGACCGAGTCGATTCTATTCCTATATACGCTTTTCAGCCCCCCCTTCCTCCCACATGGCACACGGCCAAGTCGATTCTATTCCAGTATACGCTTTTCAGCCCCCCCCCCCTCCCCCCCACATGGCACACGATCGAGTCGATTCTATTCCAGTATACGCTTTTCGGCCCCCTCCCCTCCCCCCCACATGGCACACGACCGAGACGATTGTATTCCAGTATACGCTTCTAAGCCCCCCTCCCACATGTCACACGACCGAGTCGATTCTATTCCGGTATACGTTTTTCAGCCCCCCCCCCCCCACATGGCACACGACCGAGTCAATTCCATTCCAGTATACGTTTTTCAGCCCCCCCCCCACATGGTACACGACCGAGTCGATTCCATTCCGGTATACGTTTTTCAGCCCCCCCCCCCCCACATGGCACACGACCAAGTCGATTCCATTCCGGTATACGTTTTTCAGCCCCCCCCCCCCACATGGTACACGACCGAGTCAATTCTATTCCATTATACGCTTTTCAGCCTCCCCTTCCTCCCACATGGCACACGACCGAGTCGATTCTATGCCAGTATACGCTTTCCAGCCCTCACCCCTCACATGGCACAGGACCAAGTCGATTCTATTCCAGTATACGCTTTAAAGCCCCCCCCACATGTCACAAGACCGAGTAGATTCTATTCCGGTATACGCTTTTCAGCCCCCTCCCCCACATGGCACACGACCAAGTCGATTCTATTCCAGTATACGCTTTTCGGCCTTCTCCCCACATGGCACACGACCGAGTCGATTCTATTCCAGTATACGCTATTCAGCCCCCCCCACATGGCACACGACCGAGTCGATTGTGAGCCAGTATATGCTTTTCAGCCCCCCTCCCACATGTCACACGACCGAGTCGATTCTATTCCAGTAAACGCTTTTCAGCCCACCCACCACATGGCACACGACCGAGTCGATTCTATTCCAGTATACGCATTTCAGCCCCCCCACATGGCACACGACCGAGACGATTCTATTCCGGTATACGCTTTTCAGCCCCCCCCCCCCCCACATGTCACACGACCGAGTCGATTCTATTCCAGTATACGCTTTCCAGCCCCTCCCTCCCACATGACACACGACCGAGTCGATTGTATTCCAGTATACGCTTTTAAGCCCCCCCCAACATGGCACACGACCAAGTCGATTCTATTCCAGTATACGCTTTTCAGCCCCCCTTCCCCCCCACATGGCACATGACCTAGTCGATTCAATTCCATTAAACACTTTTCAGCCCCCCCCCCCACATGGCACACGACCGAGTCGATTCTATTCCAGTATACGCTTTTCAGCCCCCCTTCCCCCCCACATGTCACACGACCAAGTCGATTCAATTCCATTAAACACTTTTCAGCCCCCCCCCCCCCACATGGCACACGACCGAGTCGATTCTATTCCAGTATACGCTTTTCAGCCCCCCCCCCCACATGGCACACGACCGAGTCGATTCTATTCCAGTATACGCTTTCCAGCCCCTCCCTCCCACATGACACACGACCGAGTCGATTCTATTCCAGTATACGCTTTTAAGCCCCCCCCAACATGGCACACGACCAAGTCGATTCTATTCCAGTATACGCTTTTCAGCCCCCCTTCCCCCCCACATGGCACATGACCTAGTCGATTCAATTCCATTAAACACTTTTCAGCCCCCCCCCCCCCACATGGCACACGACCGAGTCGATTCTATTCCAGTATACGCTTTTCAGCCCCCCTTCCCCCCCACATGTCACACGACCAAGTCGATTCAATTCCATTAAACACTTTTCAGCCCCCCCCCCCCACATGGCACACGACCGAGTCGATTCTATTCCAGTATACGCTTTTCAGCCCCCCCCCCCACATGGCACACGACCGAGTCGATTCTATTCCAGTATACGCATTTCAGCCCCCCCACATGGCACACGACCAAGTCATTTCTATTCCAGTATACGCTTTTCAGCCCCCCTACCCCCCCACATGTCACACGACCAAGTCGATTCAATTCCATTAAACACTTTTCGGCCCCCCCCCCACATGGCACACGACCGAGTCGATTCTATTCCAGTATACGCTTTTCAGCCCCCCCCCCCCACATGGCACACGACCAAGTCAATTCTATTCCAGTATACGCTTTTCAGCCCCCCCCCCCCACATGGCACACGACCGAGTCGATTCTATTCCAGTATACGCATTTCAGCCCCCCCACATGGCACACGACCGAGACGATTCTATTCCGGTATACGCTTTTCAGCCCCCCCCCCCCCCACACATGGCACACGACCGAGTTGATTCTATTCCAGTATACGCTTTTCAGCCCCCCTTCCCCCCCACATGGCACATGACCTAGTCGATTGTAAGCCAGTATACACTTTTAAGCCCGCTTCCCCACCACATGGCACACGACCAAGTCATTTCTATTCCAGTATACGCTTTCCAGCCCCTCCCTCTTCCCCCCACATGGCACACGACCGAGTCGATTTTATTCCAGTATACGCTTTTCAGCCCCCCCCCCCTTCCACATGGCACACGACCGAGTCGATTCTATTCCAGTATACGCTTTTCAGCCCCCCCCCCCCCCTTCCACATGGCACACGACCGAGTCGATTCTATTCCAGTATACGCTTTTCAGCCCCTCCCCCTCCCCCCACATGGCACACGACCGAGTCGATTCTATTCCAGTATACGCTTTCCAGCCCCTCCCCCTCCCCCCCACATGGCACATGACCGAGTCGATTCTATTCCAGTATATGCTTTTCAGCCCCCCCCCCCCCCTTCCACATGGCACACGACCGAGTCGATTCTATTCCAGTATACGCTTTTCAGCCCCTCCCCCTCCCCCCACATGGCACACGACCGAGTCGATTCTATTCCAGTATACGCTTTTCAGCCCCTCCCCCTCCCCCCCACATGGCACACGACCGAGTCGATTCTATTCCAGTATACGCTTTTCAGCCCCCCCCCCCTTCCACATGGCACACGACCGAGTCGATTCTATTCCAGTATACGCTTTTCAGCCCCTCCCCCTCCCCCCACAAGGCACACGACCGAGTCGATTCTATTCCAGTATACGCTTTCCAGCCCCTCCCCCTCCCCCCCACATGGCACACGACCGAGTCGATTCTATTCCAGTATATGCTTTTCAGCCCTCTCCCTCCACATGGCACACGACCGAGTCGATTCTATTCCAGTATACGCTTTCCAGCCCCTCCCCCTCCCCCCCACATGGCACACGACCGAGTCGATTCTATTCCAGTATACGCTTTCAAGCCCCTCTCACATGTCACACGACCGAGTCGATTCTATTCCAGTATACGCTTTTCAGCCCCACCCCCCCCCACATGTCACACGACCGAGTCGATTCTTTTCCAGTATACGCTTTTCAGCCCACCCCCCCCCCCCCACATGGCACACGACCGAGTCGATTCTATTCCAGTATACGCTTTTCAGCCAACCCCCTCCATGGCACACGACCGAGTCGATTCTATTCCAGTATACGCTTTTCAGCACCCCCCCCCCCCGCTACATGGCACACGACTGACTCAATTCTATTCCAGTATACGCTTTCCAGCCCCCCCCCCTCCCCCCCACATGGCACACGATCAAGTCGATTCTATTCCAGTATACGATTTTCGGCCCCCTCCCCTCCCCCACACATGGCACACGACCGAGTCGATTGTATTCCAGTATACGCTTTTCAGCCCCCCCCCCCTCCCACATGTCACACGAGTGAGTCGATTCTTTTCCAGTATACGCTTTTCAGCCCACCCCCTCCATGGCACACGACCGAGTCGATTCTATTCCAGTATACGCTTTTCAGCCCACCCCCTCCATGGCACACGACCGAGTCGATTCCATTCCAGTATACGCTTTTCAGCCCCCCCCCCCCCCTTCCACATGGCACACGACCGAGTCGATTCTATTCCAGTATACGCTTTAAAGCCCCCCCCACATGTCACACGACCGAGTCGATTCTATTCCGGTATACGCTTTTCAGGCCCCCTCCCCACATGGCACACGATCAAGTCGATTCTATTCCAGTATACGCATTTCAGCCCCCCCACATGGCACACGACCGAGACGATTTTATTCCGGTATACGCTTTTCAGCCCCCCCCCCCACATGTCACACGACCGAGTCGATTCTATTCCAGTACACGCTTTTCAGTCCCCTTCCACATGGCACACGACCTTGTCGATTCTATTCCAGTATATGCTTTTCAGCCCTCCCCCTCCACATGGCACACGACCGAGTCGATTCTATTCCAATATACGCTTTCCAGCCCCTCCCCCTCCCCCCCACATGGCACACGACCGAGTCGATTCTATTCCAGTATACGCTTTTCAGCCCCCCCCCCACATGGCACACGACCGAGTCGATTCTTTTCCAGTATACGCTTTTCAGCCCACCCCACATGATACACGACCGAGTCGATTCTATTCCAGTATACGCTTTTCAGCCCCCCTCCCACATGGCACACGACCGAGTCGATTTTATTCCAGTATACGGTTTACAGCCCACCCACCACATGGCACACGACCGAGTCGATTCTATTCCAGTATACGCTTTTCAGCCCCCCCCCCCCCAACATGACACACGACCGAGTCGATTCTTTTCCAGTATACGCTCTTCAGCCTTCCCCTTCCCTCCCACATGGCACACGACCGAGTCGATTCTATTCCAGTATACGGTTTACAGCCCACCCACCACATGGCACACGACCGAGTCGATTCTATTCCAGTATACGCTTTTCAGCCCCCCCCCCCCCAACATGACACACGACCGAGTCGATTCTTTTCCAGTATACGCTCTTCAGCCTTCCCCTTCCCTCCCACATGGCACACGACCGAGTCGATTCTATTCCAGTATACGCATTTCAGCCCCCCCACATGGCACACGACCGAGACGATTCTATTCCGGTATACGCTTTTCAGCCCCCCCCCCCCACATGTCACACGACCGAGTCGATTCAATTCCAGTATACGCTTTCCAGCCCCCCCCCCCCACATGGCACACGACCGAGTCGATTCTATTCCAGTATACGCTTTTCAGCCTCCCCCCCCCCACATGGCACACGACCGAGTCGATTGTATTCCAGTATACGCTTTTAAGCCCCCCTTCCCACCACATGGCACACGAGCGAGTCGATTCTATTCCAGTATACGCTTTTCAGTCCCCTTCCCACATGGCACACGACCTTGTCGATTCTATTCCAGTATACGCTTTTCAGCCCCCTCCCCAACATGTTACATGACCGAGTCGATTCAATTCCAATAAACGCTTTTCAGCCCCCCCCTCCCCCCACATGGCACACGACCGAGTCGATTGTATTCCAGGATACGCTTTTCAGCCCTCCCCCCTCATGTTACATGACCGAGTCGATTCAATTCCGAAAAACGCTTTTCAGCCCCCCCCTCCCCCCAACATGGCACACGACCGAGTCGATTCTATTCCAGTAAACGCTTCTCAGCCCCCCCCCTCCCACATGGCACACGACCGAGTCGATTCTATTCCAGTATACGCTTCTCAGCCCCCCCCCCCCTCCCACATGGCACACGACCGAGTCGATTCTATTCCAGTATACGCTTTACAGCCCCTCCCCCTCCCCCCACATGGCACACGACCGAGTCGATTTTATTCTAGTATACGCTTTTCAGCCCCCCCACCACATGGCACACGACCGAGTTGATTCTATTCCAGTATACGCTTTTCGGCCCTTCCCTTCCCTACCACATGGCACACGACCGAGTCGATTCTATTCCAGTATACGCTTTCCGGCCCCTCCCCCTCCCCCCAACATGGCACACGACCGAGTTGATTCTATTCCAGTATACGCTTTTCGGCCCTTCCCTTCCCTACCACATGGCACACGACCGAGTCGATTCTATTCCAGTATACGCTTTCCAGCCCCTCCCCCTCCCCCCCACATGGCACACGACCGAGTCGATTCTATTCCAGTATACGCTTTCAAGCCCCCCTCCCACATGGCACACGACCGAGTCGATTCTATTACAGTATACGCTTTCCAGCCCCTCCACCTCCCCCCCACATGGCACACAACCGAGTCGATTCAATTCCAGTATACGCTTTTCAGCCCCCCCCACATGTCACACGACCGAG
Source organism: Brachyptera risi (assembly GCA_964007535.1). Taxonomy (NCBI): domain Eukaryota; kingdom Metazoa; phylum Arthropoda; class Insecta; order Plecoptera; family Taeniopterygidae; genus Brachyptera; species Brachyptera risi. The sequence goes on from OZ023332.1 coordinate 6,891,938, forward strand.
TCGATTCAATTCCAGTATACGCTTTTCAGCCCCCCCCCCCCCCCCACATGGCACACGACCGAGTCGATTCTATTCCAGTATACGCTTTTTAGTCCCCCCCCAAATGTCACACGACTGAGTCGATTCAATTCCAGTATACGCTTTTCAGCCCCCCCCCCCCACATGGCACACGACCGAGTCGATTCTATTCCAGTATACGCTTTACAGCCCCCCCCACATGGAACACGACCGAGTCGATTCAATTTCAGTATACGCTTTTCAGCCCCCCCCCCCCCAACATGACACACGACCGAGTCGTTTCTATTCCAGTATACGCTTTTCAGCCCACCCACCACATGTCACACGACCGAGTCGATTCAATTTCAGTATACGCTTTTCAGCCCCCCCCCCCCGCTACATGGCACACGACCGACTCGATTCTATTCCAGTATACGCTTTTCAGCCCCCCCCCCTTCCCCCCAACATGGCACACGATCGAGTCGATTCTATTCCAGTATACGCTTTTCAGCCCCCCCCCCCCCCCAAAATGACACACGACCGAGTCGAATCTATTCCAGTATACGCTTTTCAGCCCCCCCCCCCACATGACACACGACCGAGTAGATTCTATTCCAGTATACGCTTTTCAGCCCCCCCCCTCCTCCCACATGTCACACGACCGAGTCGATTCTATTCCAGTATACGCTTTTCAGCCCACCCACCACATGGCACACGACCGAGTCGATTCTATTCCAGTATACGCTTTTCAGCCCCCCCCCGCTAAATGGCACACGACCAAGTCGATTGTATTCAAGTATACGCTTTTCAGCCCCCCCCACATGATACACGACCGACTCGATTCTATTCCAGTATACGCTTTTCAGCCCCCCCCCCCCCCCACATGTCACACGACCGAGTCGATTCTATTCCAGTATACGCTTTCCAGCCCCTCCCCCTCCCCCCCACATGTCACACGACCGAGTCGATTCTATTCCAGTATACGCTTTTCAGCCCCCCCCCACATGTCACACGACCGAGTCGATTCTTTTCCAGTATACGCTTTTCCGCCACCCCCACATGGCACACGACCGAGTCGATTCTATTCCAGTATACGCTTCTCAGCCCCCCCCCCCGCACCCCCACATGGAACACGACCGAGTCGATTCTATTCCAGTATACGCTTTTCAGCCCACCCCCTCCATGGCACACGACCGAGTCGATTCTATACCAGTATACGCTTTTCAGCCCATTTCCCACATGGCACACGGCCAAGTCGATTCTATTCCAGTATACGCTTTTCAGCCCCCCCCCCCCCGCCACCCCACATGGCACACGACCTTGTCGATTCTTTTCCAGTATACGCTTTTCAGCCCCCCCCCACATGTCACACGACCGAGTCGATTCTATTCCAGTATACGCTTTTCAGCCCCCCCTCCCACATGGTACACGACCGAGTCGATTCTATTCCAGTATACGCTTTTCAGCCCTTCCCCCCAACATGGCACACAACCGAATCGATTCAATCCCAGTATACGCTTTTCAGCCCCTCCCCCTCCCCCCCACATGTCACACGACCGAGTCGATTCTATTCCAGTATACGCTTTTCAGCCCTTCCACCTCCCCACCACATGGCACACGACCGAGTCGATTCTATTCCAGTATACGCTTTTCAGCCCCCCCCCCCCCCCACATGTCACACGACCGAATCGATTCAATTCCAGTATACGCTTTTCAGCCCCCCCCCCCCTCCCACATGTCACACGACCGAGTCGATTCTATTCCAGTATACGCTTTTCAGCCCACCCCCTCCATGGCACACGACCGAGTCGATTCTATACCAGTATACGCTTTTCAGCCCATTTCTCACATGGCACACGGCCAAGTCGATTCTATTCCAGTATACGCTTTTCAGCCCCCCCCCAAATGGCACACGACCTTGTCGATTCTTTTCCAGTATACGCTTTTCAGCCCCCCCCCACATGTCACACGACCGAGTCGATTCTATTCCAGTATACGCTTTTCAGCCCCCCCCCCCACATGTCACACGACCGAGTCGATTCAATTCCAGTATACGCTTTTCAGCCCCCCCCCTCCCCCCACATGTCACACGACCGAGTCGATTCAATTCCAGTATACGCTTTTCAGCCCCCCCCCCCCCCCACATGGCACACGACCGAGTCGATTCTATACCAGTATACGCTTTTCAGCCCATTTCCCACATGGCACACGGCCAAGTCGATTCTATTCCAGTATACGCTTTTCAGCCCCCCCCCCTCCCCCCCACATGGCACACGATCGAGTCGATTCTATTCAAGTATACGCTTTTCGGCCCCCTCCCCTCCCCCCCACATGGCACACGACCGAGACGATTGTATTCCAGTATACGCTTCTAAGCCCCCCTCCCACATGTCACACGACCGAGTCGATTCTATTCCGGTATACGTTTTTCAGCCCCCCCCCCCACATGGTACACGACCGAGTCGATTCCATTCCGGTATACGTTTTTCAGCCCCCCCCCCACATGGCACACGACCAAGTCGATTCCATTCCAGTATACGATTTTCAGCCCCCCCCCCCACATGGTACACGACCGAGTCGATTCCATTCCGGTATACGTTTTTCAGCCCCCCCCCCCCCCACATGGTACACGACCGAGTCAATTCTATTCCAGTATACGATTTTCAGCCCCCCCCCCACATGGTACACGACCGAGTCAATTCTATTCCAGTATACGATTTTCAGCCCCCCCCCCCACATGTCACACGACCGAGTCGATTCTATTCCTATATACGCTTTTCAGCCCCCCCTTCCTCCCACATGGCACACGGCCAAGTCGATTCTATTCCAGTATACGCTTTTCAGCCCCCCCCCTCCCCCCCACATGGCACACGATCGAGTCGATTCTATTCCAGTATACGCTTTTCGGCCCCCTCCCCTCCCCCCCACATGGCACACGACCGAGACGATTGTATTCCAGTATACGCTTCTAAGCCCCCCTCCCACATGTCACACGACCGAGTCGATTCTATTCCGGTATACGTTTTTCAGCCCCTACCCCCCACCAGGCACACGACCGAGTCAATTCCATTCCAGTATACGTTTTTCAGCCCCCCCCCCCACATGGTACACGACCGAGTCGATTCCATTCCGGTATACGTTTTTCAGCCCCCCCCCCCCCACATGGCACACGACCAAGTCGATTCCATTCCGGTATACGTTTTTCAGCCCCCCCCCCCACATGGTACACGACCGAGTCAATTCTATTCCAGTATACGCTTTTCAGCCTCCCCTTCCTCCCACATGGCACACGACCGAGTCGATTCTATGCCAGTATACGCTTTCCAGCCCTCACCCCTCACATGGCACAGGACCAAGTCGATTCTATTCCAGTATACGCTTTAAAGCCCCCCCCACATGTCACACGACCGAGTCGATTCTATTCCGGTATACGCTTTTCAGCCCCCTCCCCCACATGGCACACGACCAAGTCGATTCTATTCCAGTATACGCTTTTCGGCCTTCTCCCCACATGGCACACGACCGAGTCGATTCTATTCCAGTACACGCTATTCAGCCCCCCCCCACATGGCACACGACCGAGTCGATTGTGAGCCAGTATATGCTTTTCAGCCCCCCTCCCACATGTCACACGACCGAGTCGATTCTATTCCAGTAAACGCTTTTCAGCCCACCCACCACATGGCACACGACCGAGTCGATTCTATTCCAGTATACGCATTTCAGCCCCCCCACATGGCACACGACCGAGACGATTCTATTCCGGTATACGCTTTTCAGCCCCCCCCCCCCCACATGTCACACGACCGAGTCGATTCTATTCCAGTATACGCTTTCCAGCCCCTCCCTCCCACATGACACACGACCGAGTCGATTGTATTCCAGTATACGCTTTTAAGCCCCCCCCAACATGGCACACGACCAAGTCGATTCTATTCCAGTATACGCTTTTCAGCCCCCCTTCCCCCCCACATGGCACATGACCTAGTCGATTCAATTCCATTAAACACTTTTCAGCCCCCCCCCCCACATGGCACACGACCGAGTCGATTCTATTCCAGTATACGCTTTTCAGCCCCCCTTCCCCCCCACATGTCACACGACCAAGTCGATTCAATTCCATTAAACACTTTTCAGCCCCCCCCCCCCACATGGCACACGACCGAGTCGATTCTATTCCAGTATACGCTTTTCAGCCCCCCCCCCCCCACATGGCACACGACCGAGTCGATTCTATTCCAGTATACGCATTTCAGCCCCCCCACATGGCACACGACCAAGTCATTTCTATTCCAGTATACGCTTTTCAGCCCCCCTACCCCCCCACATGTCACACGACCAAGTCGATTCAATTCCATTAAACACTTTTCAGCCCCCCCCCCCCCACATGGCACACGACCGAGTCGATTCTATTCCAGTATACGCTTTTCAGCCCCCCCCCCCCCACATGGCACACGACCGAGTCGATTCTATTCCAGTATACGCTTTTCAGCCCCCCTTCCCCCCCACATGGCACATGACCTAGTCGATTGTAAGCCAGTATACACTTTTAAGCCCGCTTCCCCACCACATGGCACACGACCAAGTCATTTCTATTCCAGTATACGCTTTTCAGCCCCTCCCTTCCCTACCACATGGCACACGACCGAGTCGATTCTATTCCAGTATACGCATTTCAGCCCCCCCACATGGCACACGACCGAGACGATTCTATTCCGGTATACGCTTTTCAGCCCCCCCCCCCCCCACATGTCACACGACCGAGTCAATTCTATTCCAGTATTCGCTTTTCAGCCCTTCCCCCCCCCCCCCACATGGCACACGACCGAGTCGATCCTATTCCAGTATACGCTTTTCAGCCCCCCCCTTCCCTACCACATGGCACACGAGCGAGTCGATTCTATTCCAGTATACGCTTTCCAGCCCCCATCTTCCACATGACACACGACCGAGTCGATTGTATTCCAGAATACGCTTTAAGCCCCCCTCCCACATGGCACACGACCGAGTCGATTCTATTCCAGTATACGCTTTTCAGGCCCCCCTTCCCTACCACATGGCACACGAGCGAGTCGATTCTATTCCAGTATACGCTTTCCAGCCCCTCCCTCTTCCCCCCACATGGCACACGACCGAGTCGATTTTATTCCAGTATACGCTTTTCAGCCCCCCCCCCCTTCCACATGGCACACGACCGAGTCGATTCTATTCCAGTATACGCTTTTCAGCCCCCCCCCCCCCCCTTCCACATGGCACACGACCGAGTCGATTCTATTCCAGTATACGCTTTTCAGCCCCTCCCCCTCCCCCCACATGGCACACGACCGAGTCGATTCTATTCCAGTATACGCTTTCCAGCCCCTCCCCCTCCCCCCCACATGGCACATGACCGAGTCGATTCTATTCCAGTATATGCTTTTCAGCCCCCCCCCCCCCTTCCACATGGCACACGACCGAGTCGATTCTATTCCAGTATACGCTTTTCAGCCCCTCCCCCTCCCCCCACATGGCACACGACCGAGTCGATTCTATTCCAGTATACGCTTTTCAGCCCCTCCCCCTCCCCCCCACATGGCACACGACCGAGTCGATTCTATTCCAGTATACGCTTTTCAGCCCCCCCCCCTTCCACATGGCACACGACCGAGTCGATTCTATTCCAGTATACGCTTTTCAGCCCCTCCCCCTCCCCCCACAAGGCACACGACCGAGTCGATTCTATTCCAGTATACGCTTTCCAGCCCCTCCCCCTCCCCCCCACATGGCACACGACCGAGTCGATTCTATTCCAGTATATGCTTTTCAGCCCTCTCCCTCCACATGGCACACGACCGAGTCGATTCTATTCCAGTATACGCTTTCCAGCCCCTCCCCCTCCCCCCCACATGGCACACGACCGAGTCGATTCTATTCCAGTATACGCTTTCAAGCCCCTCTCACATGTCACACGACCGAGTCGATTCTATTCCAGTATACGCTTTTCAGCCCCACCCCCCCCCACATGTCACACGACCGAGTCGATTCTTTTCCAGTATACGCTTTTCAGCCCACCCCCCCCCCCCCCCCACATGGCACACGACCGAGTCGATTCTATTCCAGTATACGCTTTTCAGCCCACCCCCTCCATGGCACACGACCGAGTCGATTCTATTCCAGTATACGCTTTTCAGCACCCCCCCCCCCCCCGCTACATGGCACACGACTGACTCAATTCTATTCCAGTATACGCTTTCCAGCCCCCCCCCCCCCTCCCCCCCACATGGCACACGATCAAGTCGATTCTATTCCAGTATACGATTTTCGGCCCCCTCCCCTCCCCCACACATGGCACACGACCGAGTCGATTGTATTCCAGTATACGCTTTTCAGCCCCCCCCCCCTCCCACATGTCACACGAGTGAGTCGATTCTTTTCCAGTATACGCTTTTCAGCCCACCCCCTCCATGGCACACGACCGAGTCGATTCTATTCCAGTATACGCTTTTCAGCCCACCCCCTCCATGGCACTCGACCGAGTCGATTCTATTCCAGTATACGCTTTTCAGCCCCCCCCCCCCCCCCTTCCACATGGCACACGACCGAGTCGATTCTATTCCAGTATACGCTTTAAAGCCCCCCCCACATGTCACACGACCGAGTCGATTCTATTCCGGTATACGCTTTTCAGGCCCCCCCCCCACATGGCACACGATCAAGTCGATTCTATTCCAGTATACGCATTTCAGCCCCCCCACATGGCACACGACCGAGACGATTTTATTCCGGTATACGCTTTTCAGCCCCCCCCCCCCCACATGTCACACGACCGAGTCGATTCTATTCCAGTACACGCTTTTCAGTCCCCTTCCACATGGCACACGACCTCGTCGATTCTATTCCAGTATATGCTTTTCAGCCCTCCCCCTCCACATGGCACACGACCGAGTCGATTCTATTCCAATATACGCTTTCCAGCCCCTCCCCCTCCCCCCCACATGTCACACGACCGAGTCGATTCTATTCCAGTATACGCTTTTCAGCCCCCCCCCCACATGGCACACGACCGAGTCGATTCTTTTCCAGTATACGCTTTTCAGCCCACCCCCCTCCCTCCCACATGGCACACGACCGAGTCGATTTTATTCCAGTATACGGTTTACAGCCCACCCACCACATGGCACACGACCGAGTCGATTCTATTCCAGTATACGCTTTTCAGCCCCCCCCCCCCAACATGACACACGACCGAGTCGATTCTTTTCCAGTATACGCTCTTCAGCCTTCCCCTTCCCTCCCACATGGCACACGACCGAGTCGATTCTATTCCAGTATACGGTTTACAGCCCACCCCCCACATGGCACACGACCGAGTCGATTCAATTCCAGTATACGCTTTCCAGCCCCCCCCCCCCCACATGGCACACGACCGAGTCGATTCTATTCCAGTATACGCTTTTCAGCCTCCCCCCCCCCCACATGGCACACGACCGAGTCGATTGTATTCCAGTATACGCTTTTAAGCCCCCCTTCCCACCACATGGCACACGAGCGAGTCGATTCTATTCCAGTATACGCTTTTCAGTCCCCTTCCCACATGGCACACGACCTTGTCGATTCTATTCCAGTATACGCTTTTCAGCCCCCTCCCCAACATGTTACATGACCGAGTCGATTCAATTCCAATAAACGCTTTTCAGCCCCCCCCTCCCCCCACATGGCACACGACCGAGTCGATTGTATTCCAGGATACGCTTTTCAGCCCTCCCCCCTCATGTTACATGACCGAGTCGATTCAATTCCGAAAAACGCTTTTCAGCCCCCCCCTCCCCCCAACATGGCACACGACCGAGTCGATTCTATTCCAGTAAACGCTTCTCAGCCCCCCCCCCCCCTCCCACATGGCACACGACCGAGTCGATTCTATTCCAGTATACGCTTCTCAGCCCCCCCCCCCCTCCCACATGGCACACGACCGAGTCGATTCTATTCCAGTATACGCTTTACAGCCCCTCCCCCTCCCCCCACATGGCACACGACCGAGTCGATTTTATTCCAGTATACGCTTTTCAGCCCCCCCCCCCCACATGTCACACGACCGAGTTGATTCTATTCCAGTATACGCTTTTCGGCCCTTCCCTTCCCTACCACATGGCACACGACCGAGTCGATTCTATTCCAGTATACGCTTTCCGGCCCCTCCCCCTCCCCCCAACATGGCACACGACCGAGTTGATTCTATTCCAGTATACGCTTTTCGGCCCTTCCCTTCCCTACCACATGGCACACGACCGAGTCGATTCTATTCCAGTATACGCTTTCCAGCCCCTCCCCCTCCCCCCCACATGGCACACGACCGAGTCGATTCTATTCCAGTATACGCTTTCAAGCCCCCCTCCCACATGGCACACGACCGAGTCGATTCTATTACAGTATACGCTTTCCAGCCCCTCCACCTCCCCCCCACATGGCACACGACCGAGTCGATTCTATTCCAGTATACGCTTTTCAGCCCACCCCCTCCATGGCACACGACCGAGTCGATTCTATTCCAGTATACGCTTTTCAGCCACCCCCCCCACATGGCACACGGCCGAGTCGATTCTTTTCCAGTATACGCTTTTCAGCTCACCCCCCTTCCCACCACATGGCACACGACCGAGACGATTCTTTTCCAGTATACGCTTCTCAGCCCCTCCCCCTCCCCCCCACATGGCACACGACCGAGTCGATTCTATTCCAGTATATGCTTTTCAGCCCTCCCCCTCCACATGGCACACGACCGACTCGATTCTATTCCAGTATACGCTTTCCAGCCCCTCCCCCTCCCCCCCACATGGCACACGACCGAGTCGATTCTATTCCAGTATACGCTTTCAAGCCCCCCTCCCACATGTCACACGACCGAGTCGATTCTATTCCAGTATACGCTCTTCAGCCACCCCCCTCCCACATGTCACACGACCGAGTCGATTCTTCTCCAGTATTCGCTTCTCAGCCCACCCCCTCACCCAACATGGCACACGACCAAGTCGATTCTATTCCAGTATACGCTTTTCAGCCCCCCCCTCCCACATGTCACACGACCGAGTCGATTCTTTTCCAGTATACGCTTTTCAGCCCACCCCCACATGGCACACGACCGAGTCGATTCTATTCCAGTATACGCTTTTCAGCCCCCCCACATGTCACACGACCGAGTCGATTCTATTCCAGTATACGCTTTCAAGCCCCCCTCCCACATGGCACACGACCGAGTCGATTCTATTCCAGTATACGCTTTTCAGCCCCCCCCCCCCCCCACATGGCACACGACCGAGACGATTCTATTCCAGTATACGCTTTTCAGCCCCCCCCCCCCACATGGCACACGACCGAGTCGATTCTATTCCAGTATACGCTTTTCAGCCCCCCCCCCCCACATGGCACACGACCGAGTCGATTCTATTCCAGTATACGCTTTTCAGCCCCCCCCCCACATGTCACACGACCTAGTCGATTCTATTCCAGTATACGCTTTTCAGCCCCCCCCCCCCTCCCACATGGCACACGACCGAGTCGATTCTATTCCAGTATACGCTTTTCAGCCCCCCCCCCACATGTCACACGACCGAGTCGATTCTATTCCAGTATACGCTTTTCAGCCCCCCCCCCCCCACATGTCACACGACCGAGTCGATTCTATTCCAGTATACGCTTTTCAGCCCCCCCCCCACATGGCACACGACCGAGTCGATTCCATTCCAGTATACGCTTTTCAGCCCCCCCCCCACATGGCACACGACCGAGTTTATTCTATTCCTATATACGCTTTTCTGCCCCTTTCCTCCCCGATATGGCACAAGACCGAGTCGATTCTATTCCAGTATACGCTTATCAGTCCCCCCCCCCCATACATGGCACACGACCGAGTCGATTCAATTCCAGTATACGCTTTTCTGCCCCTTTCCTCCCCGATATGGCACAAGACCGAGTCGATTCTATTCCAGTATACGCTTATCAGTCCCCCCCCCACATGGCACACGACCTTGTCGATTCCATTCCAGTATACGCTTATCAGTCCCCCCCCCCACATGGCACACGACCTTGTCGATTCCATTCCAGTATACGCTTTTCAGCCCCCCCCCCCCACATGGCACACGACCGAGTCGATTCTATTCCAGTATACGCTTTTCAGCCCCCCCCCCCACATGGCACACGACCGAGTCGATTGTATTCCAGTATACGCTTTTCAGCCCCCCCTTCCCTCCCACGTGGCACACAACCGAGTCGATTCTATTCCAGTATACGCTTTTCAGACCACCCCCCCCCCCCCACATGGCACACGACCGAGTCGATTCTATTCCGGTTTACGCACGAGAGTTGATGAACAAACGATGAAAGTGATGAACAAACGATGAAAGTTGATGAACAAACGATGAAAGTTGATGTACAAACGATGAAAGTTGATGAACAATCGATGAAATTGTTGCCATAACCAGCAGCAACTTATGATGTATTCGCTGTCGTCTAGGCTCACTGTTAATGTTCAATAATTTTCAATTTCAATTTCTAATTTTCAATATTCATTCCAATTCATTCGATTTTGTTTCAATTTTTCTTCATCTTGAATTGTATAATGTTTTCTCAATGTTTCTTCATTCAGCTGTGTTGTTGCTCGATACATAGCGCTTGTCGAGTGGTGTCCTTGGGTGGCGGGGGAGGCGTGCAAGCGTTGGGGGGGGGGGGGAGTGGGCCACCTTGGCCCCCAGCCCTGCCACGCCCTGCCCCGCCCGACAGCCTGGCCCTGTTCCGACAGCACCAAGCACATGTCACGCTGAGCAGCACTGCGCCAGCCACCGAGCCACGGCGAGCACGCGTCACGCCCGCAAACTGCTGTCGGCACGGCACGGCCCGGCAAGCCAAGGCACGGTCAAGATCTTGGCAATGATACTCCCTGAGGCTGGTTTAACCCATGCGGCTTGCCGCTGTGGCGAGATCAAGAACAGATAACAGACGAATAAAGGGGAACGAATGATAAGAGAGATTTACAGGACAAAGTTATTCCTATTCAGGTTATGTGGTCTTCTTGAGTGGACTTGTCAGGTCTCCCTCGGGAGAAGCCAATGAGTCCAGCCTCCAGAGATTCCGAAAGCCGGAAGCAACTCACAAGACACAAGACCAATGGGCCTCAGATATCCAAAAGTGGGTCATGAGCCGGGTCTTATTTGCAATATTGTGTACATATCGACTTAACAAACAACACCTATACACACACGTGGGTATGAAACAATCTTTCAACCACCTCTGAAACGAGATCACAATATATCCTTGCTTTCTTCCTGAAATATCCTGAAATATGAAACTTATGATTATATTATCATTATTTATATGAATTGTGAATTATAAGTATCATATCATCGCGAATGATAATTTTATTATACAGTAGAAGACACGTGTGCAGGCCCACAACCTAACGGAGTAAAGTGATAAGTAAGGTGACATGGCGTGATCTTAATAACAAAATGTGCGATATTGTTATTGGACCCAGTTGAATCCTAATCATCGGTTGCTATGTTGATGCCAACGTCCGGCAGGAATGGATCTGTGCCATCCCACGTTACTGATCTGATCCTTTCTTGCCACCTAACAACCTATACCTATCCCAGTTTGTGAGAGACACGTCACCTAGCGACAATATTACCTACCGTTCTCATCCCACTTGTGATGGACCCGTCACATAGCGACAATATCACTTACCGTTCTCATCCCACTTGTGATGGACCCGTCACCTAGCGACAATATCACTTACCGTTCTCATCCCACTTGTGATGGACCCGTCACCTAGCGACAATATCACTTACCGTTCTCATCCCACTTGTGATGGACCCGTCACCTAACGACAATATCACTTACCGTTCTCATCCCACTTGTGATGGACCCGTCACCTAGCGACAATATCACTTACCGTTCTCATCCCACTTGTGATGGACCCGTCACCTAGCGACAATATCACTTACCGTTCTCATCCCACTTGTGATGGACCCGTCACCTAGCGACAATATCACTTACCGTTCTCATCCCACTTGTGATGGACCCGTCACCTAACGACAATATCACTTACCGTTCTCATCCCACTTGTGATGGACCCGTCACCTAGCGCCAATATCACTTACCGTTCTCATCTCACTTGTGATGGACCCGTCACCTAACGACAATATTACTTATCGTTCTCATCACACTTGTGATGGACCCGTCACCTAACGACAATATCACTTACCGTTCTCATCCCACTTGTGATGGACCCGTCACCTAACGACAATATTACCTACCGTTCTCATCCCACTTGTGATGGACCCGTCACCTAGCGACAATATTACTTACCGTTCTCATCCCACTTGTGATGGACCCGTCACCTAACGACAATATTACCTACCGTTCTCATCCCACTTGTGATGGACTCGTCACCTAGCGACAATATTACCTACCGTTCTCATCCCACTTGTGATGGACCCGTCACCTAACGACAATATCACTTACCGTTCTCATCACACTTGTGATGGACCCGTCACCTAGCGACAATATTACCTACCGTTCTCATCCCACTTGTGATGGACCCGTCACCTAACGACAATATCACTTACCGTTCTCATCCCACTTGTGATGGACCCGTCACCTAACGACAATATCACTTCCCTTTCTCATCACACTTGTGATGGACCCGTCACCTAGCGACATTATCACTCACCGTTCTCATCACACTTGTGATGGACCCGTCACCTAGCGACAATATTACCTACCGTTCTCATCCCACTTGTGATGGACCCGTCACCTAACGACAATATCACTTACCGTTCTCATCACACTTGTGATGGACCCGTCACCTAGCGACAATATTACTTACCGTTCTCATCCCACTTGTGATGGACCCGTCACCTAACGACAATATCACTTACCGTTCTCATCCCACTTGTGATGGACCCGTCACCTAACGACAATATCACTTACCGTTCTCATCACACTTGTGATGGACCCATCACCTAGCGACAATATTAACTACCGTTCTCATCCCACTTGTGATGGACCCGTCACCTAACGACAATATCACTTACCGTTCTCATCCCACTTGTGATGGACCCGTCACCTAACGACAATATCACTTACCGTTCTCATCCCACTTGTGATGGACCCGTCACCTAACGACAATATCACTTACCGTTCTCATCACACTTGTGATGGACCCATCACCTAGCGACAATATTAACTACCGTTCTCATCCCACTTGTGATGGACCCGTCACCTAACGACAATATCACTTACCGTTCTCATCCCACTTGTGATGGACCCGTCACCTAACGACAATTTTACTTAACGTTCTCATCACACTTGTAATGGACCCGTCACCTAGCGACAATATCACTTACCGTTCTCATCCCACTTGTGATGGACCCGTCACCTAACGACAATAACACTCACCGTTCTCATCACACTTGTGATGGACCCGTCACCTAACGACAATATCACTTACCGTTCTCATCACACTTGTGATGGACCCATCACCTAGCGACAATATTAACTACCGTTCTCATCCCACTTGTGATGGACCCGTCACCTAACGACAATATCACTTACCGTTCTCATCCCACTTGTGATGGACCCGTCACCTAACGACAATATCACTTACCGTTCTCATCCCACTTGTGATGGACCCGTCACCTAACGACAATATCACTTACCGTTCTCATCACACTTGTGATGGACCCATCACCTAGCGACAATATTAACTACCGTTCTCATCCCACTTGTGATGGACCCGTCACCTAACGACAATATCACTTACCGTTCTCATCCCACTTGTGATGGACCCGTCACCTAACGACAATTTTACTTAACGTTCTCATCACACTTGTAATGGACCCGTCACCTAGCGACAATATCACTTACCGTTCTCATCCCACTTGTGATGGACCCGTCACCTAACGACAATATCACTTACCGTTCTCATCCCACTTGTGATGGACCCGTCACCTAACGACAATTTTACTTAACGTTCTCATCACACTTGTAATGGACCCGTCACCTAGCGACAATATCACTTACCGTTCTCATCCCACTTGTGATGGACCCGTCACCTAACGACAATAACACTCACCGTTCTCATCACACTTGTGATGGACCCGTCACCTAGCGACAATATTACCTACCGTTCTCATCCCACTCGTGCTGGACCCGTCACCTAGCGACAATATCACTCACCGTTCTCATCACACTTGTAATGGACCAGTCACCTAACGACAATATCACTTACCGTTCTCATCTCACTTGTGATGGACCCATCACCCAGCGACAATATCACTTACCGTTCTCATCACACTTGTGAAGGACCCGTCACCTAACGACAATAACACTCACCGTTCTCATCACACTTGTGATGGACCCGTCACCTAACGACAATAACACTCACCGTTCTCATCACACTTGTGATGGACCCGTCACCTAGCGACAATATTACCTACCGTTCTCATCACACTTGTGATGGACCCGTCACCTAGCGACAATATCACTCACCGTTCTCATCACACTTGTAATGGACCCGTCACCTAGCGACAATATCACTTACCGTTCTCATCTCACTTGTGATGGACCCGTCACCTAACGACAATATCACTCACCGTTCTCATCCCACTTGTGATGGACCCGTCACCTAACGACAATATCACTTACCGTTCTCATCTCACTTGTGATGGACCCATCACCCAGCGACAATATCACTTACCGTTCTCATCACACTTGTGATGGACTCGTCACCTAGCGACAATATCACTCACCGTTCTCATCACACTTGTAATGGACCCGTCACCTGACGACAATATCACTTACCGTTCTCATCTCACTTGTGATGGACCCATCACCCAGCGACAATATCACTTACCGTTCTCAACTCACTTGTGATGGACCCATCACCCAGCGACAATATCACTTACCGTTCTCATCACACTTGTGATGGACCCGTCACCTAGCGACAATATCACTCACCGTTCTCATCTCACTTGTGATGGACCCGTCACCTAACGACAATATCACTCACCGTTCTCATCCCACTTGTGATGGACCCGTCACCTAACGACAATATCACTTACCGTTCTCATCACACTTGTGATGGACCCGTCACCTAGCGACAATATCACTTACCGTTCTCATCTCACTTGTAATGGACCCGTCACCTGACGACAATATCACTTACCGTTCTCATCTCACTTGTGATGGACCCATCACCCAGCGACAATATCACTTACCGTTCTCATCTCACTTGTGATGGACCCATCACCCAGCGACAATATCACTTACCGTTCTCATCTCACTTGTGATGGACCCATCACCCAGCGACAATATCACTTACCGTTCTCATCACACTTGTGATGGACCCGTCACCTAGCGACAATATCACTTACCGTTCTCATCTCACTTGTGATGGACCCGTCACCTAACGATAATATCACTCACCGTTCTCATCCCACTTGTGATGGACCCGTCACCTAACGACAATATCACTTACCGTTCTCATCTCACTTGTGATGGACCCGTCACCTAACGACAATATTACTTACCGTTCTCATCACACTTGTAATGGACCCGTCACCTGACGACAATATCACTCACCGTTCTCATCCCACTTGTGATGGACCCGTCACCTAACGACAATATCACTTACTGTTCTCATCCTACTTGTGATGGACCCGTCACCCAGCGACAATATCACTTACCGTTCTCATCTCACTTGTGATGGACCCGTCACCTAACGACAATATCACTTACCGTTCTCATCTCACTTGTGATGGACCCGTCACCTAACGACAATATCACTTACCGTTCTCATCTCACTTGTGATGGACCCGTCACCTAGCGACAATATCACTCACCGTTCTCATCACACTTGTAATGGACCCGTCACCTGACGACAATATCACTCACCGTTCTCATCCCACTTGTGATCGACCCATCACCCAGCGACAATATCACTTACCGTTCTCATCTCACTTGTGATGGACCCGTCACCTAGCGACAATATCACTCACCGTTCTCATCACACTTGTAATGGACCCGTCACCTGACGACAATATCACTTACCGTTCTCATCTCACTTGTGATGGACCCGTCACCTAGCGACAATATCACTCACCGTTCTCATCACACTTGTAATGGACCCGTCACCTGACGACAATATCACTCACCGTTCTCATATCACTTGTGATCGACCCATCACCCAGCGACAATATCACTTACCGTTCTCATCCCACTTGTGATGGACCCGTCACCTAGCGACAATATAACATACCGTTCTCATCCCACTTGTGATGGACCCGTCACCTAACGACAATATCACTTACCGTTCTCATCACACTTGTAATGGACCCGTCACCTAACGACAATATCACTTACCGTTCTCATCCTACTTGTGATGGACTCATCACCCAGCGACAATATAACATACCGTTCTCATCACACTTGTAATGGACCCGTCACCTAACGACAATATCACTTACCGTTCTCATCTCACTTGTGATGGACCCGTCACCTAGCGACAATATCACTCACCGTTCTCATCACACTTGTAATGGACCCGTCACCTGACGACAATATCACTCACCGTTCTCATCCCACTTGTGATCGACCCATCACCCAGCGACAATATCACTTACCGTTCTCATCCCACTTGTGATGGACCCGTCACCTAGCGACAATATAACATACCGTTCTCATCCCACTTGTGATGGACCCGTCACCTAACGACAATATTACTTACCGTTCTCATCACACTTGTAATGGACCCGTCACCTAACGACAATATCACTTACCGTTCTCATCCTACTTGTGATGGACTCATCACCCAGCGACAATATTACTTACCGTTCTCATCACACTTGTAATGGACCCGTCACCTGACGACAATATCACTCACCGTTCTCATCCCACTTGTGATGGACCCGTCACCTGACGACAATATCACTCACCGTTCTCATCCCACATGTGATGGACCCGTCACCTAGCGACAATATCACTTACACATCTCATCCCACTTGTGATGAACCCATCACCTAACGACAATATCACTTACCGTTCTCATCTCACTTGTGATGGACCCGTCACCTAACGACAATATTACTTACCGTTCTCATCACACTTGTAATGGACCCGTCACCTAACGACAATATCACTTACCGTTCTCATCCTACTTGTGATGGACTCATCACCCAGCGACAATATTACTTACCGTTCTCATCACACTTGTAATGGACCCGTCACCTAACGACAATATCACTCACCGTTCTCATCCCACTTGTGATGGACCCGTCACCTAACGACAATATCACTTACCGTTCTCATCTCACTTGTGATGGACCCGTCACCTAGCGACAATATCACTCACCGTTCTCATCACACTTGTAATGGACCCGTCACCTGACGACAATATCACTCACCGTTCTCATCTCACTTGTGATGGACCCGTCACCTAGCGACAATATCACTCACCGTTCTCATCACACTTGTAATGGACCCGTCACCTGACGACAATATCACTCACCGTTCTCATCCCACTTGTGATGGACCCGTCACCTAACGACAATATTACCTACCGTTCTCATCCCACATGTGATGGACCCATCACCCAGCGACAATATCACTTACCGTTCTCATCTCACTTGTGATGGACCCATCACCTAACGACAATATCACTTACCGTTCTCATCCTACTTGTAATGGACCCATCACCCAGCGACAATATCACTTACCGTTCTCATCACACTTGTGATGGACCCATCACCTAACGACAATATCACTTAACGTTCTCATCCTACTTGTAATGAACCCATCACCCAGCGACAATATCACTTACCGTTCTCATCACACTTGTGATGGACCCATCACCCAGCGACAATATCACTTACCGTTCTCATCCCACTTGTGATGGACCCATCACCTAACGAAAATATCACTTACTGTTCTCATCCTACTTGTGATGGACTCATCACCCAGCGACAATATTACTTACCGTTCTCATCCCACTTGTGATGGACCCGTCACCCAACGACAATATTACCTACCGGTCTCATCCCACTTGTGATGGACCCATCACCCAGCGACAATATCACTTACCGTTCTCATCTCACTTGTGATGGACCCATCACCCAGCGACTATATCACTTACCGTTCTCATCTCACTTGTGATGGACCCATCACCTAACGACAATATCACTTACTGTTCTCATCCTACTTGTGATGGACTCATCACCCAGCGACAATATTACTTACCGTTCTCATCCCACTTGTGATGGACCCGTCACCTAACGACAATATTACCTACCGTTCTCATCCCACTTGTGATGGACCCGTCACCTAACGACAATATAACTTACCGTTCTCATCCTACTTGTGATGGACCCGTCACCTAGCGACAATATCACTCACCGTTCTCATCCCACTTGTGATGGACCCATCACCTAGCGACAATATCACTTACTGTTCTCATCCCACTTGTGATGGACCCGTCACCTAGCGACAATATTACTTACCGTTCTCATCTCACTTGTGATGGACCCGTCACATAACGACAATATCACTAACCGTTCTCATCCCACTTGTGATGGACCCGTCACCTAACGACAATATCACATACCGTTCTCATCCCACTTGTGATGGACCCGTCACCCAGCGACAATATCACTTACCGTTCTCATCTCACTTGTGATGAACCCATCACCCAGCGACAATATCACTTACCGTTCTCATCTCACTTGTGATGGACCCGTCACCTAGCGACAATATCACTCACCGTTCTCATCCCACTTGTGATGGACCCATCACCTAGCGACAATATCACTTACTGTTCTCATCCTACTTGTGATGGACCCGTCACATAACGACAATATCACTAACCGTTCTCATCCCACTTGTGATGGACCCGTCACCTAACGACAATATTACTAACCGTTCTCATCCTACTTGTGATGGACCCGTCACCTAGCGAAAATATTACTTACCGTTCTCATCACACTTGTGATGGACCCGTCACCTAGCGACAATATTACCTACCGTTCTCATCCCACTTGTGATGGACCCATCACCCAGCGACACTATCACTTACCGTTCTCATCTCACTTGTGATGGACCCATCACCAAGCGACAATATCACTTACCGTTCTCATCTCACTTGTGATGGACCCGTCACCTAACGACAATATTACTTACCGTTCTCATCTCACTTGTGATGGACCCGTCAACTAACGACAATATCACTCACCGTTCTCATCCCACTTGTGATGGACCCATCACCCAGCGACAATATCACTTACCGTTCTCATCTCACTTGTGATGGACCCGTCACCTAACGACAATATCACTCACCGTTCTCATCCCACTTGTGATGGACCCGTCACCTAACGACAATATTACTTACCGTTCTCATCTCACTTGTGATGGACCCGTCACCTAACGACAATATCACTCACCGTTCTCATCCCACTTGTGATGGACCCATCACCCAGCGACAATATCACTTACCGTTCTCATCTCACTTGTGATGGACCCATCACCCAGCGACAATATAACTTACCGTTCTCATCTCACTTGTGATGGACCCATCACCTAGCGACAATATCACTTACTGTTCTCATCCTACTTGTGATGAACCCGTCACCTAACGACAATATCACTCACTGCTCTCATCCTACTTGTGATGGACCCGTCACCTAGCGACAATACTAGTTACCGTTCTCATCACACTTGTGATGGAACCGTCACATAACGACGATATTACTAACCGTTCTCATCCCACTTGTGATGGACCCGTCACCTAGCGACAATATTACTAACCGTTCTCATCCCACTTGTGATGGACCCGTCACCTAGCGACAATATTACTGACCGTTCTCATCACACTTGTGATGGACCCGTCACCTAGCGACAATATCACTTACCGTTCTCATCTCACTTGTGATGGACCCATCACCTATAACGACAATATCACTTACTGTTCTCATCCTACTTGTGATGGACCCGTCACCTAGCGACAATATCACTTACTGTTGTTCTCATCACACTTGTGATGGACCCATCACCTAACGACAATATCACTTACAGTTGTTCTCATCACACTTGTGATGGACCCATCACCTAACGACAATATCACTTACTGCTCTCATCCTACTTGTGATGGACCCGTCACCTATAGACAATATTAGTTACCGTTCTCATCACACTTGTGATGGAACCGTCACATAACGACGATATTACTAACCTTTCTCATCACACTTGTGATGGACCCGTCACCTAGCGACAATATAACTTACCGTTCTCATCACACTTGTGATGAAACCGTCACATAACGACGATATCACTTACTGTTCTCATCACACTTGTGATGGACCCATCACCTAACGACAATATCACTTACTGTTCTCATCACACTTGTGATGGACCCATCACCTAACGACAATATCACTTACCGTTCTCATCACACTTGTGATGGACCCGTCACCTAACGACAATATCACTTACCGTTCTCATCCCACTTGTGATGGACCCGTCACCTAGCGACAATATGACCTACCGTTCTCATCCCACATGTGATGGACCCGTCACCTAGCGACAATATCACTTACCGTTCTCATCCCACTTGTGATGGACCCGTCACCTAGCGTCAATATTACTAACCGTTCGCATCCCACTTGTGATGGACCCGTCACCTAACGACAATATTACTTACCGTTCTCATCACACTTGTGATGGAACCGTCACCTAACGACAATATCACTCACCGTTCTCATCACACTTGTGATGGACCCGTCACCTAACGACAATATGACTTACCGTTCTCATCCCACTTGTGATGGACCCGTCACCTAGCGACAATATGACTTACCGTTCTCATCCCACATGTGATGGACCCGTCACCTAGCGACAATATCACTTACCGTTCTCATCCCACTTGTGATGGACCCGTCACCTAGCGACAATATGACTTACCGTTCTCATCACACTTGTGATGGACCCGTCACCTAGCGACAATATCACTTACCGTTCTCATCCCACTTGTGATGGACCCGTCACCTAACGACAATATCACTTACCGTTCTCATCCCACTTGTGATGGACCCATCACCTAACGACAATAACACTCACCGTTCTCATCACACTTGTGATGGACCCGTCACAAAACGACAATATCACTTACTGTTCTCATCCTACTTGTGATGGACCCATCACCTAGCGACAATATCACTCACCGTTCTCATCCCACTTGTGATGGACCCGTCACCTAGCGACAATATCACTTACGGTTCTCATCACACTTGTGATGGACCCGTCACCTAACTACAATATATCTTACCGTTCTCATCCCACTTGTGATGGACCCGTCACCTAACGACAATATCACTAACCGTTCTCATCCCACTTGTGATGGACCCGTCGCCTAGCGACAATATTTATAACCGTTCACATCCCACTTGTGATGGACCCGTCACCTAACGACAATATTACTCACCGTTCTCATCACACTTGTGATGGACCCGTCACCTAGCGACAATATTACTAACCGTTCTCATCACACTTGTGATGGACCCATCACCCAGCGACAATATTACTCACCGTTCTCATAACGCTCGTGATGGACCCGTCACCTAACGACAATATCACCAACCGTTCACATCCCACTTGTGATGGACCCGTCACCTAACGACAATATCACTCACCATTCTCATCCCACTTGTGATGGACCCGTCACCTAACGACAATATGACTCACCGTTCTCATCACACTTGTGATGGACCCGTCACCTAACGACAATATCACTTACCGTTCTCATCCCACTTGTGATGGACCCGTCACCTGGCGACATTATTACTGACCGTTCTCATCACACTTGTGATGGAACCGTCACCTAACGACAATATCTCTTACCGTTCTCATCACACTCGTGATGGACCCGTCACCTAACGACAATATGACTTACCGTTCTCATCCCACTTGTGATGGACCCGTCACCTAGCGACAATATCACTCACTGTTCTCATCCCACTTGTGATGGACCCATCACCCAGCGACAATATCACTTACCGTTCTCTTCTCACTTGTAATGGACCCGTCACCTAACGACAATATCACTAACCGTTCTCATCCCACTTGTGATGGACCCGTCACCTAACGACAATATCACTAACCGTTCTCATCCCACTTGTGATGGACCCGTCACCTAACGACAATATTACTAACCGTTCTCATCCCACTTGTGATGGACCCGTCACCTAACGACAATATTACTAACCGTTCTCATCCCACTTGTGATGGACCCGTCACCTAACGACAATATCACTAACCGTTCTCATCCCACTTGTGATGGACCCGTCACCTAACGACAATATCACTAACCGTTCTCATCTCACTTGTGATGGACCCGTCACCTGACGACAATTTTACTAACCGTTCTCATCACACTTGTAATGGACCCGTCACCTAGCGACAATATGACTTACCGTTCTCATCCCACTTGTGATGGACCAGTCACCTAGCGACAATATCACCAACCGTTCTCATCCCACATGTGATGGACCCGTCACCTAACGACAATATGACTCACCGTTCTCATCCAACTTGTGATGGACCCGTCACCTAACGACAATATCACTTACCGTTCTCATCCCACTTGTGATGGACCCGTCACCTATCGACAATATCACCAACCGTTCTCATCCCACATGTGATGGACCCGTCACCTAACGACAATATGACTTACCGTTCTCATCCAACTTGTGATGGACCCGTCACCTAACGACAATATCACTTACCGTTCTCATCCCACTTGTGATGGACCCGTCACCTAACGACAATATCACTAACCGTTCTCATCCCACTTGTGATGGACCCGTCACCTAGCGACAATATCACTAACCGTTCTCATCACACTTGTGACGGACCCATCACCTAACGACAATATGACTTACCGTTCTCATCACACTTGTGATGGACCCGTCACCTAACGACAATATTAATAACCGTTCTCATCCCACTTGTGATGGACCCGTCACCTAACGACAATATTACTCACCGTTCTCATCACACTTGTGATGGACCCGTCACCTAACGACAATATGACTTACCGTTCTCATCCAACTTGTGATGGACCCGTCACCTAGCGACAATATCACTAACCGTTCTCATCACACTTGTGACGGACCCATCACCTAACGACAATATGACTTACCGTTCTCATCACACTTGTGATGGACCCGTCACCTAACGACAATATTAATAACCGTTCTCATCCCACTTGTGATGGACCCGTCACCTAACGACAATATTACTCACCGTTCTCATCACACTTGTGATGGACCCGTCACCTAACGACAATATCACTTACTGTTCTCATCCTACTTGTGATGGACCCGTCACCTAGCGACAATATGACTTACCGTTCTCATCCCACTTGTGATGGACCCGTCACCTAACGACAATATCACTAACCGTTCTCATCTCACTTGTGATGGACCCGTCACCTGACGACAATTTTACTAACCGTTCTCATCACACTTGTAATGGACCCGTCACCTAGCGACAATATGACTTACCGTTCTCATCCCACTTGTGATGGACCCGTCACCTAGCGACAATATCACCAACCGTTCTCATCCCACATGTGATGGACCCGTCACCTAACGACAATATGACTTACCGTTCTCATCCAACTTGTGATGGACCCGTCACCTAACGACAATATCACTTACCGTTCTCATCCCACTTGTGATGGACCCGTCACCTAGCGACAATATCACCAACCGTTCTCATCCCACATGTGATGGACCCGTCACCTAACGACAATATTACTTACCGTTCTCATCCCACATGTGATGGACCCGTCACCTAGCGACAATATCACTCACCGTTCTCATCACACTTGTGATGGAACCGTCACCTAGCGACAATATCACTTACCGTTCTCATCACACTTGTGATGGACCCGTCACCTAACGACAATATCACTCACCGTTCTCATCACACTTGTGATGGAACCGTCACCTAGCGACAATATCACTTACCGTTCTCATCACACTTGTGATGGACCCGTCACCTAACGACAATATCACTCACCGTTCTCATCACACTTGTGATGGACCCGTCACCTAACGACAATATGACTTACCGTTCTCATCCCACTTGTGATGGACCCGTCACCTAGCGACAATATGACTTACCGTTCTCATCCCACATGTGATGGACCCGTCACCTAGCGACAATACTAGTTACCGTTCTCATCACACTTGTGATGGAACCGTCACATAACGACGATATTACTAACCGTTCTCATCCCACTTGTGATGGACCCGTCACCTAGCGACAATTTTACTAACCGTTCTCATCCCACTCGTGATGGACCCGTCACCTAACGACAATATCACTTACCGTTCTCATCCCACTTGTGATGGACCCGTCACCTAGCGACAATATCACTTACCGTTCTCATCCCACATGTGATGGACCCGTCACCTAGCGACAATATGACTCACCGTTCTCATCCCACATGTGATGGACCCGTCACCTAGCGACAATATCACTTACCGTTCTCATCCCACTTGTGATGGACCCGTCACCCAGCGACAATATTACTAACCGTTCGCATCCCACTTGTGATGGACCCGTCACCCAGCGACAATATGACTTACCGTTCTCATCCCACATGTGATGGACCCGTCACCTAGCGACAATATCACTTACCGTTCTCATCACACTTGTGATGGACCCGTCACCTAACGACAATATCACTTACTGTTCTCATCCCACTTGTGATGGACCCGTCACCTAACGACAATATTACTTACCGTTCTCATCACACTTGTGATGGAACCGTCACCTAACGACAATATCACTTACCGTTCTCATCACACTTGTGATGGACCCGTCACCTAACGACAATATGACTTACCGTTCTCATCCCACTTGTGATGGACCCGTCACCTAGCGACAATATGACTTACCGTTCTCATCCCACATGTGATGGACCCGTCACCTAGCGACAATATCACTTACCGTTCTCATCCCACTTGTGATGGACCCGTCACCTAACGACAATATCACTTACTGTTCTCATCCTACTTGTGATGGACCCATCACCTAGCGACAATATCACTCACCGTTCTCATCCCACTTGTGATGGACCCGTCACCTAGCGACAATATCACTTACCGTTCTCATCACACTTGTGATGGACCCGTCACCTAACTACAATATATCTTACCGTTCTCATCCCACTTGTGATGGACCCGTCACCTAACGACAATATCACTAACCGTTCTCATCCCACTTGTGATGGACCCGTCACCTAGCGACAATATTAATAACCGTTCACATCCCACTTGTGATGGACCCGTCACCTAACGACAATATTACTCACCGTTCTCATCACACTTGTGATGGACCCGTCACCTAGCGACAATATTACTAACCGTTCTCATCACACTTGTGATGGACCCATCACCTAGCGACAATATTACTCACCGTTCTCACAACGCTCGTGATGGACCCGTCACCTAACGACAATATCACCAACCGTTCACATCCCACTTGTGATGGACCCGTCACCTAACGACAATATCACTCACCATTCTCATCCCACTTGTGATGGACCCGTCACCTAACGACAATATGACTCACCGTTCTCATCACACTTGTGATGGACCCGTCACCTAACGACAATATCACTTACCGTTCTCATCCCACTTGTGATGGACCCGTCACCTGGCGACATTATTACTGACCGTTCTCATCACACTTGTGATGGAACCGTCACCTAACGACAATATCACTTACCGTTCTCATCACACTCGTGATGGACCCGTCACCTAACGACAATATGACTTACCGTTCTCATCACACTTGTGATGGACCCATCACCTAGCGACAATATCACTAACCGTTCTCATCCCACTTGTGATGGACCCGTCACCTAACGACAATATCACTAACCGTTCTCATCCCACTTGTGATGGACCCGTCACCTAACGACAATATTACTAACCGTTCTCATCCCACTTGTGATGGACCCGTCACCTAACGACAATATTACTAATCGTTCTCATCCCACTTGTGATGGACCCGTCACCTAACGACAATATCACTAACCGTTCTCATCCCACTTGTGATGGACCCGTCACCTAACGACAATATCACTAACCGTTCTCATCTCACTTGTGATGGACCCGTCACCTGACGACAATTTTACTAACCGTTCTCATCACACTTGTAATGGACCCGTCACCTAACCACAATATCACTTACCGTTCTCATCACACTTGTGATGGACCCGTCACCTAGCGACAATATCACTTACCGTTCTCATCCCACTTGTGATGGACCCGTCACCTAGCGACAATATCACCAACCGTTCTCATCCCACATGTGATGGACCCGTCACCTAACGACAATATGACTTACCGTTCTCATCCAACTTGTGATGGACCCGTCACCTAACGACAATATCACTTACCGTTCTCATCCCACTTGTGATGTTAGGTGACGGGTCCATCACAAGTGTGATGAGAACGGTAAGTGATATTGTCGCTAGGTGACGGGTCCATCACAAGTGGGATGAGAACGGTGAGTGATATTGTCGTTAGGTGACGGGTCCATCACATGTGGGATGAGAACGGTAAGTGATATTGTCACTAGGTGACGGGTCCATCACAAGTGTGATGAGAACGGTGAGTAATATTGTCGCTAGGTGACGGGTTCATCACAAGTGAGATGAGAACGATAAGTAATATTGTCGCTAGGTGACGGGTCCATCACAAGTGGGATGAGAACAGTAAGTGATATTGTCGTTAGGTGACGGGTCCATCACAAGTGAGATGAGAACGGTAAGTGATATTGTCGTTAGGTGACGGGTCCATCACAAGTGAGATGAGAACGATAAGTAATATTGTCGCTAGGTGACGGGTCCATCACAAGTGTGATGAGAACGGTTAGTTATATTGTCGTTAGGTGACGGGTCCATCACAAGTGGGATGAGAACGGTAAGTAATATTGTCGCTAGGTGACGGGTCCATCACAAGTGGGATGAGAACGGTGAGTAATATTGTCGTTAGGTGACGGGTCCATCACAAGTGGGATGAGAACGGTAAGTAATATTGTCGCTAGGTGACGGGTCCATCACAAGTGGGATGAGAACGGTGAGTAATATTGTCGTTAGGTGACGGGTCCATCACAAGTGGGATGAGAACGGTAAGTAATATTGTCGCTAGGTGACGGGTCCATCACAAGTGAGATGAGAACGGTAAGTGATATTGTCGTTAGGTGATGGGTCCATCACATGTGAGATGAGAACGATAAGTAATATTGTCGCTAGGTGACGGGTCCATCACAAGTGTGATGAGAACGGTAAGTGATATTGTCGTTAGGTGACGGGTCCATCACAAGTGGGATGAGAACGGTAAGTGATATTGTCGTTAGGTGACGGGTCCATCACAAGTGAGATGAGAACGGTGAGTAATATTGTCGTTAGGTGACGGGTCCATCACAAGTGTGATGAGAACGGTAAGTGATATTGTCGTTAGGTGACGGGTCCATCACAAGTGTGATGAGAACGGTAAGTAATATTGTCGCTAGGTGACGGGTCCATCACATGTGGGATGAGAACGGTAAGTCATATTGTCGCTAGGTGACGGGTCCATCACAAGTGTGATGAGAACGGTTAGTTATATTGTCGTTAGGTGATGGGTCCATCACAAGTAGGATGAGAACGGTAAGTGATATTGTCGCTAGGTGATGGGTCCATCACAAGTGGGATGAGAACGGTTAGTCATATTGTCGTTAGGTGACGGGTCCATCACAAGTGAGATGAGAACGGTAAGTAATATTGTCGTTAGGTGACGGGTCCATCACATGTGGGATGAGAACGGTTGGTGATATTGTCGCTAGGTGACGGGTCCATCACAAGTGGGATGAGAACGGTAAGTAATATTGTCGCTAGGTGACGGGTCCATCACATGTGGGATGAGAACAGTAAGTGATATTGTCGCTAGGTGACTGGTCCATCACAAGTGTGATGAGAACGGTAAGTGATATTGTCGCTAGGTGACGGGTCCATCACATGTGGGATGAGAACAGTAAGTGATATTGTCGCTAGGTGACGGGTCCATCACAAGTAGGATGAGAACGGTAAGTGATATTGTCGCTAGGTGACGGGTCCATCACATGTGGGATGAGAACAGTAAGTTATATTGTCGCTGGGTGATGGGTCCATCACAAGTAGGATGAGAACGGTAAGTGATATTGTCGTTAGGTGACGGGTCCATCACAAGTGAGATGAGAACGGTAAGTAATATTGTCGTTAGGTGACGGGTCCATCACATGTGGGATGAGAACGGTTGGTGATATTGTCGCTAGGTGACGGGTCCATCACAAGTGGGATGAGAACGGTATGTGATATTGTCGTTAGGTGACGGGTCCATCACAAGTGAGATGAGAACGGTAAGTAATATTGTCGTTAGGTGACGGGTCCATCACAAGTGAGATGAGAACGGTAAGTGATATTGTCGTTAGGTGACGGGTCCATCACAAGTGTGATGAGAACGGTGAGTAATATTGTCGTTAGGTGACGGGTCCATCACATGTGGGATGAGAACGGTTGGTGATATTGTCGCTAGGTGACGGGTCCATCACAAGTGGGATGAGAACGGTATGTGATATTGTCGTTAGGTGACGGGTCCATCACAAGTGAGATGAGAACGGTAAGTAATATTGTCGTTAGGTGACGGGTCCATCACAAGTGAGATGAGAACGGTAAGTGATATTGTCGTTAGGTGACGGGTCCATCACAAGTGTGATGAGAACGGTGAGTAATATTGTCGTTAGGTGACGGGTTCATCACAAATGAGATGAGAACGGTAAGTGATATTGTCGTTAGGTGACGGGTCCATCACAAGTGTGATGAGAACGGTAAGTAATATTGTCGTTAGGTGACGGGTCCATCACAAGTGAGATGAGAACGGTAAGCAATATTGTCGCTAGGTGACGGGTCCATCACATGTGGGATGAGAACGGTGAGTAATATTGTCGTTAGGTAACGGGTCCATCACAAGTGTGATGAGAACGGTAAGTTATATTGTCGCTGGGTGACGGGTCCATCACAAGTGTGATGAGAACGGTGAGTGATATTGTCGTTAGGTAACGGGTCCATCACAAGTGTGATGAGAACGGTAAGTTATATTGTCGCTAGGTGACGGGTCCATCACAAGTAGGATGAGAACGGTAAGTGATATTGTCGTTAGGTAACGGGTCCATCACAAGTGTGATGAGAACGGTAAGTTATATATAACGACAATATCACTTACCGTTCTCATCCCACTTGTGATGGACCCGTCACCTAACGACAATATCACTTACCGTTCTCATCACACTTGTGATGGACCCGTCACCTAGCGACAATATTACTTATCGTTCTCATCTCACATGTGATGGACCCATCACCTAACGACAATATCACTTACCGTTCTCATCTCACTTGTGATGGACCCGTCACCTAGCGACAATATTACTTACCGTTCTCATCCCACTTGTGATGGACCCGTCACCTAACGACAATATTACTCACCGTTCTCATCCCACTTGTGATGGACCCGTCACCTAGCGACAATATTACTTACCGTTCTCATCCCACTTGTGATGGACCCGTCACCTAACGACAATATTACTCACCGTTCTCATCCCACTTGTGATGGACCCGTCACCTAGCGACAATATTACTTACCGTTCTCATCCCACTTGTGATGGACCCGTCACCTAACGACAATATAACTAACCGTTCTCATCACACTTGTGATGGACCCGTCACCTAGCGACAATATTACTTATCGTTCTCATCTCACTTGTGATGGACCCGTCACCTAACGACAATATCACTTACCGTTCTCATCTCACTTGTGATGGACCCGTCACCTAACGACAATATCACTTACTGTTCTCATCCCACTTGTGATGGACCAGTCACCTAGCGACAATATAACTTATCGTTCTCATCTCACTTGTGATGAACCCGTCACCTAGCGACAATATTACTCACCGTTCTCATCACACTTGTGATGGACCCGTCACCTAGTGACAATATCACTTACCGTTCTCATCCCACATGTGATGGACCCGTCACCTAACGACAATATCACTCACCGTTCTCATCCCACTTGTGATGGACCCGTCACCTAGCGACAATATCACTTATCGTTCTCATCTCACTTGTGATGGACCCGTCACCTAACGACAATATCACTTACCGTTCTCATCACACTTGTAATGGACCCGTCACCTAGTGACAATATCACTTACCGTTCTCATCCCACATGTGATGGACCCGTCACCTAACGACAATATCACTCACCGTTCTCATCCCACTTGTGATGGACCCGTCACCTAGCGACAATATCACTTACCGTTCTCATCCCACATGTGATGGACCCGTCACCTAACGACAATATCACTCACCGTTCTCATCCCACTTGTGATGGACCCATCACCTAGCGACAATATTACTTACCGTTCTCATCACACTTGTGATGGACCCGTCACCTAACGACAATATTACTTATCGTTCTCATCTCACTTGTGATGAACCCGTCACCTAGCGACAATATCACTCACCGTTCTCATCACACTTGTAATGGACCCGTCACCTAGCGACAATATCACTTACCGTTCTCATCCCACTTGTGATGGACCCGTCACCTAACGACAATATTACTTATCGTTCTCATCTCACTTGTGATGAACCCGTCACCTAGCGACAATATCACTCACCGTTCTCATCACACTTGTGATGGACCCGTCACCTAGCGACAATAGCACTTAGCGTTCTCATCCCACATGTGATGGACCCGTCACCTAACGACAATATCACTCACCGTTCTCATCCCACTTGTGATGGACCCATCACCTAGCGACAATATTACTTACCGTTCTCATCACACTTGTGATGGACCCGTCACCTAACGACAATATTACTTATCGTTCTCATCTCACTTGTGATGAACCCGTCACCTAACGACAATATTACTTACCGTTCTCATCCCACTTGTGATGGACCCGTCACCTAACGACAATATCACTTACTGTTCTCATCCTACTTGTGATGGACCTGTCACCTAGCGACAATATCACTCACCGTTCTCATCCTACTTGTAATGGACCCGTCACCTAGCGACAATATCACTTACCGTTCTCATCCCACTTGTGATGGACCCGTCACCTAACGACAATATTACTTATCGTTCTCATCTCACTTGTGATGGACCCGTCACCCAAGGACAATATCACTCACCGTTCTCATCACACTTGTGATGGACCCGTCACCTAGCGACAATATCACTCACCGTTCTCATCACACTTGTGATGGACCCGTCACCTAGCGACAATATCACTTACCGTTCTCATCCCACATGTGATGGACCCGTCACCTAACGACAATATCACTCACCGTTCTCATCCCACTTGTGATGGACCCATCACCTAGCGACAATATTACTTACCGTTCTCATCCTACTTGTGATGAACCCGTCACCTAGCGACAATATCACTCACCGTTCTCATCACACTTGTAATGGACCCGTCACCTAGCGACAATATCACTTACCGTTCTCATCCCACATGTGATGGACCCGTCACCTAACGACAATATCACTCACCGTTCTCATCCTACTTGTGATGAACCCGTCACCTAGCGACAATATCACTCACCGTTCTCATCACACTTGTGATGGACCCGTCACCTAGCGACAATATCACTTACCGTTCTCATCTCACATGTGATGGACCCGTCACCTAACGACAATATCACTCACCGTTCTCATCCCACTTGTGATGGACCCATCACCTAGCGACAATATTACTTAACGTTCTCATCCCACTTGTGATGGACCCGTCACCTAACGACAATATTACTTATCGTTCTCATCTCACTTGTGATGAACCCGTCACCTAGCGACAATATCACTCACCGTTCTCATCACACTTGTAATGGACCCGTCACCTAGTGACAATATCACTTACCGTTCTCATCTCACTTGTGATGGACCCGTCACCTAACGACAATATTACTCACCGTTCTCATCCCACTTGTGATGGACCCGTCACCTAACGACAATTTCACTCACCGTTCTCATCACACTTGTAATGGACCCGTCACCTAGTGACAATATCACTTACCGTTCTCATCTCACTTGTGATGGACCCGTCACCTAACGACAATATCACTTACTGTTCTCATCTCACTTGTGATGGACCCGTCACCTAGCGCCAATATCACTTACCGTTCTCATCACACTTGTGATGGACCCGTCACCTAACGACAATATCACTCACCGTTCTCATCCCACTTGTGATGGACCCGTCACCTAACGACAATATTACTTATCGTTCTCATCTCACTTGTGATGAACCCGTCACCTAGCGACAATATCACTTACCGTTCTCATCCCACTTGTGATGGACCCGTCACCTAACGACAATATTACTTATCGTTCTCATCCCACTTGTGATGGACCCGTCACCTAGCGACAATATTACTAACCGTTCTCATCACACTCGTGATGGACACGTCACCTAACGACAATATCACTTACCGTTCTCATCTCACTTGTGATGGACCCGTCACCTAGTGACTATATCACTTACCGTTCTCAACCTACTTGTGATGGACCCGTCACCTAACGACAATATCACTTACCGTTCTCATCCCACATGTGATGGACCCGTCACCTAACGACAATATCACTCACCGTTCTCATCCCACTTGTGATGGACCCGTCACCTAGCGACAATATTACTTACCGTTCTCATCCTACTTGTGATGGACCCTTCACCTAACGACAATATTACTTACCGTTCTCATCTCACTTGTGATGGACCCATCACCTAGCGACAATATCACTTACCGTTCTCATCCTACTTGTGATGGACCCGTCACCTAGCGACAATATTACTTACCGTTCTCATCCTACTTGTGATGGACCCGTCACCTAACGACAATATTACTTACCGTTCTCATCCTACTTGTGATGGACCCGTCACCTAGCGACAATATTACTTACCGTTCTCATCCCACTTGTGATGGACCCGTCACCTAGCGACAATATTACTTACCGTTCTCATCCTACTTGTGATGGACCCGTCACCTAACGACAATATTACTTACCGTTCTCATCTCACTTGTGATGGACCCGTCACCTAACGACAATATCACTTACCGTTCTCATCCCACTTGTGATGGACCCGTCACCTAACGACAATATTACTTACCGTTCTCATCCTACTTGTGATGGACCCTTCACCTAACGACAATATTACTTACCGTTCTCATCTCACTTGTGATGGACCCATCACCTAGCGACAATATCACTTACCGTTCTCATCCTACTTGTGATGGACCCGTCACCTAGCGACAATATTACTTACCGTTCTCATCCCACTTGTGATGGACCCGTCACCTAACGACAATATCACTCACCGTTCTCATCACACTTGTGATGGACCCGTCACCTAGCGACAATATTACTTATCGTTCTCATCTCACTTGTGATGGACCCGTCACCTAACGACAATATTACTTACCGTTCTCATCCCACTTGTGATGGACCCGTCACCTAACGACAATATCACTTACTGTTCTCATCCTACTTGTGATGGACCTGTCACCTAGCGACAATATCACTCACCGTTCTCATCCTACTTGTGATGGACCCGTCACCTAGCGACAATATCACTCACCGTTCTCATCCTACTTGTGATGGACCCGTCACCTAGCGACAATATTACTTACCGTTCTCATCCTACTTGTGATGGACCCGTCACCTAGCGACAATATTACTTATCGTTCTCATCCCACTTGTAATGGACCCGTCACCTAACGACAATATCACTTACCGTTCTCATCCCACTTGTGATGGACCCGTCACCTAACGACAATATCACTCACCGTTCTCATCCCACTTGTGATGGACCCGTCACCTAACGACAATATCACTTACTGTTCTCATCCTACTTGTGATGGACCCGTCACCTAACGACAATATCACTCACGGTTCTCATCACACTTGTGATGGACCCATCACCTAACGACAATATCACTCACCGTTCTCATCCCACTTGTGATGGACCCGTCACCTAACGACAATATCACTTACTGTTCTCATCCTACTTGTGATGGACCCGTCACCTAGCGACAATATGACTTACCGTTCTCATCCCACTTGTGATGGACCCGTCACCTAGCGACAATATCACTCACCGTTCTCATCAAACTTGTGATGGACCCGTCACCTAACGACAATATCACTCACCGTTCTCATCCCACTTGTGATGGACCCGTCACCTAGCGACAATATGACTTACCGTTCTCATCCCACTTGTGATGGACCCGTCACCTAGCGACAATATCACCAACCGTTCTCATCCCACATGTGATGGACCCGTCACCTAGCGACAATATTACTTACCGTTCTCATCACACTTGTGATGGACCCGTCACCTAGCGACAATATGACTTACCGTTCTCATCCCACTTGTGATGGACCCGTCACCTAGCGACAATATGACTTACCGTTCTCATCCCACTTGTGATGGACCCGTCACCTAACGACAATATGACTTACCGTTCTCATCCCACTTGTGATGGACCCGTCACCTAGCGACAATATCACCAACCGTTCTCATCCCACATGTGATGGACCCGTCACCTAGCGACAATATTACTTACCGTTCTCATCACACTTGTGATGGACCCGTCACCTAGCGACAATATTACTAACCGTTCTCATCCCACTTGTGATGGACCCGTCACCTAGCGACAATATCACCAACCGTTCTCATCCCACATGTGATGGACCCGTCACCTAACGACAATATCACTTACTGTTCTCATCCTACTTGTGATGGACCCGTCACCTAGCGACAATATAACTTACCGTTCTCATCCCACTTGTGATGGACCCGTCACCTAGCGACAATATCACCAACCGTTCTCATCCCACATGTGATGGACCCGTCACCTAACGACAATATTACTCACCGTTCTCATCACACTTGTGATGGACCCGTCACCTAGCGACAATATCACTCACCGTTCTCATCTCACTTGTGATGGACCCGTCACCTTACGACAATATAACTTACCGTTTCATCACACTTGTGATGGACCCGTCACCTAACGACAATATTACTCACCGTTCTCATCACACTTGTGTCGGACCCGTCACCTAGCGACAATATAACTTACCGTTCTCATCACACTTGTGACGGACCCGTTCTCCAGCGACAATATCACTTACCGTTCTCATCACACTTGTGATGGACCCGTCACCTAGCGACAATATAACTTACCGTTCTCATCTCACTTGTAATGGACCCGTCACCTAGCGACAATATCACTTACCGTTCTCATCCCACTTGTGATGGACCCGTCACCTAACGACAATATCACTTACCGTTCTCATCACACTTGTGTCGGACCCGTCACCTAGCGACAATATAACTTACCGTTCTCATCACACTTGTAATGGACCCGTCACCTAGCGACAATATCACTTACCGTTCTCATCACACTTGTGATGGACCCGTCACCTGGCGACAATATAACTTACCGTTCTCATCTCACTTGTAATGGACCCGTCACCTATCGACAATATCACTTACCGTTCTCATCCCACTTGTGATGGACCCGTCACCTAGCGACAATATCACTTACCGTTCTCATCCCACTTGTGATGGACCCGTCACCTAACGACAATATCACTTATCGTTCTCATCTCACATGTGATGGACCCGTCACCTAACGACAATATTACTCACCGTTCTCATCACACTTGTGATGGACCCGTCACCTAACGACAATATCACTTACCGTTCTCATCACACTTGTGTCGGACCCGTCACCTAGCGACAATATAACTTACCGTTCTCATCACACTTGTAATGGACCCGTCACCTAGCGACAATATCACTTACCGTTCTCATCCCACATGTGATGGACCCGTCACCTAACGACAATATTACTCACCGTTCTCATCCAACTTGTGATGGACCCGTCACCTAACGACAATATCACTTACCGTTCTCATCACACTTGTGATGGACCCGTCACCTAGTGACAATATCACTTACTGTTCTCATCTCACTTATGATGGACCTGTCACCTAACGACAATATCACTTACTGTTCTCATCCCACATGTGATGGACCCGTCACCTAACGACAATATCACTTACTGTTCTCATCTCACTTGTGATGGACCTGTCACCTAGCGACAATATCACTTACCGTTCTCATCACACTTGTGATGGACCCGTCATCTAGCGACAATATCACATACCGTTCTCATCTCACTTGTGATGGACCCGTCACCTAGCGACAATATTACTTATCGTTCTCATCACACTTGTGATGGACCCGTCACCTAGTGACAATATCACTTACTGTTCTCATCCCACTTGTGATGGACCCGTCACCTAACGACAATATCACTTATCGTTCTCATCTCACATGTGATGGACCCGTCACCTAACGACAATATCACTTACCGTTCTCATCTCACTTGTGATGGACCCGTCACCTAACGACAATATCACTTATCGTTCTCATCTCACTTGTGATGGACCCGTCACCTAACGACAATATCACTTACCGTTCTCATCTCACTCGTGATGGACCCGTCACCTAACGACAATATTACTTACCGTTCTCATCCTACTTGTGATGGACCCGTCACCTAGCGACAATATCACTTACCGTTCTCATCCCACATGTGATGGACCCGTCACCTAACGACAATATTACTCACCGTTCTCATCCAACTTGTGATGGACCCGTCACCTAACGACAATATCACTTACCGTTCTCATCCCACTTGTGATGGACCCGTCACCTAACGACAATATTACTCACAGTTCTCATCCAACTTGTGATGGACCCGTCACCTAGCGACAATATCACTTACCGTTCTCATCTCACTTGTGATGGACCCGTCACCTAGCGACAATATTACTAACCGTTCTCATCACACTTGTGATGGACCCAACACCTAACGACAATATCACTTACCGTTCTCATCACACTTGTAATGGACCCATCACCTAGCGACAATATAACTTACCGTTCTCATCTCACTTGTGATGGACCCGTCATCTAGCGACAATATCACATCCCGTTCTCATCACACTTGTGATGGACCCGTCACCTAGCGACAATATTACCTACCGTTCTCATCCCACTTGTGATGGACCCGTCACCTAACAACAATATTACTTACCGTTCTCATCTCACTTGTAATGGACCCGTCACCTAGCGACAATATCACTTACCGTTCTCATCCCACTTGTGATGGACCCGTCACCCAACGACAATATCACTTACCGTTCTCATCCCACTTGTGATGGACCCGTCACCTAACAACATTATTACTAACCGTTCTCATCCCACTTGTGATGGACCCGTCACCTAACGACAATATTACTTACCGTTCTCATCACACTTGTGATGGACCCGTCACCTAACAACATTATTACTAACCGTTCTCATCACACTTGTGATGGACCCGTCACCTAACGACAATATCACTTACTGTTCTCATCACACTTGTAATGGACCCGTCACCTAACGACAATATTACTTACCGTTCTCATCCCACTTGTGATGGACCCGTCACCTAACAACAATATTACTTACCGTTCTCATCTCACTTGTAATGGACCCGTCACCTAGCGACAATATCACTTACCGTTCTCATCCCACTTGTGATGGACCCGTCACCTAACGACAATATCACTTACCGTTCTCATCCCACTTGTGATGGACCCGTCACCTAACAACATTATTACTAACCGTTCTCATCCCACTTGTGATGGACCCGTCACCTAACGACAATATTACTTACCGTTCTCATCACACTTGTGATGGACCCGTCACCTAACAACATTATTACTAACCGTTCTCATCACACTTGTGATGGACCCGTCACCTAACGACAATATCACTTACTGTTCTCATCACACTTGTAATGGACCCGTCACCTAACGACAATATTACTTACCGTTCTCATCACACTTGTGATGGACCCGTCACCTAACGACAATATCACTTACTGTTCTCATCACACTTGTGATGGACCCGTCACCTAGCGACAATATAACTTACCGTTCTCATCTCACTTGTGATGGACCCGTCACCTAGCGACAATATCACTTACCGTTCTCATCTCACTTGTGAGGGACCCGTTCTCCAGCGACAATATCACTTACCGTTCTCATCTCACTTGTGATGGACCCGTCACCTAGCGACAATATCACTTACCGTTCTCATCACACTTATGATGGAACCGTCACCTAACGACAATATCACTTATCGTTCTCATCACACTTGTGATGGACCCGTCACCTAGCGACAATATAACTTACCGTTCTCATCTCACTTGTGAGGGACCCGTTCTCCAGCGACAATATCACTTACCGTTCTCATCTCACTTGTGATGGACCCGTCACCTAGCGACAATATCACTAACCGTTCTCATCACACTTATGATGGACCCGTCACCTAGCGACAATATCACTGACCGTTCTCATCACACTTATGATGGACCCGTCACCTAACGACAATATCACTTATCGTTCTCATCACACTTGTGATGGACCCGTCACCTAACGACAATATCACTTACCGTTCTCATCACACTTGTGATGGACCCATCACCTAGCGACAATATAACTTACCGTTCTCATCTCACTTGTGATGGACCCGTCACCTAGCGACAATAATACTAACAGTTCTCATCACACTTGTGATGGACCCGTCACCTAGCGACAATATTACCTACCGTTCTCATCTCACTTATGATGGACCCGTCACCTAACGACAATATCACTTATCGTTCTCATCACACTTGTGATGGACCCGTCACCTAGCGACAATATAACTTACCGTTCTCATCTCACTTGTGATGGACCCGTCACCTAGCGACAATATTACTAACCGTTCTCATCACACTTGTGATGGACCCGTCACCTAGCGACAATATAACTTACCGTTCTCATCTCACTTGTGATGGACCCGTCACCTAGCGACAATATTACTAACCGTTCTCATCACACTTGTGATGGACCCGTCACCTAGCGACAATATTACCTACCGTTCTCATCTCACTTATGATGGACCCGTCACCTAACGACAATATCACTTATCGTTCTCATCACACTTGTGATGGACCCGTCACCTAGCGACAATATAACTTACCGTTCTCATCTCACTTGTGATGGACCCGTCACCTAGCGACAATATTACTAACCGTTCTCATCACACTTGTGATGGACCCGTCACCTAGCGACAATATAACTTACCGTTCTCATCTCACTTGTGATGGACCCGTCAACTAGCGACAATATCACTTACCGTTCTCATCACACTTATGATGGACCCGTCACCTAACGACAATATCACTTATCGTTCTCATCACACTTGTGATGGACCCGTCACCTGACGACAATATCACTCACCGTTCTCATCCCACTTGTGATGGACCCGTCACCTAGCGACAATATAACTTACCGTTCTCATCTCACTTGTGAGGGACCCGTTCTCCAGCGACAATATCACTTACCGTTCTCATCTCACTTGTGATGGACCCGTCACCTAGCGACAATATCACTTACCGTTCTCATCTCACTTGTGATGGAC
This sequence comes from Brachyptera risi, assembly GCA_964007535.1. Classification (NCBI taxonomy): domain Eukaryota; kingdom Metazoa; phylum Arthropoda; class Insecta; order Plecoptera; family Taeniopterygidae; genus Brachyptera; species Brachyptera risi. The sequence continues at coordinate 6,931,643 of OZ023332.1, forward strand.
CCGTCACCTAGCGACAATATAACTTACCGTTCTCATCTCACTTGTGAGGGACCCGTTCTCCAGCGACAATATCACTTACCGTTCTCATCTCACTTGTGATGGACCCGTCACCTAGCGACAATATCACTAACCGTTCTCATCACACTTATGATGGACCCGTCACCTAGCGACAATATCACTAACCGTTCTCATCACACTGATGATGGACCCGTCACCTAACGACAATATCACTTATCGTTCTCATCACACTTGTGATGGACCCGTCACCTAGCGACAATATAACTTACCGTTCTCATCTCACTTGTGATGGACCCGTCACCTAGCGACAATATTACTAACCGTTCTCATCACACTTGTGATGGACCCGTCACCTAGCGACAATATTACCTACCGTTCTCATCCCACTTGTGATGGACCCGTCACCTATCGACAATATCACTTACTGTTCTCATCACACTTGTGATGGACCCGTCACCTAGCGACAATATAACTTACCGTTCTCATCTCACTTGTGATGGACCCGTCACCTAGCGACAATATTACTAACCGTTCTCATCACACTTGTGATGGACCCATCACCTAACGACAATATCACTTACCGTTCTCATCACACTTGTAATGGACCCATCACCTAGCGACAATATAACTTACCGTTCTCATCTCACTTGTGATGGACCCGTCATCTAGCGACAATATCACATACCGTTCTCATCACACTTGTGATGGACCCGTCACCTAGCGACAATATTACCTACCGTTCTCATCACACTTGTGACGGACCCGTCACCTAACGACAATATTATTCACCGTTCTCATCACACTTGTAATGGACCCGTCACCTAACGACAATATCACTAACCGTTCTCATCTCACATGTGATGGACCCGTCACCTAGCGACAATATTACCTACCGTTCTCATCCCACTTGTGATGGACCCGTCACCTAGCGACAATATCACTTACCGTACTCATCCCACTTGTGATGGACCCGTCACCTAGCGACAATATAACTTACCGTTCTCATCACACTTGTGATGGACCCGTCACCTAACGACAATATCACTTACCGTTCTCATCCCACTTGTGATGGACCCGTCACCTAACGACAATATCACTTACCGTTCTCATCCCACTTGTGATGGACCCGTCACCTAGCGACAATATCACTTACTGTTCTCATCCTACTTGTGATGGACCCGTCACCTAGCGACAATATCACTTACCGTTCTCATCTCACATGTGATGGACCCGTCACCTAGCGACAATATTACCTACCGTTCTCATCCCACTTGTGATGGACCCGTCACCCAGCGACAATATTACTTACCGTTCTCATCACACTTGTGATGGACCCGTCACCTAACGACAATATTACTTACCGTTCTCATCCCACTTGTGATGGACCCATCACCTAACGACAATATCACTTACTGTTCTCATCCCACTTGTGATGGACCCGTCACCTAGCGACAATATTACTCACCGTTCTCATCTCACATGTGATGGACCCGTCACCTAACGACAATATCACTTACCGTTCTCATCTCACATGTGATGGACCCGTCACCTAACGACAATATTACTCACCGTTCTCATCCCACTTGTGATGGACCCGTCACCTAACGACAATATCACTTATCGTTCTCATCTCACATGTGATGGACCCATCACCTAACGACAATATCACTAACCGTTCTCATCTCACTTGTGATGGACCCGTCACCTAGCGACAATATCACTTATCGTTCTCATCTCACATGTGATGGACCCATCACCTAACGACAATATTACTTACTGTTCTCATCTCACTTGTGATGGACCCGTCACCTAACGACAATATCACTTACCGTTCTCATCCCACTTGTGATGGACCAGTCACCTAGCGACAATATAACTTACCGTTCTCATCTCACATGTGATGGACCCGTCACCTAACGACAATATCACTTACCGTTCTCATCCCACTTGTGATGGACCCGTCACCTAGCGACAATATTACTCACCGTTCTCATCTCACATGTGATGGACCCGTCACCTAACGACAATATCACTTACCGTTCTCATCTCACATGTGATGGACCCGTCACCTAGCGACAATATTACTCACCGTTCTCATCTCACTTATGATGGACCCGTCACCTAACGACAATATCACTTACCGTTCTCATCTCACATGTGATGGACCCGTCACCTAGCGACAATATTACCTACCGTTCTCATCCCACTTGTGATGGACCCGTCACCTAGCGACAATATCACTTACCGTTCTCATCCCACTTGTGATGGACCCGTCACCTAGCGACAATATAACTTACCGTTCTCATCTCACATGTGATGGACCCGTCACCTAACGACAATATCACTTACCGTTCTCATCCCACTTGTGATGGACCCGTCACCTAGCGACAATATCACTTACCGTTCTCATCCCACTTGTGATGGACCCGTCACCTAACGACAATATCACTTATCGTTCTCATCTCACATGTGATGGACCCATCACCTAACGACAATATCACTAACCGTTCTCATCTCACTTGTGATGGACCCGTCACCTAGCGACAATATTACTCACCGTTCTCATCCCACTTGTGATGGACCCGTCACCTAACGACAATATCACTTATCGTTCTCATCTCACATGTGATGGACCCATCACCTAACGACAATATCACTAACCGTTCTCATCTCACTTGTGATGGACCCGTCACCTAGCGACAATATTACTCACCGTTCTCATCCCACTTGTGATGGACCCGTCACCTAGCGACAATATCACTTACTGTTCTCATCCCACTCGTGATGGACCCGTCACCTAGCGACAATATCACTCACCGTTCTCATCCCACTTGTGATGGACCCGTCACCTAACGACAATATCACTTATCGTTCTCATCCCACTTGTAATGGACCCGTCACCTAACGACAATATCACTTATCGTTCTCATCTCACATGTGATGGACCCGTCACCTAACGACAATATCACTTACTGTTCTCATCCCACTCGTGATGGACCCGTCACCTAGCGACAATATCACTCACCGTTCTCATCCCACTTGTGATGGACCCGTCACCTAACGACAATATCACTTATCGTTCTCATCCCACTTGTGATGGACCCGTCACCTAACGACAATATCACTTATCGTTCTCATCTCACTTGTGATGGACCCGTCACCTAACGACAATATTACTCACCGTTCTCATCACACTTGTGATGGACCCGTCACCTAACGACAATATCACTTATCGTTCTCATCCCACTTGTAATGGACCCGTCACCTAACGACAATATCACTTACCGTTCTCATCCCACTTGTGATGGACCCGTCACCTAACGACAATATCACTTACCGTTCTCATCCCACTTGTAATGGACCCGTCACCTAACGACAATATCACTTACCGTTCTCATCCCACATGTGATGGACCCGTCACCTAGCGACAATATTACTCACCGTTCTCATCCCACTTGTGATGGACCCGTCACCTAACGACAATATCACTTATCGTTCTCATCCCACTTGTGATGGACCCGTCACCTAACGACAATATCACTTACCGTTCTCATCCCACATGTGATGGACCCGTCACCTAGCGACAATATTACTCACCGTTCTCATCCCACTTGTGATGGACCCGTCACCTAACGACAATATCACTTATCGTTCTCATCTCACATGTGATGGACCCATCACCTAACGACAATATCACTAACCGTTCTCATCTCACTTGTGATGGACCCGTCACCTAGCGACAATATCACTTACCGTTCTCATCTCACTTGTGATGGACCCGTCACCTAACGACAATATCACTTACCGTTCTCATCCCACATGTGATGGACCCGTCACCTAGCGACAATATTACTCACCGTTCTCATCCCACTTGTGATGGACCCGTCACCTAACGACAATATCACTTATCGTTCTCATCTCACATGTGATGGACCCATCACCTAACGACAATATCACTAACCGTTCTCATCTCACTTGTAATGGACCCGTCACCTAACGACAATATCACTTACCGTTCTCATCCCACTTGTGATGGACCCGTCACCTAACGACAATATCACTAACCGTTCTCATCACACTTGTGATGGACCCGTCACCTAGCGACAATATAACTTACCGTTCTCATCTCACATGTGATGGACCCGTCACCTAACGACAATATTACTCACCGTTCTCATCACACTTGTGATGGACCCGTCACCTAGCGACAATATGACTTACCGTTCTCATCCCACATGTGATGGACCCATCACCTAACGACAATATTACTTATCGTTCTCATCCCACTTGTGATGGACCCGTCACCTAACGACAATATCACTTACTGTTCTCATCACACTTGTGATGGACCCGTCACCTAGCGACAATATTAATTACCGTTCTCATCCCACATGTGATGGACCCATCACCTAACGACAATATTACTTATCGTTCTCATCCCACTTGTGATGGACCCGTCACCTAACGACAATATCACTTACTGTTCTCATCACACTTGTGATGGACCCGTCACCTAACGACAATATCACTTACTGTTCTCATCCTACTTGTGATGGACCCGTCACCTAACGACAATATCACTTACCGTTCTCATCACACTTGTGATGGACCCGTCACCTAACGACAATATTACATATCGTTCTCATCCCACTTGTGATGGACCCGTCACCTAACGACAATATCACTTACTGTTCTCATCACACTTGTGATGGACCCGTCACCTAGCGACAATATTACTTACCGTTCTCATCCTACATGTGATGGACCCATCACCTAACGACAATATTACTTATCGTTCTCATCCCACTTGTGATGGACCCGTCACCTAACGACAATATCACTTACTGTTCTCATCACACTTGTGATGGACCCGTCACCTAACGACAATATCACTTACTGTTCTCATCCTACTTGTGATGGACCCGTCACCTAACGACAATATTACTTATCGTTCTCATCACACTTGTGATGGACCCGTCACCTAACGACAATATCACTTATCGTTCTCATCTCACATGTGATGGACCCGTCACCTAGCGACAATATTACTCACCGTTCTCATCACACTGGTAATGGACCCGTCACCTAGCGACAATATCACTTACCGTTCTCATCCCACTTGTGATGGACCCGTCACCTAACGACAATATCACATACCGTTCTCATCACACTTGTAATGGACCCATCACCTAGCGACAATATTACTCACCGTTCTCATCACACTTGTAATGGACCCGTCACCTAGCGACAATATTACTCACCGTTCTCATCCCACTTGTGATGGACCCGTCACCTAACGACAATATCACTTATCGTTCTCATCTCACATGTGATGGACCCGTCACCTAGCGACAATATAACTTACCGTTCTCATCTCACATGTGATGGACCCGTCACCTAACGACAATATTACTCACCGTTCTCATCACACTTGTGATGGACCCGTCACCTAGCGACAATATGACTTACCGTTCTCATCCCACATGTGATGGACCCATCACCTAACGACAATATTACTTATCGTTCTCATCCCACTTGTGATGGACCCGTCACCTAACGACAATATCACTTACTGTTCTCATCACACTTGTGATGGACCCGTCACCTAGCGACAATATGACTTACCGTTCTCATCCCACATGTGATGGACCCATCACCTAACGACAATATTACTTATCGTTCTCATCCCACTTGTGACGGACCCGTCACCTAACGACAATATTACTTACCGTTCTCATCCTACTTGTGATGGACCCGTCACCTAACGACAATATCACTTACTGTTCTCATCTCACATGTGATGGACCCGTCACCCAACGACAATATCACTTACTGTTCTCATCACACTTGTGATGGACCCGTCACCTAGCGACAATATCACTTACTGTTCTCATCACACTTGTGATGGACCCGTCACCTAGTGACTATATCACTTACTGTTCTCATCCCACTTGTGATGGACCCATCACCTAACGACAATATTACTTATCGTTCTCATCCCACTTGTGACGGACCCGTCACCTAGTGACTATATCACTTACTGTTCTCATCCCACTTGTGATGGACCCATCACCTAGCGACAATATCACTTACTGTTCTCATCACACTTGTGATGGACCCGTCACCTAGTGACTATATCACTTACTGTTCTCATCCCACTTGTGATGGACCCATCACCTAACGACAATATTACTTATCGTTCTCATCCCACTTGTGACGGACCCGTCACCTAACGACAATATTACTTACCGTTCTCATCCCACTTGTGATGGACCCGTCACCTAGCGACAATATGACTTACCGTTCTCATCCCACATGTGATGGACCCATCACCTAACGACAATATTACTTATCGTTCTCATCCCACTTGTGATGGACCCGTCACCTAACGACAATATCACTTACTGTTCTCATCACACTTGTGATGGACCCGTCACCTAGCGACAATATGACTTACCGTTCTCATCCCACATGTGATGGACCCATCACCTAACGACAATATTACTTATCGTTCTCATCCCACTTGTGATGGACCCGTCACCTAACGACAATATTACTTATCGTTCTCATCACACTTATGATGGACCCGTCACCTAACGACAATATTACTTATCGTTCTCATCCCACATGTGATGGACCCATCACCTAACGACAATATCACTTACTGTTCTCATCACACTTGTGATGGACCCGTCACCTAGCGACAATATGACTTACCGTTCTCATCCCACATGTGATGGACCCATCACCTAACGACAATATTACTTATCGTTCTCATCCCACTTGTGATGGACCCGTCACCTAACGACAATATCACTTACTGTTCTCATCACACTTGTGATGGACCCGTCACCTAGCGACAATATGACTTACCGTTCTCATCCCACATGTGATGGACCCATCACCTAACGACAATATTACTTATCGTTCTCATCCCACTTGTGATGGACCCGTCACCTAACGACAATATCACTTACTGTTCTCATCACACTTGTGATGGACCCGTCACCTAACGACAATATGACTTACCGTTCTCATCCCACATGTGATGGACCCATCACCTAACGACAATATTACTTATCGTTCTCATCACACTTATGATGGACCCGTCACCTAACGACAATATTACTTATCGTTCTCATCCCACTTGTGACGGACCCGTCACCTAACGACAATATTACTTATCGTTCTCATCCCACTTGTGACGGACCCGTCACCTAACGACAATATTACTTACCGTTCTCATCCTACTTGTGATGGACCCGTCACCTAACGACAATATCACTTACCGTTCTCATCCCACTTGTGATGGACCCGTCACCTAGCGACAATATCACTTACTGTTCTCATCTCACATGTGATGGACCCGTCACCTAACGACAATATAACTAACCGTTCTCATCTCACATGTGATGGACCCGTCACCTAACGACAATATCACTTATCGTTCTCATCTCACATGTGATGGACCCGTCACCTAACGACAATATTACTCACCGTTCTCATCCCACTTGTGATGGACCCGTCACCTAGCGACAATATTACTAACCGTTCTCATCTCACATGTGATGGACCCGTCACCTAGCGACAATATCACTTACTGTTCTCATCCTACTTGTGATGGACCCGTCACCTAACGACAATATTACTCACCGTTCTCATCCCACTTGTGATGGACCCGTCACCTAGCGACAATATTACTAACCGTTCTCATCTCACATGTGATGGACCCGTCACCTAGCGACAATATCACTTACTGTTCTCATCCTACTTGTGATGGACCCGTCACCTAGCGACAATATCACTTACTGTTCTCATCACACTTGTGATGGACCCGTCACCTAACGACAATATCACTTACTGTTCTCATCCTACTTGTGATGGACCCGTCACCTAACGACAATATCACTTACCGTTCTCATCACACTTGTGATGGACCCGTCACCTAACGACAATATCACTTACTGTTCACATCCTACTTGTGATGGACCCGTCACCTAGCGACAATATCACTTATCGTTCTCATCTCACATGTGATGGACCCGTCACCTAGCGACAATATTACTCACCGTTCTCATCACACTGGTGATGGACCCGTCACCTAACGACAATATCACATACCGTTCTCATCACACTTGTAATGGACCCGTCACCTAACGACAATATCACTTACCGTTCTCATCCCACTTGTAATGGACCCGTCACCTAGCGACAATATCACTTACCGTTCTCATCACACTTGTAATGGACCCATCACCTAGCGACAATATAACTTACCGTTCTCATCTCACATGTGATGGACCCGTCACCTAGCGACAATATTACCTACCGTTCTCATCCCACTTGTGATGGACCCGTCACCTAACGACAATATCACTTACTGTTCTCATCACACTTGTGATGGACCCGTCACCTAACGACAATATCACTTACTGTTCTCATCACACTTGTGATGGACCCGTCACCTAGCGACAATATTACTTACCGTTCTCATCCCACTTGTGATGGACCCGTCACCTAGCGACAATATTACCTACTGTTCTCATCCCACATGTGATGGACCCGTCACCTAACGACAATATCACTTACTGTTCTCATCACACTTGTGATGGACCCGTCACCTAGCGACAATATTACCTACTGTTCTCATCCCACATGTGATGGACCCGTCACCTAACGACAATATCACTTACTGTTCTCATCACACTTGTGATGGACCCGTCACCTAGCGACAATATTACTTACCGTTCTCATCCCACTTGTGATGGACCCGTCACCTAGCGACAATATTACCTACTGTTCTCATCCCACATGTGATGGACCCGTCACCTAACGACAATATTACTTACCGTTCTCATCCCACATGTGATGGACCCATCACCTAGCGACAATATCACTTACCGTTCTCATCTCACTTGTGATGGACCCGTCACTTAGCGACAATATCACTTACCGTTCTCATCACACTTGTGATGGACCCGTCACCTAACGACAATATCACTTACCGTTCTCATCTCACTTGTGATGGACCCGTCACCTAGCGACAATATAACTTACCGTTCTCATCTCACATGTGATGGACCCGTCACCTAACGACAATATCACTTACCGTTCTCATCCCACATGTGATGGACCCGTCACCTAACGACAATATCACTTATCGTTCTCATCTCACATGTGATGGACCCGTCACCTAGCGACAATATCACTTACCGTTCTCATCTCACTTGTGATGGACCCGTCACCTAGCGACAATATCACTTACCGTTCTCATCACACTTGTAATGGACCCGTCACCTAGCGACAATATCACTTACCGTTCTCATCACACTTGTAATGGACCCGTCACCTAGCGACAATATCACTTATCGTTCTCATCACACTTGTGATGGACCCGTCACCTAACGACATTATTACTAACCGTTCTCATCTCACTTGTGATGGACCCGTCACCTAACGACAATATCACTTACCGTTCTCATCCCACATGTGATGGACCCGTCACCTAACGACAATATCACTTACCGTTCTCATCACACTTGTGATGGACCCGTCACCTAACGACAATATCACTTACCGTTCTCATCTCACATGTGATGGACCCGTCACCTAACGACAATATCACTTATCGTTCTCATCTCACATGTGATGGACCCGTCACCTAGCGACAATATAACTAACCGTTCTCATCTCACTTGTGATGGACCCGTCACCTAGTGACAATATCACTTATCGTTCTCATCTCACATGTGATGGACCCGTCACCTAACGACAATATCACTTACCGTTCTCATCCCACTTGTGATGGACCCATCACCTAGCGACAATATTACTTACCGTTCTCATCTCACTTGTGATGGACCCGTCACCTAACGACAATATCACTTATCGTTCTCATCACACTTGTAATGGACCCGTCACCTAACGATAATATCACTTACCGTTCTCATCACACTTGTAATGGATCCGTCACCTAACGACAATATTACTTACTGTTCTCATCACACTTGTGATGGACCCGTCACCTAACGACAATATCACTTACCGTTCTCATCCTACTTGTGATGGACCCATCACCTAACGACAATCTCACTCACCGTTCTCATCACACTGGTGATGGACCCGTCACCTAACGACAATATAACTTACCGTTCTCATCACACTCGTGATGGACCCGTCACCTAGCGACAATATTACTCACCGTTCACATCCCACTTGTAATGGACCCATCACCTAACGACAATATCACTTATCGTTCTCATCCCACATGTGATGGACCCGTCACCTAACGACAATATCACTTATCGTTCTCATCTCACATGTGATGGACCCGTCACCTAGCGACAATATAACTAACCGTTCTCATCTCACATGTGATGGACCCGTCACCTAGCGACAATATAACTAACCGTTCTCATCTCACATGTGATGGACCCGTCACCTAGCGACAATATAACTAACCGTTCTCATCTCACATGTGATGGACCCGTCACCTAGCGACAATATCACTTATCGTTCTCATCTCACATGTGATGGACCCGTCACCTAGCGACAATATCACTTACCGTTCTCATCTCACTTGTGATGGACCAGTCACCTAACGACAATATCACTTACCGTTCTCATCACACTTGTGATGGACCCGTCACCTAACGACAATATTACTTACCGTTCTCATCTCACTTGTGATGGACCCGTCACCTAACGACAATATTACTCACCGTTCACATCCCACTTGTAATGGACCCATCACCTAACGACAATATCACTTACCGTTCTCATCCCACATGTGATGGACCCGTCACCTAACGACAATATCACTTATCGTTCTCATCTCACATGTGATGGACCCGTCACCTAGCGACAATATAACTAACCGTTCTCATCTCACATGTGATGGACCCGTCACCTAGCGACAATATAACTAACCGTTCTCATCTCACATGTGATGGACCCGTCACCTAGCGACAATATAACTAACCGTTCTCATCTCACATGTGATGGACCCGTCACCTAGCGACAATATCACTTATCGTTCTCATCTCACATGTGATGGACCCGTCACCTAGCGACAATATCACTTACCGTTCTCATCTCACTTGTGATGGACCCGTCACCTAACGACAATATCACTTACCGTTCTCATCACACTTGTGATGGACCCGTCACCTAACGACAATATTACTTACCGTTCTCATCTCACATGTGATGGACCCGTCACCTAGCGACAATATCACTTACTGTTCTCATCTCACTTGTGATGGACCCGTCACCTAACGACAATATAACTAACCGTTCTCATCTCACATGTGATGGACCCGTCACCTAACGACAATATCACTTACCGTTCTCATCTCACATGTGATGGACCCGTCACCTAGCGACAATATCACTTACCGTTCTCATCTCACTTGTGATGGACCCGTCACCTAGCGACAATATCACTTACCGTTCTCATCACACTTGTGATGGACCCGTCACCTAACGACAATATCACTTACCGTTCTCATCTCACTTGTGGTGGACCCGTCACCTAGCGACAATATCACTTACCGTTCTCATCTCACTTGTGATGGACCCGTCACCTAGCGACAATATCACTTACCGTTCTCATCACACTTGTGATGGACCCGTCACCTAACGACAATATCACTTACCGTTCTCATCTCACTTGTGGTGGACCCGTCACCTAGCGACAATATCACTTATCGTTCTCATCTCACATGTGATGGACCCGTCACCTAGCGACAATATCACTTACCGTTCTCATCTCACTTGTGATGGACCCGTCACCTAGCGACAATATCACTCACCGTTCTCATCCCACATGTGATGGACCCGTCACCTAGCGACAATATCACTTATCGTTCTCATCTCACATGTGATGGACCCGTCACCTAGCGACAATATCACTAACCGTTCTCATCTCACTTGTGATGGACCCGTCATCTAACGACAATATCACTTACTGTTCTCATCCCACTTGTAATGGACCCGTCACCCAGCGACAATATTACTCACCGTTCTCATCACACTTGTAATGGACCCATCACCTAGCGACAATAATACTAACCGTTCTCTTCTCACTTGTAATGGACCCGTCACCTAACGACAATATTACTTACAGTTCTCATCACACTTGTGATGGACCCGTCACCTAGCGACAATATCACTTATCGTTCTCATCTCACATGTGATGGACCCGTCACCTAGCGACAATATCACTAACCGTTCTCATCACACTTGTGATGGACCCATCACCTAGCGACAATATCACTTACCGTTCTCATCACACTTGTGATGGACCCGTCACCTAACGACAATATCACTTACCGTTCTCATCTCACTTGTGATGGACCCGTCACCTAGCGACAATATCACTTATCGTTCTCATCTCACATGTGATGGACCCGTCACCTAACGACAATATAACTTACCGTTCTCATCACACTTGTGATGGACCCGTCACCTGACGACAATATCACTTACCGTTCTCATCACACTTGTGATGGACCCGTCACCTAGCGACAATATCACTTATCGTTCTCATCTCACATGTGATGGACCCGTCACCTAACGACAATATAACTTACCGTTCTCATCTCACTTGTGATGGACCCGTCACCTAGCGACAATATCACTTATCGTTCTCATCTCACATGTGATGGACCCGTCACCTAACGACAATATAACTTACCGTTCTCATCACACTTGTGATGGACCCGTCACCTGACGACAATATCACTTACCGTTCTCATCACACTTGTGATGGACCCGTCACCTAACGACAATATCACTTACCGTTCTCATCTCACTTGTGATGGACCCGTCACCTAGCGACAATATCACTTACCGTTCTCATCACACTTGTGATGGACCCGTCACCTAACGACAATATCACTTACCGTTCTCATCTCACTTGTGATGGACCCGTCACCTAGCGACAATATCACTTATCGTTCTCATCTCACATGTGATGGACCCGTCACCTAGCGACAATATCACTTACCGTTCTCATCTCACTTGTGATGGACCCGTCACCTAACGACAATATCACTTACCGTTCTCATCTCACATGTGATGGACCCGTCACCTAGCGACAATATCACTTACCGTTCTCATCTCACTTGTGATGGACCCGTCACCTAGCGACAATATCACTTACCGTTCTCATCACACTTGTGATGGACCCGTCACCTGACGACAATATCACTTACCGTTCTCATCTCACTTGTGATGGACCCGTCACCTAGCGACAATATCACTTATCGTTCTCATCTCACATGTGATGGACCCGTCACCTAGCGACAATATCACTTACCGTTCTCATCTCACTTGTGATGGACCCGTCACCTAGCGACAATATCACTTACCGTTCTCATCACACTTGTGATGGACCCGTCACCTAACGACAATATCACTTACCGTTCTCATCTCACTTGTGATGGACCCGTCACCTAGCGACAATATCACTTATCGTTCTCATCTCACATGTGATGGACCCGTCACCTAGCGACAATATCACTTACCGTTCTCATCTCACTTGTGATGGACCCGTCACCTAGCGACAATATCACTTACCGTTCTCATCACACTTGTGATGGACCCGTCACCTAACGACAATATCACTTACCGTTCTCATCTCACATGTGATGGACCCGTCACCTAACGACAATATCACTTATCGTTCTCATCTCACATGTGATGGACCCGTCACCTAGCGACAATATAACTAACCGTTCTCATCTCACTTGTGATGGACCCGTCACCTAGTGACAATATCACTTATCGTTCTCATCTCACATGTGATGGACCCGTCACCTAACGACAATATCACTTACCGTTCTCATCCCACTTGTGATGGACCCATCACCTAGCGACAATATTACTTACCGTTCTCATCTCACTTGTGATGGACCCGTCACCTAACGACAATATCACTTATCGTTCTCATCACACTTGTAATGGACCCGTCACCTAACGATAATATCACTTACCGTTCTCATCACACTTGTAATGGATCCGTCACCTAACGACAATATTACTTACTGTTCTCATCACACTTGTGATGGACCCGTCACCTAACGACAATATCACTTACCGTTCTCATCACACTTGTGATGGACCCATCACCTAGCGACAATATAACTTACCGTTCTCATCTCACTTGTGATGGACCCGTCACCTAGCGACAATAATACTAACAGTTCTCATCACACTTGTGATGGACCCGTCACCTAGCGACAATATTACCTACCGTTCTCATCTCACTTATGATGGACCCGTCACCTAACGACAATATCACTTATCGTTCTCATCACACTTGTGATGGACCCGTCACCTAGCGACAATATAACTTACCGTTCTCATCTCACTTGTGATGGACCCGTCACCTAGCGACAATATTACTAACCGTTCTCATCACACTTGTGATGGACCCGTCACCTAGCGACAATATAACTTACCGTTCTCATCTCACTTGTGATGGACCCGTCACCTAGCGACAATATTACTAACCGTTCTCATCACACTTGTGATGGACCCGTCACCTAGCGACAATATTACCTACCGTTCTCATCTCACTTATGATGGACCCGTCACCTAACGACAATATCACTTATCGTTCTCATCACACTTGTGATGGACCCGTCACCTAGCGACAATATAACTTACCGTTCTCATCTCACTTGTGATGGACCCGTCACCTAGCGACAATATTACTAACCGTTCTCATCACACTTGTGATGGACCCGTCACCTAGCGACAATATAACTTACCGTTCTCATCTCACTTGTGATGGACCCGTCAACTAGCGACAATATCACTTACCGTTCTCATCACACTTATGATGGACCCGTCACCTAACGACAATATCACTTATCGTTCTCATCACACTTGTGATGGACCCGTCACCTGACGACAATATCACTCACCGTTCTCATCCCACTTGTGATGGACCCGTCACCTAGCGACAATATAACTTACCGTTCTCATCTCACTTGTGAGGGACCCGTTCTCCAGCGACAATATCACTTACCGTTCTCATCTCACTTGTGATGGACCCGTCACCTAGCGACAATATCACTTACCGTTCTCATCTCACTTGTGATGGACCCGTCACCTAGCGACAATATAACTTACCGTTCTCATCTCACTTGTGAGGGACCCGTTCTCCAGCGACAATATCACTTACCGTTCTCATCTCACTTGCGATGGACCCGTCACCTAGCGACAATATCACTAACCGTTCTCATCACACTTATGATGGACCCGTCACCTAGCGACAATATCACTAACCGTTCTCATCACACTGATGATGGACCCGTCACCTAACGACAATATCACTTATCGTTCTCATCACACTTGTGATGGACCCGTCACCTAGCGACAATATAACTTACCGTTCTCATCTCACTTGTGATGGACCCGTCACCTAGCGACAATATTACTAACCGTTCTCATCACACTTGTGATGGACCCGTCACCTAGCGACAATATTACCTACCGTTCTCATCCCACTTGTGATGGACCCGTCACCTATCGACAATATCACTTACTGTTCTCATCACACTTGTGATGGACCCGTCACCTAGCGACAATATAACTTACCGTTCTCATCTCACTTGTGATGGACCCGTCACCTAGCGACAATATTACTAACCGTTCTCATCACACTTGTGATGGACCCATCACCTAACGACAATATCACTTACCGTTCTCATCACACTTGTAATGGACCCATCACCTAGCGACAATATAACTTACCGTTCTCATCTCACTTGTGATGGACCCGTCATCTAGCGACAATATCACATACCGTTCTCATCACACTTGTGATGGACCCGTCACCTAGCGACAATATTACCTACCGTTCTCATCACACTTGTGACGGACCCGTCACCTAACGACAATATTATTCACCGTTCTCATCACACTTGTAATGGACCCGTCACCTAACGACAATATCACTAACCGTTCTCATCTCACATGTGATGGACCCGTCACCTAGCGACAATATTACCTACCGTTCTCATCCCACTTGTGATGGACCCGTCACCTAGCGACAATATCACTTACCGTACTCATCCCACTTGTGATGGACCCGTCACCTAGCGACAATATAACTTACCGTTCTCATCACACTTGTGATGGACCCGTCACCTAACGACAATATCACTTACCGTTCTCATCCCACTTGTGATGGACCCGTCACCTAACGACAATATCACTTACCGTTCTCATCCCACTTGTGATGGACCCGTCACCTAGCGACAATATCACTTACTGTTCTCATCCTACTTGTGATGGACCCGTCACCTAGCGACAATATCACTTACCGTTCTCATCTCACATGTGATGGACCCGTCACCTAGCGACAATATTACCTACCGTTCTCATCCCACTTGTGATGGACCCGTCACCCAGCGACAATATTACTTACCGTTCTCATCACACTTGTGATGGACCCGTCACCTAACGACAATATTACTTACCGTTCTCATCCCACTTGTGATGGACCCATCACCTAACGACAATATCACTTACCGTTCTCATCCCACTTGTGATGGACCCGTCACCTAGCGACAATATTACTCACCGTTCTCATCTCACATGTGATGGACCCGTCACCTAACGACAATATCACTTACCGTTCTCATCTCACATGTGATGGACCCGTCACCTAGCGACAATATTACTCACCGTTCTCATCTCACATGTGATGGACCCGTCACCTAACGACAATATCACTTACCGTTCTCATCTCACATGTGATGGACCCGTCACCTAGCGACAATATCACTTACTGTTCTCATCCTACTTGTGATGGACCCGTCACCTAGCGACAATATCACTTACCGTTCTCATCTCACATGTGATGGACCCGTCACCTAACGACAATATTACTTACTGTTCTCATCTCACTTGTGATGGACCCGTCACCTAACGACAATATCACTTACCGTTCTCATCCCACTTGTGATGGACCAGTCACCTAGCGACAATATAACTTACCGTTCTCATCTCACATGTGATGGACCCGTCACCTAACGACAATATCACTTACCGTTCTCATCCCACTTGTGATGGACCCGTCACCTAGCGACAATATTACTCACCGTTCTCATCTCACATGTGATGGACCCGTCACCTAACGACAATATCACTTACCGTTCTCATCTCACATGTGATGGACCCGTCACCTAGCGACAATATTACTCACCGTTCTCATCTCACTTATGATGGACCCGTCACCTAACGACAATATCACTTACCGTTCTCATCTCACATGTGATGGACCCGTCACCTAGCGACAATATTACCTACCGTTCTCATCCCACTTGTGATGGACCCGTCACCTAGCGACAATATCACTTACCGTTCTCATCCCACTTGTGATGGACCCGTCACCTAGCGACAATATAACTTACCGTTCTCATCTCACATGTGATGGACCCGTCACCTAACGACAATATCACTTACCGTTCTCATCCCACTTGTGATGGACCCGTCACCTAGCGACAATATCACTTACCGTTCTCATCCCACTTGTGATGGACCCGTCACCTAACGACAATATCACTTATCGTTCTCATCTCACATGTGATGGACCCATCACCTAACGACAATATCACTAACCGTTCTCATCTCACTTGTGATGGACCCGTCACCTAGCGACAATATTACTCACCGTTCTCATCCCACTTGTGATGGACCCGTCACCTAACGACAATATCACTTATCGTTCTCATCTCACATGTGATGGACCCATCACCTAACGACAATATCACTAACCGTTCTCATCTCACTTGTGATGGACCCGTCACCTAGCGACAATATTACTCACCGTTCTCATCCCACTTGTGATGGACCCGTCACCTAGCGACAATATCACTTACTGTTCTCATCCCACTCGTGATGGACCCGTCACCTAGCGACAATATCACTCACCGTTCTCATCCCACTTGTGATGGACCCGTCACCTAACGACAATATCACTTATCGTTCTCATCCCACTTGTAATGGACCCGTCACCTAACGACAATATCACTTATCGTTCTCATCTCACATGTGATGGACCCGTCACCTAACGACAATATCACTTACTGTTCTCATCCCACTCGTGATGGACCCGTCACCTAGCGACAATATCACTCACCGTTCTCATCCCACTTGTGATGGACCCGTCACCTAACGACAATATCACTTATCGTTCTCATCCCACTTGTGATGGACCCGTCACCTAACGACAATATCACTTATCGTTCTCATCTCACTTGTGATGGACCCGTCACCTAACGACAATATTACTCACCGTTCTCATCACACTTGTGATGGACCCGTCACCTAACGACAATATCACTTATCGTTCTCATCCCACTTGTAATGGACCCGTCACCTAACGACAATATCACTTACCGTTCTCATCCCACTTGTGATGGACCCGTCACCTAACGACAATATCACTTACCGTTCTCATCCCACTTGTAATGGACCCGTCACCTAACGACAATATCACTTACCGTTCTCATCCCACATGTGATGGACCCGTCACCTAGCGACAATATTACTCACCGTTCTCATCCCACTTGTGATGGACCCGTCACCTAACGACAATATCACTTATCGTTCTCATCCCACTTGTGATGGACCCGTCACCTAACGACAATATCACTTACCGTTCTCATCCCACATGTGATGGACCCGTCACCTAGCGACAATATTACTCACCGTTCTCATCCCACTTGTGATGGACCCGTCACCTAACGACAATATCACTTATCGTTCTCATCTCACATGTGATGGACCCATCACCTAACGACAATATCACTAACCGTTCTCATCTCACTTGTGATGGACCCGTCACCTAGCGACAATATCACTTACCGTTCTCATCTCACTTGTGATGGACCCGTCACCTAACGACAATATCACTTACCGTTCTCATCCCACATGTGATGGACCCGTCACCTAGCGACAATATTACTCACCGTTCTCATCCCACTTGTGATGGACCCGTCACCTAACGACAATATCACTTATCGTTCTCATCTCACATGTGATGGACCCATCACCTAACGACAATATCACTAACCGTTCTCATCTCACTTGTAATGGACCCGTCACCTAACGACAATATCACTTACCGTTCTCATCCCACTTGTGATGGACCCGTCACCTAACGACAATATCACTAACCGTTCTCATCACACTTGTGATGGACCCGTCACCTAGCGACAATATAACTTACCGTTCTCATCTCACATGTGATGGACCCGTCACCTAACGACAATATTACTCACCGTTCTCATCACACTTGTGATGGACCCGTCACCTAGCGACAATATGACTTACCGTTCTCATCCCACATGTGA
This sequence comes from Brachyptera risi, assembly GCA_964007535.1. Classification (NCBI taxonomy): domain Eukaryota; kingdom Metazoa; phylum Arthropoda; class Insecta; order Plecoptera; family Taeniopterygidae; genus Brachyptera; species Brachyptera risi. The sequence continues at coordinate 6,951,034 of OZ023332.1, forward strand.
TGGACCCATCACCTAACGACAATATTACTTATCGTTCTCATCCCACTTGTGATGGACCCGTCACCTAACGACAATATCACTTACTGTTCTCATCACACTTGTGATGGACCCGTCACCTAGCGACAATATTACTTACCGTTCTCATCCCACATGTGATGGACCCATCACCTAACGACAATATTACTTATCGTTCTCATCCCACTTGTGATGGACCCGTCACCTAACGACAATATCACTTACTGTTCTCATCACACTTGTGATGGACCCGTCACCTAACGACAATATCACTTACTGTTCTCATCCTACTTGTGATGGACCCGTCACCTAACGACAATATCACTTACCGTTCTCATCACACTTGTGATGGACCCGTCACCTAACGACAATATTACATATCGTTCTCATCCCACTTGTGATGGACCCGTCACCTAACGACAATATCACTTACTGTTCTCATCACACTTGTGATGGACCCGTCACCTAGCGACAATATTACTTACCGTTCTCATCCTACATGTGATGGACCCATCACCTAACGACAATATTACTTATCGTTCTCATCCCACTTGTGATGGACCCGTCACCTAACGACAATATCACTTACTGTTCTCATCACACTTGTGATGGACCCGTCACCTAACGACAATATCACTTACTGTTCTCATCCTACTTGTGATGGACCCGTCACCTAACGACAATATTACTTATCGTTCTCATCACACTTGTGATGGACCCGTCACCTAACGACAATATCACTTATCGTTCTCATCTCACATGTGATGGACCCGTCACCTAGCGACAATATTACTCACCGTTCTCATCACACTGGTAATGGACCCGTCACCTAGCGACAATATCACTTACCGTTCTCATCCCACTTGTGATGGACCCGTCACCTAACGACAATATCACATACCGTTCTCATCACACTTGTAATGGACCCATCACCTAGCGACAATATTACTCACCGTTCTCATCACACTTGTAATGGACCCGTCACCTAGCGACAATATTACTCACCGTTCTCATCCCACTTGTGATGGACCCGTCACCTAACGACAATATCACTTATCGTTCTCATCTCACATGTGATGGACCCGTCACCTAGCGACAATATAACTTACCGTTCTCATCTCACATGTGATGGACCCGTCACCTAACGACAATATTACTCACCGTTCTCATCACACTTGTGATGGACCCGTCACCTAGCGACAATATGACTTACCGTTCTCATCCCACATGTGATGGACCCATCACCTAACGACAATATTACTTATCGTTCTCATCCCACTTGTGATGGACCCGTCACCTAACGACAATATCACTTACTGTTCTCATCACACTTGTGATGGACCCGTCACCTAGCGACAATATGACTTACCGTTCTCATCCCACATGTGATGGACCCATCACCTAACGACAATATTACTTATCGTTCTCATCCCACTTGTGACGGACCCGTCACCTAACGACAATATTACTTACCGTTCTCATCCTACTTGTGATGGACCCGTCACCTAACGACAATATCACTTACTGTTCTCATCTCACATGTGATGGACCCGTCACCTAACGACAATATCACTTACTGTTCTCATCACACTTGTGATGGACCCGTCACCTAGCGACAATATCACTTACTGTTCTCATCACACTTGTGATGGACCCGTCACCTAGTGACTATATCACTTACTGTTCTCATCCCACTTGTGATGGACCCATCACCTAACGACAATATTACTTATCGTTCTCATCCCACTTGTGACGGACCCGTCACCTAGTGACTATATCACTTACTGTTCTCATCCCACTTGTGATGGACCCATCACCTAGCGACAATATCACTTACTGTTCTCATCACACTTGTGATGGACCCGTCACCTAGTGACTATATCACTTACTGTTCTCATCCCACTTGTGATGGACCCATCACCTAACGACAATATTACTTATCGTTCTCATCCCACTTGTGACGGACCCGTCACCTAACGACAATATTACTTACCGTTCTCATCCCACTTGTGATGGACCCGTCACCTAGCGACAATATGACTTACCGTTCTCATCCCACATGTGATGGACCCATCACCTAACGACAATATTACTTATCGTTCTCATCCCACTTGTGATGGACCCGTCACCTAACGACAATATCACTTACTGTTCTCATCACACTTGTGATGGACCCGTCACCTAGCGACAATATGACTTACCGTTCTCATCCCACATGTGATGGACCCATCACCTAACGACAATATTACTTATCGTTCTCATCCCACTTGTGATGGACCCGTCACCTAACGACAATATTACTTATCGTTCTCATCACACTTATGATGGACCCGTCACCTAACGACAATATTACTTATCGTTCTCATCCCACATGTGATGGACCCATCACCTAACGACAATATCACTTACTGTTCTCATCACACTTGTGATGGACCCGTCACCTAGCGACAATATGACTTACCGTTCTCATCCCACATGTGATGGACCCATCACCTAACGACAATATTACTTATCGTTCTCATCCCACTTGTGATGGACCCGTCACCTAACGACAATATCACTTACTGTTCTCATCACACTTGTGATGGACCCGTCACCTAGCGACAATATGACTTACCGTTCTCATCCCACATGTGATGGACCCATCACCTAACGACAATATTACTTATCGTTCTCATCCCACTTGTGATGGACCCGTCACCTAACGACAATATCACTTACTGTTCTCATCACACTTGTGATGGACCCGTCACCTAACGACAATATGACTTACCGTTCTCATCCCACATGTGATGGACCCATCACCTAACGACAATATTACTTATCGTTCTCATCACACTTATGATGGACCCGTCACCTAACGACAATATTACTTATCGTTCTCATCCCACTTGTGACGGACCCGTCACCTAACGACAATATTACTTATCGTTCTCATCCCACTTGTGACGGACCCGTCACCTAACGACAATATTACTTACCGTTCTCATCCTACTTGTGATGGACCCGTCACCTAACGACAATATCACTTACCGTTCTCATCCCACTTGTGATGGACCCGTCACCTAGCGACAATATCACTTACTGTTCTCATCTCACATGTGATGGACCCGTCACCTAACGACAATATAACTAACCGTTCTCATCTCACATGTGATGGACCCGTCACCTAACGACAATATCACTTATCGTTCTCATCTCACATGTGATGGACCCGTCACCTAACGACAATATTACTCACCGTTCTCATCCCACTTGTGATGGACCCGTCACCTAGCGACAATATTACTAACCGTTCTCATCTCACATGTGATGGACCCGTCACCTAGCGACAATATCACTTACTGTTCTCATCCTACTTGTGATGGACCCGTCACCTAACGACAATATTACTCACCGTTCTCATCCCACTTGTGATGGACCCGTCACCTAGCGACAATATTACTAACCGTTCTCATCTCACATGTGATGGACCCGTCACCTAGCGACAATATCACTTACTGTTCTCATCCTACTTGTGATGGACCCGTCACCTAGCGACAATATCACTTACTGTTCTCATCACACTTGTGATGGACCCGTCACCTAACGACAATATCACTTACTGTTCTCATCCTACTTGTGATGGACCCGTCACCTAACGACAATATCACTTACCGTTCTCATCACACTTGTGATGGACCCGTCACCTAACGACAATATCACTTACTGTTCACATCCTACTTGTGATGGACCCGTCACCTAGCGACAATATCACTTATCGTTCTCATCTCACATGTGATGGACCCGTCACCTAGCGACAATATTACTCACCGTTCTCATCACACTGGTGATGGACCCGTCACCTAACGACAATATCACATACCGTTCTCATCACACTTGTAATGGACCCGTCACCTAACGACAATATCACTTACCGTTCTCATCCCACTTGTAATGGACCCGTCACCTAGCGACAATATCACTTACCGTTCTCATCACACTTGTAATGGACCCATCACCTAGCGACAATATAACTTACCGTTCTCATCTCACATGTGATGGACCCGTCACCTAGCGACAATATTACCTACCGTTCTCATCCCACTTGTGATGGACCCGTCACCTAACGACAATATCACTTACTGTTCTCATCACACTTGTGATGGACCCGTCACCTAACGACAATATCACTTACTGTTCTCATCACACTTGTGATGGACCCGTCACCTAGCGACAATATTACTTACCGTTCTCATCCCACTTGTGATGGACCCGTCACCTAGCGACAATATGACCTACTGTTCTCATCCCACATGTGATGGACCCGTCACCTAACGACAATATCACTTACTGTTCTCATCACACTTGTGATGGACCCGTCACCTAGCGACAATATTACCTACTGTTCTCATCCCACATGTGATGGACCCGTCACCTAACGACAATATCACTTACTGTTCTCATCACACTTGTGATGGACCCGTCACCTAGCGACAATATTACTTACCGTTCTCATCCCACTTGTGATGGACCCGTCACCTAGCGACAATATTACCTACTGTTCTCATCCCACATGTGATGGACCCGTCACCTAACGACAATATCACTCACCGTTCTCATCCCACATGTGATGGACCCGTCACCTAACGACAATATTACTTACCGTTCTCATCCCACATGTGATGGACCCATCACCTAGCGACAATATCACTTACCGTTCTCATCTCACTTGTGATGGACCCGTCACTTAGCGACAATATCACTTACCGTTCTCATCACACTTGTGATGGACCCGTCACCTAACGACAATATCACTTACCGTTCTCATCTCACTTGTGATGGACCCGTCACCTAGCGACAATATAACTTACCGTTCTCATCTCACATGTGATGGACCCGTCACCTAACGACAATATCACTTACCGTTCTCATCCCACATGTGATGGACCCGTCACCTAACGACAATATCACTTATCGTTCTCATCTCACATGTGATGGACCCGTCACCTAGCGACAATATCACTTACCGTTCTCATCTCACTTGTGATGGACCCGTCACCTAGCGACAATATCACTTACCGTTCTCATCACACTTGTAATGGACCCGTCACCTAGCGACAATATCACTTACCGTTCTCATCACACTTGTAATGGACCCGTCACCTAGCGACAATATCACTTATCGTTCTCATCACACTTGTGATGGACCCGTCACCTAACGACATTATTACTAACCGTTCTCATCTCACTTGTGATGGACCCGTCACCTAACGACAATATCACTTACCGTTCTCATCCCACATGTGATGGACCCGTCACCTAACGACAATATCACTTACCGTTCTCATCACACTTGTGATGGACCCGTCACCTAACGACAATATCACTTACCGTTCTCATCTCACATGTGATGGACCCGTCACCTAACGACAATATCACTTATCGTTCTCATCTCACATGTGATGGACCCGTCACCTAGCGACAATATAACTAACCGTTCTCATCTCACTTGTGATGGACCCGTCACCTAGTGACAATATCACTTATCGTTCTCATCTCACATGTGATGGACCCGTCACCTAACGACAATATCACTTACCGTTCTCATCCCACTTGTGATGGACCCATCACCTAGCGACAATATTACTTACCGTTCTCATCTCACTTGTGATGGACCCGTCACCTAACGACAATATCACTTATCGTTCTCATCACACTTGTAATGGACCCGTCACCTAACGATAATATCACTTACCGTTCTCATCACACTTGTAATGGATCCGTCACCTAACGACAATATTACTTACTGTTCTCATCACACTTGTGATGGACCCGTCACCTAACGACAATATCACTTACCGTTCTCATCCTACTTGTGATGGACCCATCACCTAACGACAATCTCACTCACCGTTCTCATCACACTGGTGATGGACCCGTCACCTAACGACAATATAACTTACCGTTCTCATCACACTCGTGATGGACCCGTCACCTAGCGACAATATTACTCACCGTTCACATCCCACTTGTAATGGACCCATCACCTAACGACAATATCACTTATCGTTCTCATCCCACATGTGATGGACCCGTCACCTAACGACAATATCACTTATCGTTCTCATCTCACATGTGATGGACCCGTCACCTAGCGACAATATAACTAACCGTTCTCATCTCACATGTGATGGACCCGTCACCTAGCGACAATATAACTAACCGTTCTCATCTCACATGTGATGGACCCGTCACCTAGCGACAATATAACTAACCGTTCTCATCTCACATGTGATGGACCCGTCACCTAGCGACAATATCACTTATCGTTCTCATCTCACATGTGATGGACCCGTCACCTAGCGACAATATCACTTACCGTTCTCATCTCACTTGTGATGGACCCGTCACCTAACGACAATATCACTTACCGTTCTCATCACACTTGTGATGGACCCGTCACCTAACGACAATATTACTTACCGTTCTCATCTCACTTGTGATGGACCCGTCACCTAACGACAATATTACTCACCGTTCACATCCCACTTGTAATGGACCCATCACCTAACGACAATATCACTTACCGTTCTCATCCCACATGTGATGGACCCGTCACCTAACGACAATATCACTTATCGTTCTCATCTCACATGTGATGGACCCGTCACCTAGCGACAATATAACTAACCGTTCTCATCTCACATGTGATGGACCCGTCACCTAGCGACAATATAACTAACCGTTCTCATCTCACATGTGATGGACCCGTCACCTAGCGACAATATAACTAACCGTTCTCATCTCACATGTGATGGACCCGTCACCTAGCGACAATATCACTTATCGTTCTCATCTCACATGTGATGGACCCGTCACCTAGCGACGATATCACTTAACGTTCTCATCTCACTTGTGATGGACCCGTCACCTAACGACAATATCACTTACCGTTCTCATCACACTTGTGATGGACCCGTCACCTAACGACAATATTACTTACCGTTCTCATCTCACATGTGATGGACCCGTCACCTAGCGACAATATCACTTACTGTTCTCATCTCACTTGTGATGGACCCGTCACCTAACGACAATATAACTAACCGTTCTCATCTCACATGTGATGGACCCGTCACCTAACGACAATATCACTTACCGTTCTCATCTCACATGTGATGGACCCGTCACCTAGCGACAATATCACTTACCGTTCTCATCTCACTTGTGATGGACCCGTCACCTAGCGACAATATCACTTACCGTTCTCATCACACTTGTGATGGACCCGTCACCTAACGACAATATCACTTACCGTTCTCATCTCACTTGTGGTGGACCCGTCACCTAGCGACAATATCACTTACCGTTCTCATCTCACTTGTGATGGACCCGTCACCTAGCGACAATATCACTTACCGTTCTCATCACACTTGTGATGGACCCGTCACCTAACGACAATATCACTTACCGTTCTCATCTCACTTGTGGTGGACCCGTCACCTAGCGACAATATCACTTATCGTTCTCATCTCACATGTGATGGACCCGTCACCTAGCGACAATATCACTTACCGTTCTCATCTCACTTGTGATGGACCCGTCACCTAGCGACAATATCACTCACCGTTCTCATCCCACATGTGATGGACCCGTCACCTAGCGACAATATCACTTATCGTTCTCATCTCACATGTGATGGACCCGTCACCTAGCGACAATATCACTAACCGTTCTCATCTCACTTGTGATGGACCCGTCATCTAACGACAATATCACTTACTGTTCTCATCCCACTTGTAATGGACCCGTCACCCAGCGACAATATTACTCACCGTTCTCATCACACTTGTAATGGACCCATCACCTACCGACAATAATACTAACCGTTCTCTTCTCACTTGTAATGGACCCGTCACCTAACGACAATATTACTTACAGTTCTCATCACACTTGTGATGGACCCGTCACCTAGCGACAATATCACTTATCGTTCTCATCTCACATGTGATGGACCCGTCACCTAGCGACAATATCACTAACCGTTCTCATCACACTTGTGATGGACCCATCACCTAGCGACAATATCACTTACCGTTCTCATCACACTTGTGATGGACCCGTCACCTAACGACAATATCACTTACCGTTCTCATCTCACTTGTGATGGACCCGTCACCTAGCGACAATATCACTTATCGTTCTCATCTCACATGTGATGGACCCGTCACCTAACGACAATATAACTTACCGTTCTCATCACACTTGTGATGGACCCGTCACCTGACGACAATATCACTTACCGTTCTCATCACACTTGTGATGGACCCGTCACCTAGCGACAATATCACTTATCGTTCTCATCTCACATGTGATGGACCCGTCACCTAACGACAATATAACTTACCGTTCTCATCTCACTTGTGATGGACCCGTCACCTAGCGACAATATCACTTATCGTTCTCATCTCACATGTGATGGACCCGTCACCTAACGACAATATAACTTACCGTTCTCATCACACTTGTGATGGACCCGTCACCTGACGACAATATCACTTACCGTTCTCATCACACTTGTGATGGACCCGTCACCTAACGACAATATCACTTACCGTTCTCATCTCACTTGTGATGGACCCGTCACCTAGCGACAATATCACTTACCGTTCTCATCACACTTGTGATGGACCCGTCACCTAACGACAATATCACTTACCGTTCTCATCTCACTTGTGATGGACCCGTCACCTAGCGACAATATCACTTATCGTTCTCATCTCACATGTGATGGACCCGTCACCTAGCGACAATATCACTTACCGTTCTCATCTCACTTGTGATGGACCCGTCACCTAACGACAATATCACTTACCGTTCTCATCTCACATGTGATGGACCCGTCACCTAGCGACAATATCACTTACCGTTCTCATCTCACTTGTGATGGACCCGTCACCTAGCGACAATATCACTTACCGTTCTCATCACACTTGTGATGGACCCGTCACCTGACGACAATATCACTTACCGTTCTCATCTCACTTGTGATGGACCCGTCACCTAGCGACAATATCACTTATCGTTCTCATCTCACATGTGATGGACCCGTCACCTAGCGACAATATCACTTACCGTTCTCATCTCACTTGTGATGGACCCGTCACCTAGCGACAATATCACTTACCGTTCTCATCACACTTGTGATGGACCCGTCACCTAACGACAATATCACTTACCGTTCTCATCTCACTTGTGATGGACCCGTCACCTAGCGACAATATCACTTATCGTTATCATCTCACATGTGATGGACCCGTCACCTAGCGACAATATCACTTACCGTTCTCATCTCACTTGTGATGGACCCGTCACCTAGCGACAATATCACTTACCGTTCTCATCACACTTGTGATGGACCCGTCACCTAACGACAATATCACTTACCGTTCTCATCTCACATGTGATGGACCCGTCACCTAACGACAATATCACTTATCGTTCTCATCTCACATGTGATGGACCCGTCACCTAGCGACAATATAACTAACCGTTCTCATCTCACTTGTGATGGACCCGTCACCTAGTGACAATATCACTTATCGTTCTCATCTCACATGTGATGGACCCGTCACCTAACGACAATATCACTTAACGTTCTCATCCCACTTGTGATGGACCCATCACCTAGCGACAATATTACTTACCGTTCTCATCTCACTTGTGATGGACCCGTCACCTAACGACAATATCACTTATCGTTCTCATCACACTTGTAATGGACCCGTCACCTAACGATAATATCACTTACCGTTCTCATCACACTTGTAATGGATCCGTCACCTAACGACAATATTACTTAGTGTTCTCATCACACTTGTGATGGACCCGTCACCTAACGACAATATCACTTACCGTTCTCATCCTACTTGTGATGGACCCATCACCTAACGACAATCTCACTCACCGTTCTCATCACACTGGTGATGGACCCGTCACCTAACGACAATATAACTTACCGTTCTCATCACACTCGTGATGGACCCGTCACCTAGCGACAATATTACTCACCGTTCACATCCCACTTGTAATGGACCCATCACCTAACGACAATATCACTTATCGTTCTCATCCCACATGTGATGGACCCGTCACCTAACGACAATATCACTTATCGTTCTCATCTCACATGTGATGGACCCGTCACCTAGCGACAATATAACTAACCGTTCTCATCTCACATGTGATGGACCCGTCACCTAGCGACAATATAACTAACCGTTCTCATCTCACATGTGATGGACCCGTCACCTAGCGACAATATAACTAACCGTTCTCATCTCACATGTGATGGACCCGTCACCTAGCGACAATATCACTTATCGTTCTCATCTCACATGTGATGGACCCGTCACCTAGCGACAATATCACTTACCGTTCTCATCTCACTTGTGATGGACCCGTCACCTAACGACAATATCACTTACCGTTCTCATCACACTTGTGATGGACCCGTCACCTAACGACAATATTACTTACCGTTCTCATCTCACTTGTGATGGACCCGTCACCTAACGACAATATTACTCACCGTTCACATCCCACTTGTAATGGACCCATCACCTAACGACAATATCACTTACCGTTCTCATCCCACATGTGATGGACCCGTCACCTAACGACAATATCACTTATCGTTCTCATCTCACATGTGATGGACCCGTCACCTAGCGACAATATAACTAACCGTTCTCATCTCACATGTGATGGACCCGTCACCTAGCGACAATATAACTAACCGTTCTCATCTCACATGTGATGGACCCGTCACCTAGCGACAATATAACTAACCGTTCTCATCTCACATGTGATGGACCCGTCACCTAGCGACAATATCACTTATCGTTCTCATCTCACATGTGATGGACCCGTCACCTAGCGACAATATCACTTACCGTTCTCATCTCACTTGTGATGGACCCGTCACCTAACGACAATATCACTTACCGTTCTCATCACACTTGTGATGGACCCGTCACCTAACGACAATATTACTTACCGTTCTCATCTCACATGTGATGGACCCGTCACCTAGCGACAATATCACTTATCGTTCTCATCTCACATGTGATGGACCCGTCACCTAGCGACAATATAACTAACCGTTCTCATCTCACTTGTGATGGACCCGTCACCTAGTGACAATATCACTTATCGTTCTCATCTCACATGTGATGGACCCGTCACCTAACGACAATATCACTTAACGTTCTCATCCCACTTGTGATGGACCCATCACCTAGCGACAATATTACTTACCGTTCTCATCTCACTTGTGATGGACCCGTCACCTAACGACAATATCACTTATCGTTCTCATCACACTTGTAATGGACCCGTCACCTAACGATAATATCACTTACCGTTCTCATCACACTTGTAATGGATCCGTCACCTAACGACAATATTACTTAGTGTTCTCATCACACTTGTGATGGACCCGTCACCTAACGACAATATCACTTACCGTTCTCATCCTACTTGTGATGGACCCATCACCTAACGACAATCTCACTCACCGTTCTCATCACACTGGTGATGGACCCGTCACCTAACGACAATATAACTTACCGTTCTCATCACACTCGTGATGGACCCGTCACCTAGCGACAATATTACTCACCGTTCACATCCCACTTGTAATGGACCCATCACCTAACGACAATATCACTTATCGTTCTCATCCCACATGTGATGGACCCGTCACCTAACGACAATATCACTTATCGTTCTCATCTCACATGTGATGGACCCGTCACCTAGCGACAATATAACTAACCGTTCTCATCTCACATGTGATGGACCCGTCACCTAGCGACAATATAACTAACCGTTCTCATCTCACATGTGATGGACCCGTCACCTAGCGACAATATAACTAACCGTTCTCATCTCACATGTGATGGACCCGTCACCTAGCGACAATATCACTTATCGTTCTCATCTCACATGTGATGGACCCGTCACCTAGCGACAATATCACTTACCGTTCTCATCTCACTTGTGATGGACCCGTCACCTAACGACAATATCACTTACCGTTCTCATCACACTTGTGATGGACCCGTCACCTAACGACAATATTACTTACCGTTCTCATCTCACTTGTGATGGACCCGTCACCTAACGACAATATTACTCACCGTTCACATCCCACTTGTAATGGACCCATCACCTAACGACAATATCACTTACCGTTCTCATCCCACATGTGATGGACCCGTCACCTAACGACAATATCACTTATCGTTCTCATCTCACATGTGATGGACCCGTCACCTAGCGACAATATAACTAACCGTTCTCATCTCACATGTGATGGACCCGTCACCTAGCGACAATATAACTAACCGTTCTCATCTCACATGTGATGGACCCGTCACCTAGCGACAATATAACTAACCGTTCTCATCTCACATGTGATGGACCCGTCACCTAGCGACAATATCACTTATCGTTCTCATCTCACATGTGATGGACCCGTCACCTAGCGACAATATCACTTACCGTTCTCATCTCACTTGTGATGGACCCGTCACCTAACGACAATATCACTTACCGTTCTCATCACACTTGTGATGGACCCGTCACCTAACGACAATATTACTTACCGTTCTCATCTCACATGTGATGGACCCGTCACCTAGCGACAATATCACTTACTGTTCTCATCTCACTTGTGATGGACCCGTCACCTAACGACAATATAACTAACCGTTCTCATCTCACATGTGATGGACCCGTCACCTAACGACAATATCACTTACCGTTCTCATCTCACATGTGATGGACCCGTCACCTAGCGACAATATCACTTACCGTTCTCATCTCACTTGTGATGGACCCGTCACCTAGCGACAATATCACTTACCGTTCTCATCACACTTGTGATGGACCCGTCACCTAACGACAATATCACTTACCGTTCTCATCTCACTTGTGGTGGACCCGTCACCTAGCGACAATATCACTTACCGTTCTCATCTCACTTGTGATGGACCCGTCACCTAGCGACAATATCACTTACCGTTCTCATCACACTTGTGATGGACCCGTCACCTAACGACAATATCACTTACCGTTCTCATCTCACTTGTGGTGGACCCGTCACCTAGCGACAATATCACTTATCGTTCTCATCTCACATGTGATGGACCCGTCACCTAGCGACAATATCACTTACCGTTCTCATCTCACTTGTGATGGACCCGTCACCTAGCGACAATATCACTCACCGTTCTCATCCCACATGTGATGGACCCGTCACCTAGCGACAATATCACTTATCGTTCTCATCTCACATGTGATGGACCCGTCACCTAGCGACAATATCACTAACCGTTCTCATCTCACTTGTGATGGACCCGTCATCTAACGACAATATCACTTACTGTTCTCATCCCACTTGTAATGGACCCGTCACCCAGCGACAATATTACTCACCGTTCTCATCACACTTGTAATGGACCCATCACCTAGCGACAATAATACTAACCGTTCTCTTCTCACTTGTAATGGACCCGTCACCTAACGACAATATTACTTACAGTTCTCATCACACTTGTGATGGACCCGTCACCTAGCGACAATATCACTTATCGTTCTCATCTCACATGTGATGGACCCGTCACCTAGCGACAATATCACTAACCGTTCTCATCACACTTGTGATGGACCCATCACCTAGCGACAATATCACTTACCGTTCTCATCACACTTGTGATGGACCCGTCACCTAACGACAATATCACTTACCGTTCTCATCTCACTTGTGATGGACCCGTCACCTAGCGACAATATCACTTATCGTTCTCATCTCACATGTGATGGACCCGTCACCTAACGACAATATAACTTACCGTTCTCATCACACTTGTGATGGACCCGTCACCTGACGACAATATCACTTACCGTTCTCATCACACTTGTGATGGACCCGTCACCTAGCGACAATATCACTTATCGTTCTCATCTCACATGTGATGGACCCGTCACCTAACGACAATATAACTTACCGTTCTCATCTCACTTGTGATGGACCCGTCACCTAGCGACAATATCACTTATCGTTCTCATCTCACATGTGATGGACCCGTCACCTAACGACAATATAACTTACCGTTCTCATCACACTTGTGATGGACCCGTCACCTGACGACAATATCACTTACCGTTCTCATCACACTTGTGATGGACCCGTCACCTAACGACAATATCACTTACCGTTCTCATCTCACTTGTGATGGACCCGTCACCTAGCGACAATATCACTTACCGTTCTCATCACACTTGTGATGGACCCGTCACCTAACGACAATATCACTTACCGTTCTCATCTCACTTGTGATCGACCCGTCACCTAGCGACAATATCACTTATCGTTCTCATCTCACATGTGATGGACCCGTCACCTAGCGACAATATCACTTACCGTTCTCATCTCACTTGTGATGGACCCGTCACCTAACGACAATATCACTTACCGTTCTCATCTCACATGTGATGGACCCGTCACCTAGCGACAATATCACTTACCGTTCTCATCTCACTTGTGATGGACCCGTCACCTAGCGACAATATCACTTACCGTTCTCATCACACTTGTGATGGACCCGTCACCTGACGACAATATCACTTACCGTTCTCATCTCACTTGTGATGGACCCGTCACCTAGCGACAATATCACTTATCGTTCTCATCTCACATGTGATGGACCCGTCACCTAGCGACAATATCACTTACCGTTCTCATCTCACTTGTGATGGACCCGTCACCTAGCGACAATATCACTTACCGTTCTCATCACACTTGTGATGGACCCGTCACCTAACAACAATATCACTTACCGTTCTCATCTCACTTGTGATGGACCCGTCACCTAGCGACAATATCACTTATCGTTCTCATCTCACATGTGATGGACCCGTCACCTAGCGACAATATCACGTACCGTTCTCATCTCACTTGTGATGGACCCGTCACCTAGCGACAATATCACTTATCGTTCTCATCTCACATGTGATGGACCCGTCACCTAACGACAATATCACTTATCGTTCTCATCTCACATGTGATGGACCCGTCACCTAGCGACAATATCACTTACCGTTCTCATCTCACTTGTGATGGACCCGTCACCTAGCGACAATATCACTTACCGTTCTCATCACACTTGTAATGGACCCGTCACCTAGCGACAATATCACTTATCGTTCTCATCTCACATGTGATGGACCCGTCACCTAGCGACAATATCACTTATCGTTCTCATCTCACTTGTGATGGACCCGTCACCTAACGACAATATTACTTACCGTTCTCATCTCACTTGTGATGGACCCGTCACCTAACGACAATATCACTTACCGTTCTCATCTCACATGTGATGGACCCGTCACCTAGCGACAATATCACTTATCGTTCTCATCTCACATGTGATGGACCCGTCACCTAGCGACAATATCACTTACCGTTCTCATCTCACTTGTGATGGACCCGTCACCTAGCGACAATATCACTTACCGTTCTCATCACACTTGTGATGGACCCGTCACCTAACGACAATATCACTTACCGTTCTCATCTCACTTGTGATGGACCCGTCACCTAGCGACAATATCACTTATCGTTCTCATCTCACATGTGATGGACCCGTCACCTAGCGACAATATCACTTACCGTTCTCATCTCACTTGTGATGGACCCGTCACCTAGCGACAATATCACTTATCGTTCTCATCTCACATGTGATGGACCCGTCACCTAACGACAATATCACTTATCGTTCTCATCTCACATGTGATGGACCCGTCACCTAACGACAATATCACTTATCGTTCTCATCTCACATGTGATGGACCCGTCACCTAGCGACAATATCACTTACCGTTCTCATCTCACTTGTGATGGACCCGTCACCTAGCGACAATATCACTTACCGTTCTCATCACACTTGTGATGGACCCGTCACCTAACGACAATATCACTTACCGTTCTCATCTCACTTGTGATGGACCCGTCACCTAGCGACAATATCACTTATCGTTCTCATCTCACATGTGATGGACCCGTCACCTAGCGACAATATCACTTACCGTTCTCATCTCACTTGTGATGGACCCGTCACCTAGCGACAATATCACTTATCGTTCTCATCTCACATGTGATGGACCCGTCACCTAACGACAATATCACTTACCGTTCTCATCCCACTTGTGATGGACCCGTCACCTAGCGACAATATCACTTACCGTTCTCATCACACTTGTGATGGACCCGTCACCTAGCGACAATATCACTTATCGTTCTCATCTCACATGTGATGGACCCGTCACCTAGCGACAATATCACTTATCGTTCTCATCTCACATGTGATGGACCCGTCACCTAACGACAATATCACTTACCGTTCTCATCCCACTTGTGATGGACCCGTCACCTAGCGACAATATCACTTACCGTTCTCATCTCACTTGTGATGGACCCGTCACCTAGCGACAATATCACTTATCGTTCTCATCTCACATGTGATGGACCCGTCACCTAACGACAATATCACTTACTGTTCTCATCACACTTGTGATGGACCCGTCACCTAACGACAATATTACTTACTGTTCTCATCACACTTGTGATGGACCCGTCACCTAGCGACAATATCACTTACCGTTCTCATCTCACTTGTGATGGACCCGTCACCCAGCGACAATATCACTAACCGTTCTCATCTCACTTGTGATGGACCCGTCACCTAGCGACAATATCACTTACCGTTCTCATCTCACTTGTGATGGACCCGTCACCTAGCGACAATATCACTTACCGTTCTCATCACACTTGTGATGGACCCGTCACCTAGCGACAATATCACTTACCGTTCTCATCTCACTTGTGATGGACCCGTCACCCAGCGACAATATCACTTACCGTTCTCATCTCACTTGTGATGGACCCGTCACCTAGCGACAATATCACTTACCGTTCTCATCTCACTTGTGATGGACCCGTCACCTAGCGACAATATCACTTACCGTTCTCATCTCACTTGTGATGGACCCGTCACCTAGCGACAATATCACTTACCGTTCTCATCTCACTTGTGATGGACCCGTCACCCAGCGACAATATCACTTACCGTTCTCATCTCACTTGTGATGGACCCGTCACCTAGCGACAATATCACTTACCGTTCTCATCTCACTTGTGATGGACCCGTCACCCAGCGACAATATCACTTACCGTTCTCATCTCACTTGTGATGGACCCGTCACCTAGCGACAATATCACTTACCGTTCTCATCTCACTTGTGATGGACCCGTCACCTAGCGACAATATCACTTACAGTTCTCATCACACTTGTGATGGACCCGTCAACTAGCGACAATATCACTTACCGTTCTCATCCCACTTGTGATGGACCCGTCACCTAACGACAATATCACTTATCGTTCTCATCTCACATGTGATGGACCCGTCACCTAGCGACAATATCACTTACCGTTCTCATCTCACTTGTGATGGACCCGTCACCTAGCGACAATATCACTTACCGTTCTCATCACACTTGTGATGGACCCGTCACCTAACGACAATATCACTTACCGTTCTCATCTCACTTGTGATGGACCCGTCACCTAGCGACAATATCACTCACCGTTCTCATCACACTTGTGATGGACCCGTCACCTAACGACAATATTACTCACCGTTCTCATCCTACTTGTGATGGACCCGTCACATAACGACAATATTACTTACCGTTCTCATCCTACTTGTGATGGACCCGTCACCTAACGACAATATCACTTACCGTTCTCATCACACTTGTGATGGACCCGTCACCTAACGACAATATCACTTATCGTTCTCATCTCACATGTGATGGACCCGTCACCTAACGACAATATAACTAACCGTTCTCATCTCACTTGTGATGGACCCGTCACCTAACGACAATATCACTTATCGTTCTCATCTCACATGTGATGGACCCGTCACCTAACGACAATATCACTTACCGTTCTCATCACACTTGTGATGGACCCGTCACCTAACGACAATATCACTTATCGTTCTCATCTCACATGTGATGGACCCGTCACCTAACGACAATATAACTAACCGTTCTCATCTCACTTGTGATGGACCCGTCACCTAACGACAATATAACTTACCGTTCTCATCTCACATGTGATGGACCCATCACCCAGCGACAATATTACCTACCGTTCTCATCTCACTTGTTATGGACCCATCACCCAGCGACAATATCACTTACCGTTCTCATCACACTTGTGATGGACCCGTCACCTAGCGACAATATCACTGGCCGTTCTCATCTCACATGTGATGGACCCGTCACCTAACGACAATATAACTTACTGTTCTCATCTCACTTGTGATGGACCCGTCACCTAACGACAATATAACTTACCGTTCTCATCTCACATGTGATGGACCCATCACCCAGCGACAATATTACCTACCGTTCTCATCTCACTTGTGATGGACCCGTCACCAAGCGACAATATCACTAACCGTTCTCATCTCACATGTGATGGACCCGTCACCTAACGACAATATCACTTACTGTTCTCATCTCACTTGTGATGGACCCGTCACCTAGCGACAATATCACTGACCGTTCTCATCTCACTTGTGATGGACCCGTCACCTAGCGACAATATCACTGACCGTTCTCATCTCACTTGTGATGGACCCGTCACCTAACGACAATATAACTTACCGTTCTCATCTCACATGTGATGGACCCATCACCCAGCGACAATATTACCTACCGTTCTCATCTCACTTGTGATGGACCCGTCACCTAGCGACAATATCACTAACCGTTCTCATCTCACATGTGATGGACCCGTCACCTAGCGACAATATCACTAACCGTTCTCATCTCACATGTGATGGACCCGTCACCTAACGACAATATCACTTACTCTTCTCATCTCACTTGTGATGGACCCGTCACCTAACGACAATATCACTTATCGTTCTCATCTCACATGTGATGGACCCGTCACCTAGCGACAATATCACTGACCGTTCTCATCTCACTTGTGATGGACCCGTCACCTAACGACAATATAACTCACTGTTCTCATCTCACTTGTGATGGACCCGTCACCTAACGACAATATAACTTACCGTTCTCATCTCACATGTGATGGACCCATCACCCAGCGACAATATTACCTACCGTTCTCATCTCACTTGTGATGGACCCGTCACCTAGCGACAATATCACTAACCGTTCTCATCTCACATGTGATGGACCCGTCACCTAACGACAATATCACTTACTGTTCTCATCTCACTTGTGATGGACCCGTCACCTAACGACAATATCACTTATCGTTCTCATCTCACATGTGATGGACCCGTCACCTAACGACAATATAACTAACCGTTCTCATCTCACATGTGATGGACCCGTCACCTAACGACAATATCACTTACCGTTCTCATCACACTTGTGATGGACCCGTCACCTAGCGACAATATGACTTACCGTTCTCATCCCACTTGTAATGGACCCGTCACCTAGCGACAATATTACTTATCGTTCTCATCTCACTTGTGATGGACCCGTCACCTAACGACAATATCACTTACCGTTCTCATCTCACATGTGATGGACCCATCACCCAGCGACAATATTACCTACCGTTCTCATCTCACTTGTGATGGACCCGTCACCTAGCGACAATATCACTAACCGTTCTCATCTCACATGTGATGGACCCGTCACCTAACGACAATATCACTTACTGTTCTCATCTCACTTGTGATGGACCCGTCACCTAACGACAATATCACTTACCGTTCTCATCACACTTGTAATGGACCCGTCACCTAACGACAATATAACTTACCGTTCTCATCCCACTTGTGATGGACCCGTCACCTAACGACAATATCACTTATCGTTCTCATCTCACATGTGATGGACCCGTCACCTAACGACAATATAACTAACCGTTCTCATCTCACATGTGATGGACCCGTCACCTAACGACAATATAACTAACCGTTCTCATCTCACATGTGATGGACCCGTCACCTAGTGACAATATCACTTATCGTTCTCATCTCACTTGTGATGGACCCGTCACCTAACGACAATATCACTTACCGTTCTCATCACACTTGTGATGGACCCGTCACCTAACGACAATATCACTCACCGTTCTCATCACACTTGTGATGGACCCGTCACCTAACGACAATATCACTTACCGTTCTCATCACACTTGTAATGGACCCGTCACCTAACGACAATATAACTTACCGTTCTCATCACACTTGTGATGGACCCGTCACCTAACGACAATATCACTTATCGTTCTCATCTCACATGTGATGGACCCGTCACCTAACGACAATATAACTAACCGTTCTCATCTCACATGTGATGGACCCGTCACCTAACGACAATATAACTAACCGTTCTCATCTCACATGTGATGGACCCGTCACCTAGTGACAATATCACTTATCGTTCTCATCTCACTTGTGATGGACCCGTCACCTAGCGACAATATAACTTACCGTTCTCATCTCACTTGTGATGGACCCGTCACCTAACGACAATATCACTTATCGTTCTCATCTCACATGTGATGGACCCGTCACCTAACGACAATATAACTAACCGTTCTCATCCCACTTGTGATGGACCCTTCACGTAACGACAATATGACTTACCGTTCTCATCCCACTTGTAATGGACCCGTCACCTAGCGACAATATTACTTATCGTTCTCATCTCACTTGTGATGGACCCGTCACCTAACGACAATATCACTTATCGTTCTCATCTCACATGTGATGGACCCGTCACCTAACGACAATATCACTTACCGTCCTCATCACACTTGTGATGGACCCGTCACCTAACGACAATATAACTAACCGTTCTCATCCCACTTGTGATGGACCCGTCACGTAACGACAATATGACTTACCGTTCTCATCCCACTTGTAATGGACCCGTCACCTAGCGACAATATTACTTATCGTTCTCATCTCACTTGTGATGGACCCGTCACCTAACGACAATATCACTTATCGTTCTCATCTCACATGTGATGGACCCGTCACCTAACGACAATATCACTTACCGTTCTCATCACACTTGTGATGGACCCGTCACCTAACGACAATATAACTTACCGTTCTCATCTCACATGTGATGGACCCGTCACCTAACGACAATATCACTTACTGTTCTCATCTCACTTGTGATGGACCCGTCACCTAACGACAATATCACTTATCGTTCTCATCTCACATGTGATGGACCCGTCACCTAACGACAATATAACTAACCGTTCTCATCTCACATGTGATGGACCCGTCACCTAACGACAATATCACTAACCGTTCTCATCCCACTTGTGATGGACCCGTCACGTAACGACAATATGACTTACCGTTCTCATCCCACTTGTAATGGACCCGTCACCTAGCGACAATATTACTTATCGTTCTCATCTCACTTGTGATGGACCCGTCACCTAACGACAATATCACTTATCGTTCTCATCTCACATGTGATGGACCCGTCACCTAACGACAATATAACTAACCGTTCTCATCCCACTTGTGATGGACCCGTCACGTAACGACAATATGACTTACCGTTCTCATCCCACTTGTAATGGACCCGTCACCTAGCGACAATATTACTTATCGTTCTCATCTCACTTGTGATGGACCCGTCACCTAACGACAATATTACTTATCGTTCTCATCTCACATGTGATGGACCCGTCACCTAACGACAATATAACTAACCGTTCTCATCTCACATGTGATGGACCCGTCACCTAACGACAATATAACTTACCGTTCTCATCTCACATGTGATGGACCCGTCACCTAGCGACAATATTACTTACCGTTCTCATCTCACTTGTGATGGACCCGTCACCTAGCGACAATATCACTAACCGTTCTCATCTCACATGTGATGGACCCGTCACCTAGCGACAATATCACTTACCGTTCTCATCTCACATGTGATGGACCCGTCACCTAGCGACAATATCACTTACCGTTCTCATCTCACTTGTGATGGACCCGTCACCTAGCGACAATATAACTTACCGTTCTCATCTCACATGTGATGAACCCGTCACCTAGCGACAATATAACTTACCGTTCTCATCTCACATGTGATGGACCCGTCACCTAGCGACAATATCACTTACCGTTCTCATCTCACATGTGATGGACCCGTCACCTAGCGACAATATAACTTACCGTTCTCATCTCACATGTGATGGACCCGTCACTCAACGACAATATCACTCACCGTTCTCATCACACTTGTGATGGACCCGTCACCTAACGACAATATTACTCACCGTTCTCATCACACTTGTGATGGACCCGTCACCTAACGACAATATTACTCACCGTTCTCATCCTACTTGTGATGGACCCGTCACCTAACGACAATATTACTCACTGTTCTCATCACACTTGTGATGGACCCGTCACCTAACGACAATATCACTAACCGTTCTCATCCTACTTGTGATGGACCCGTCACCTAACGACAATATTACTTACCGTTCTCATCTCACTTGTGATGGACCCGTCACCTAACGACAATATTACTAACCGTTCTCATCACACTTGTGATGGACCCGTCACCTAACGACAATATCACTTACCGTTCTCATCTCACATGTGATGGACCCGTCACCTAACGACAATATTACTCACTGTTCTCATCACACTTGTGATGGACCCGTCACCTAACGACAATATCACTTACCGTTCTCATCTCACATGTGATGGACCCATCACCTATCGACAATATCACTTACCGTTCTCATCTCACATGTGATGGACCCGTCACCTAACGACAATATCACTTACCGTTCTCATCTCACTTGTGATGGACCCGTCACCTAACGACAATATTACTCACTGTTCTCATCACACTTGTGATGGACCCGTCACCTGACGACAATATCACTAACCGTTCTCATCCTACTTGTGATGGACCCATCACCTAGCGACAATATCACTTACCGTTCTCATCCCACATGTGATGGACCCATCACCTAGCGACAATATCACTTACCGTTCTCATCACACTTGTGATGGACCCGTCACCTAACGACAATATCACTAACCGTTCTCATCCTACTTGTGATGGACCCGTCACCTAGCGACAATATCACTTACCGTTCTCATCCTACTTGTGATGGACCCGTCACCTAGCGACAATATAACTTACCGTTCTCATCCTACTTGTGATGGACCCGTCACCTAACGACAATATCACTTACCGTTCTCATCACACTTGTGATGGACCCGTCACCTAACGACAATATCACTTACCGTTCTCATCCTACTTGTGATGGACCCGTCACCTAGCGACAATATAACTTACCGTTCTCATCTCACATGTGATGGACCCGTCACCTAACGACAATATCACTTACCGTTCTCATCCCACTTGTGATGGACCCTTCACCTAACGACAATATCACTCACCGTTCTCATCCCACTTGTGATGGACCCGTCACCTAACGACAATATCACTAACCGTTCTCATCTCACATGTGATGGACCCGTCACCTAACGACAATATTACTTACTGTTCTCATCCTAATTGTGATGGACCCGTCACCTAACGACAATATCACTCACCGTTCTCATCACACTTGTGATGGACCCGTCACCTAACGACAATATTACTTACTGTTCTCATCCTACTTGTGATGGACCCGTCACCTAACGACAATATCACTAACCGTTCTCATCCCACATGTGATGGACCCGTCACCTAACGACAATATTACTTACTGTTCTCATCCTACTTGTGATGGACCCGTCACCTAACGACAATATCACTTACCGTTCTCATCTCACTTGTGATGGACCCGTCACCTAACGACAATATTACTTACTGTTCTCATCCTACTTGTGATGGACCCGTCACCTAACGACAATATCACTCACCGTTCTCATCACACTTGTGATGGACCCGTCACCTAACGACAATATCACTTACCGTTCTCATCACACTTGTGATGGACCCGTCACCTAGCGACAATATCACTTACTGTTCTCATCTCACATGTGATGGACCCGTCACCTAACGACAATATGACTTACCGTTCTCATCTCACATGTGATGGACCCGTCACCTAGCGACAATATCACTTACTGTTCTCATCCCACTTGTGATGGACCCGTCACCTAACGACAATATTACTTACCGTTCTCATCACACTTGTGATGGACCCGTCACCTAGCGACAATATCACTAACCGTTCTCATCTCACTTGTGATGGACCCGTCACCTAACGACAATATCACTTACCGTTCTCATCTCACTTGTGATGGACCCGTCACCTAGCGACAATATCACTAACCGTTCTCATCTCACTTGTGATGGACCCGTCACCTAACGACAATATCACTTACCGTTCTCATCACACTTGTGATGGACCCGTCACCTAGCGACAATATCACTAACCGTTCTCATCTCACTTGTGATGGACCCGTCACCTAACGACAATATAACTTACCGTTCTCATCTCACATGTGATGGACCCGTCACCTAGCGACAATATAACTTACCGTTCTCATCTCACATGTGATGGACCCGTCACCTAGCGACAATATAACATACCGTTCTCATCTCACTTGTGATGGACCCGTCACCTAACGACAATATCACTTACTGTTCTCATCACACTTGTGATGGACCCGTCACCTAACGACAATATCACTCACCGTTCCCATCCCACTTGTGATGGACCCGTCACCTAGCGACAATATAACTTACCGTTCTCATCTCACTTGTGATGGACCCGTCACCTAGCGACAATATAACTTACCGTTCTCATCTCACTTGTGATGGACCCGTCACCTAACGACAATATCACTTATCGTTCTCATCTCACATGTGATGGACCCGTCACCTAGCGACAATATCACTTACCGTTCTCATCTCACTTGTGATGGACCCGTCACCTAACGACAATATCACTTATCGTTCTCATCTCACATGTGATGGACCCGTCACCTAACGACAATATAACTAACCGTTCTCATCTCACATGTGATGGACCCGTCACCTAACGACAATATCACTAACCGTTCTCATCCCACTTGTGATGGACCCGTCACGTAACGACAATATGACTTACCGTTCTCATCCCACTTGTAATGGACCCGTCACCTAGCGACAATATTACTTATCGTTCTCATCTCACTTGTGATGGACCCGTCACCTAACGACAATATCACTTATCGTTCTCATCTCACATGTGATGGACCCGTCACCTAACGACAATATAACCAACCGTTCTCATCCCACTTGTGATGGACCCGTCACGTAACGACAATATGACTTACCGTTCTCATCCCACTTGTAATGGACCCTTCACCTAGCGACAATATTACTTATCGTTCTCATCTCACTTGTGATGGACCCGTCACCTAACGACAATATTACTTATCGTTCTCATCTCACATGTGATGGACCCGTCACCTAACGACAATATAACTAACCGTTCTCATCTCACTTGTGATGGACCCGTCACCTAACGACAATATAACTTACCGTTCTCATCTCACATGTGATGGACCCATCACCCAGCGACAATATTACCTACCGTTCTCATCTCACTTGTGATGGACCCGTCACCTAGCGACAATATCACTAACCGTTCTCATCTCACATGTGATGGACCCGTCACCTAGCGACAATATCACTTACCGTTCTCATCTCACATGTGATGGACCCATCACCCAGCGACAATATTACCTACCGTTCTCATCTCACTTGTGATGGACCCGTCACCTAGCGACAATATCACTAACCGTTCTCATCTCACATGTGATGGACCCGTCACCTAGCGACAATATAACTTACCGTTCTCATCTCACATGTGATGGACCCGTCACCTAGCGACAATATCACTTACCGGTCTCATCTCACATGTGATGGACCCTTCACCTAGCGACAATATCACTTACCGTTCTCATCTCACATGTGATGGACCCGTCACCTAGCGACAATATAACTTACCGTTCTCATCTCACATGTGATGGACCCGTCACCTAGCGACAATATCACTTACCGTTCTCATCTCACATGTGATGGACCCGTCACCTAGCGACAATATCACTTACCGTTCTCATCTCACTTGTGATGGACCCGTCACCTAGCGACAATATAACTTACCGTTCTCATCTCACATGTGATGGACCCGTCACCTAGCGACAATATAACTTACCGTTCTCATCTCACATGTGATGGACCCGTCACCTAGCGACAATATCACTTACCGTTCTCATCTCACATGTGATGGACCCGTCACCTAGCGACAATATAACTTACCGTTCTCATCTCACATGTGATGGACCCGTCACCTAATGACAATATCACTCACCGTTCTCATCACACTTGTGATGGACCCGTCACCTAACGACAATATTACTCACCGTTCTCATCACACTTGTGATGGACCCGTCACCTAACGACAATATTACTCACCGTTCTCATCCTACTTGTGATGGACCCGTCACCTAACGACAATATTACTCACTGTTCTCATCACACTTGTGATGGACCCGTCACCTAACGACAATATCACTAACCGTTCTCATCCTACTTGTGATGGACCCATCACCTAGCGACAATATCACTTACCGTTCTCATCTCACATGTGATGGACCCGTCACCTAACGACAATATCACTTACCGTTCTCATCTCACTTGTGATGGACCCGTCACCTAACGACAATATTACTCACTGTTCTCATCACACTTGTGATGGACCCGTCACCTAACGACAATATCACTAACCGTTCTCATCCTACTTGTGATGGACCCATCACCTAGCGACAATATCACTTACCGTTCTCATCCCACATGTGATGGACCCATCACCTAGCGACAATATCACTTACCGTTCTCATCACACTTGTGATGGACCCGTCACCTAACGACAATATCACTAACCGTTCTCATCCTACTTGTGATGGACCCGTCACCTAGCGACAATATCACTTACCGTTCTCATCCTACTTGTGATGGACCCGTCACCTAGCGACAATATAACTTACCGTTCTCATCCTACTTGTGATGGACCCGTCACCTAACGACAATATCACTTACCGTTCTCATCACACTTGTGATGAACCCGTCACCTAACGACAATATCACTTACCGTTCTCATCCTACTTGTGATGGACCCGTCACCTAGCGACAATATAACTTACCGTTCTCATCTCACATGTGATGGACCCGTCACCTAACGACAATATCACTTACCGTTCTCATCCCACTTGTGATGGACCCTTCACCTAACGACAATATCACTCACCGTTCTCATCCCACTTGTGATGGACCCGTCACCTAACGACAATATCACTAACCGTTCTCATCTCACATGTGATGGACCCGTCACCTAACGACAATATTACTTACTGTTCTCATCCTACTTGTGATGGACCCGTCACCCAACGACAATATCACTCACCGTTCTCATCACACTTGTGATGGACCCGTCACCTAACGACAATATTACTTACTGTTCTCATCCTACTTGTGATGGACCCGTCACCTAACGACAATATCACTAACCGTTCTCATCTCACATGTGATGGACCCGTCACCTAACGACAATATTACTTACTGTTCTCATCCTACTTGTGATGGACCCGTCACCTAACGACAATATCACTCACCGTTCTCATCACACTTGTGATGGACCCGTCACCTAACGACAATATCACTTACCGTTCTCATCACACTTGTGATGGACCCGTCACCTAGCGACAATATCACTTACTGTTCTCATCTCACATGTGATGGACCCGTCACCTAACGACAATATGACTTACCGTTCTCATCTCACATGTGATGGACCCGTCACCTAGCGACAATATCACTTACTGTTCTCATCCCACTTGTGATGGACCCGTCACCTAGCGACAATATTACTTATCGTTCTCATCTCACTTGTGATGGACCCGTCACCTAGCGACAATATCACTAACCGTTCTCATCTCACTTGTGATGGACCCGTCACCTAGCGACAATATCACTTACTGTTCTCATCCCACTTGTGATGGACCCGTCACCTAGCGACAATATTACTTATCGTTCTCATCTCACTTGTGATGGACCCGTCACCTAGCGACAATATCACTAACCGTTCTCATCTCACTTGTGATGGACCCGTCACCTAGCGACAATATCACTAACCGTTCTCATCTCACTTGTGATGGACCCGTCACCTAACGACAATATCACTTACCGTTCTCATCTCACTTGTGATGGACCCGTCACCTAGCGACAATATCACTAACCGTTCTCATCTCACTTGTGATGGACCCGTCACCTAACGACAATATCACTTACCGTTCTCATCACACTTGTGATGGACCCGTCACCTAGCGACAATATCACTAACCGTTCTCATCTCACTTGTGATGGACCCGTCACCTAACGACAATATAACTTACCGTTCTCATCTCACATGTGATTTACCCGTCACCTAGCGACAATATAACTTACCGTTCTCATCTCACATGTGATGGACCCGTCACCTAGCGACAATATAACATACCGTTCTCATCTCACTTGTGATGGACCCGTCACCTAACGACAATATCACTTACTGTTCTCATCACACTTGTGATGGACCCGTCACCTAACGACAATATCACTCACCGTTCCCATCCCACTTGTGATGGACCCGTCACCTAGCGACAATATAACTTACCGTTCTCATCTCACTTGTGATGGACCCGTCACCTAGCGACAATATAACTTACCGTTCTCATCTCACTTGTGATGGACCCGTCACCTAACGACAATATCACTCATCGTTCTCATCTCACATGTGATGGACCCGTCACCTAGCGACAATATCACTTACCGTTCTCATCTCACTTGTGATGGACCCGTCACCTAGCGACAATATAACTTACCGTTCTCATCTCACATGTGATGGACCCGTCACCTAGCGACAATATAACTTACCGTTCTCATCTCACATGTGATGGACCCGTCACCTAGCGACAATATAACATACCGTTCTCATCTCACTTGTGATGGACCCGTCACCTAACGACAATATCACTTACTGTTCTCATCACACTTGTGATGGACCCGTCACCTAGCGACAATATAACTTACCGTTCTCATCTCACATGTGATGGACCCGTCACCTAGCGACAATATAACTTACCGTTCTCATCTCACATGTGATGGACCCGTCACCTAGCGACAATATAACATACCGTTCTCATCTCAGTTGTGATGGACCCGTCACCTAACGACAATATCACTTACTGTTCTCATCACACTTGTGATGGACCCGTCACCTAGCGACAATATAACATACCGTTCTCATCTCACTTGTGATGGACCCGTCACCTAACGACAATATCACTAACCGTTCTCATCACACTTGTGATGGACCCGTCACCTAACGACAATATCACTAACCGTTCTCATCTCACTTGTGATGGACCCGTCACCTAACGACAATATCACTTACCGTTCTCATCTCACTTGTGATGGACCCGTCACCTAGCGACAATATAACTTACCGTTCTCATCTCACATGTGATGGACCCGTCACCTAGCGACAATATAACTTACCGTTCTCATCTCACATGTGATGGACCCGTCACCTAGCGACAATATAACATACCGTTCTCATCTCACTTGTGATGGACCCGTCACCTAACGACAATATTACTTACTGTTCTCATCACACTTGTGATGGACCCGTCACCTAACGACAATATCACTTACTGTTCTCATCCAACTTGTGATGGACCCGTCACCTAACGACAATATTACTTACAGTTCTCATCACACTTGTGATGGACCCGTCACCTAACGACAATATCACTTACCGTTCTCATCTCACATGTGATGGACCCGTCACCCAACGACAATATCACTTACCGTTCTCATCACACTTGTGATGGACCCGTCACCTAACGACAATATCACTTACCGTTCTCATCCCACTTGTGATGGACCCGTCACCTAACGACAATATCACTTACCGTTCTCATCTCACTTGTGATGGACCCGTCACCTAACGACAATATCACTTATCGTTCTCATCTCACATGTGATGGACCCGTCACCTAGCGACAATATCACTTACCGTTCTCATCCCACTTGTGATGGACCCATCACCTAACGACAATATCACTTACCGTTCTCATCCCACTTGTGATGGACCCATCACCTAGCGACAATATCACTTACCGTTCTCATCTCACTTGTGATGGACCCGTCACCTAGCGACAATATAACTTATCGTTCTCATCTCACATGTGATGGACCCGTCACCTAGCGACAATATCACTTACCGTTCTCATCTCACTTGTGATGGACCCGTCACCTAGCGACAATATAACTTACCGTTCTCATCTCACTTGTGATGGACCCATCACCTAACGACAATATCACTTATCGTTCTCATCTCACATGTGATGGACCCGTCACCTAGCGACAATATTACTCACCGTTCTCATCTCACTTGTGATGGACCCGTCACCTAACGACAATATCACTTACTGTTCTCATCACACTTGTGATGGACCCGTCACCTAGCGACAATATAACTTACCGTTCTCATCTCACTTGTGATGGACCCATCACCTAACGACAATATCACTTACTGTTCTCATCCAACTTGTGATGGACCCGTCACCTAACGACAATATTACTTACAGTTCTCATCACACTTGTGATGGACCCGTCACCTAACGACAATATCACTTACCGTTCTCATCTCACATGTGATGGACCCGTCACCCAACGACAATATCACTTACCGTTCTCATCACACTTGTGATGGACCCGTCACCTAACGACAATATCACTTACCGTTCTCATCCCACTTGTGATGGACCCGTCACCTAACGACAATATCACTTACCGTTCTCATCTCACTTGTGATGGACCCGTCACCTAACGACAATATCACTTTTCGTTCTCATCTCACATGTGATGGACCCGTCACCTAGCGACAATATCACTTACCGTTCTCATCCCACTTGTGATGGACCCATCACCTAACGACAATATCACTTACCGTTCTCATCCCACTTGTGATGGACCCATCACCTAGCGACAATATCACTTACCGTTCTCATCTCACTTGTGATGGACCCGTCACCTAGCGACAATATAACTTATCGTTCTCATCTCACATGTGATGGACCCGTCACCTAGCGACAATATCACTTACCGTTCTCATCTCACTTGTGATGGACCCGTCACCTAGCGACAATATAACTTACCGTTCTCATCTCACTCGTGATGGACCCATCACCTAACGACAATATCACTTATCGTTCTCATCTCACATGTGATGGACCCGTCACCTAGCGACAATATTACTCACCGTTCTCATCTCACTTGTGATGGACCCGTCACCTGACGACAATATCACTTACTGTTCTCATCACACTTGTGATGGACCCGTCACCTAGCGACAATATAACTTACCGTTCTCATCTCACTTGTGATGGACCCATCACCTAACGACAATATAACATACCGTTCTCATCTCACTTGTGATGGACCCGTCACCTAACGACAATATCACTTACTGTTCTCATCACACTTGTGATGGACCCGTCACCTAACGACAATATCACTCACCGTTCTCATACCACTTGTGATGGACCCGTCACCTAGCGACAATATCACTTTCCGTTCTCATCTCACTTGTGATGGACCCGTCACCTAGCGACAATATAACTTACCGTTCTCATCTCACTTGTGATGGACCCATCACCTAACGACAATATCACTTATCGTTCTCATCTCACATGTGATGGACCCGTCACCTAGCGACAATATTACTCACCGTTCTCATCTCACTTGTGATGGACCCGTCACCTAACGACAATATCACTTACTGTTCTCATCACACTTGTGATGGACCCGTCACCTAGCGACAATATAACTTACCGTTCTCATCTCACTTGTGATGGACCCATCACCTAACGACAATATAACATACCGTTCTCATCTCACTTGTGATGGACCCGTCACCTAACGACAATATCACTTACTGTTCTCATCAAACTTGTGATGGACCCGTCACCTAACGACAATATCACTCACCGTTCTCATCCCACTTGTGATGGACCAGTCACCTAGCGACAATATAACTTACCGTTCTCATCTCACTTGTGATGGACCCGTCACCTAGCGACAATATAACTTACCGTTCTCATCTCACATGTGATGGACCCGTCACCTAACGACAATATCACTCACCGTTCTCATCACACTTGTGATGGACCCGTCACCTAACGACAATATCACTCACCGTTCTCATCACACTTGTGATGGACCCGTCACCTAGCGACAATATCACTAACCGTTCTCATCCCACTTGTGATGGACCCGTCACCTAACGACAATATCACTCACCGTTCTCATCTCACATGTGATGGACCCGTCACCTAACGACAATATCACTTACTGTTCTCAACCTACTTGTGATGGACCCGTCACCTAACGACAATATCACTAACCGTTCTCATCTCACATGTGATGGACCCGTCACCTAACGACAATAACACTTACTGTTCTCATCACACTTGTGATGGACCCGTCACCTAACGACAATATTCATAACCGTTCTCATCCCACTTGAGATGGACCCGTCACCTAACGACAATATCACTAACCGTTCTCATCCCACTTGTGATGGACCCGTCACCTAACGACAATAACACTTACTGTTCTCATCACACTTGTGATGGACCCGTCACCTAACGACAATATTACTCACCGTTCTCATCTCACATGTTATGGACCCATCACCTAACGACAATATCACTTACTGTTCTCATCCCACTTGTGATGGACCCATCACCTAACGACAATATTACTCACCGTTCTCATCCCACTTGTGATGGACCCGTCACCTAACGACAATATCACTCACCGTTCTCATCCCACTTGTGATGGACCCATCACCTAACGACAATATTACTTATCGTTCTCATCTCACTTGTGATGGACCCATCACCTAACGACAATATCACTCACCGTTCTCATCACACTTGTGATGGACCCGTCACCTAACGACAATAACACTTACTGTTCTCATCACACTTGTGATGGACCCATCACCTAACGACAATATTACTTATCGTTCTCATCTCACTTGTGATGGACCCGTCACCTAACGACAATATCACTCACCGTTCTCATCACACTTGTGATGGACCCGTCACCTAACGACAATAACACTTACTGTTCTCATCACACTTGTGATGGACCCATCACCTAACGACAATATTACTCACCGTTCTCATCTCACATGTTATGGACCCATCACCTAACGACAATATCACTTACTGTTCTCATCCCACTTGTGATGGACCCATCACCTAACGACAATATTACTCACCGTTCTCATCCCACTTGTGATGGACCCGTCACCTAACGACAATATCACTCACCGTTCTCATCCCACTTGTGATGGACCCGTCACCTAACGACAATATTACTTACTGTTCTCATCTCACTTGTGATGGACCCGTCACCTAACGACAATATCACTTACCGTTCTCATCACACTTGTGATGGACCCGTCACCTAACGACAATATTACTTATCGTTCTCATCTCACTTGTGATGGACCCATCACCTAACGACAATATCACTCACCGTTCTCATCACACTTGTGATGGACCCGTCACCTAACGACACTAACACTTACTGTTCTCATCACACTTGTGATGGACCCATCACCTAACGACAATATTACTTATCGTTCTCATCTCACTTGTGATGGACCCGTCACCTAACGACAATATCACTCACCGTTCTCATCACACTTGTGATGGACCCGTCACCTAACGACAATAACACTTACTGTTCTCATCACACTTGTGATGGACCCATCACCTAACGACAATATTACTCACCGTTCTCATCTCACATGTTATGGACCCGTCACCTAACGACAATATTACTTATCGTTCTCATCTCACTTGTGATGGACCCGTCACCTAACGACAATATCACTCACCGTTCTCATCACACTTGTGATGGACCCGTCACCTAACGACAATATCACTAACCGTTCTCATCCCACTTGTGATGGACCCGTCACCTAACGACAATAACACTTACTGTTCTCATCACACTTGTGATGGACCCATCACCTAACGACAATATTACTCACCGTTCTCATCTCACATGTTATGGACCCGTCACCTAACGACAATATTACTTATCGTTCTCATCTCACTTGTGATGGACCCGTCACCTAACGACAATATCACTCACCGTTCTCATCACACTTGTGATGGACCCGTCACCTAACGACAATAACACTTACCGTTCTCATCACACTTGTGATGGACCCGTCACCTAACGACAATAACACTTACTGTTCTCATCACACTTGTGATGGACCCATCACCTAACGACAATATCACTCACCGTTCTCATCTCACATGTTATGGACCCGTCACCTAACGACAATATTACTTATCGTTCTCATCTCACTTGTGATGGACCCGTCACCTAACGACAATATCACTCACCGTTCTCATCTCACATGTGATGGACCCGTCACCTAGCGACAATATCACTTACCGTTCTCATCTCACTTGTGATGGACCCGTCACCTAACGACAATATCACTCACCGTTCTCATCTCACATGTGATGGACCCGTCACCTAACGACAATATCACTCACCGTTCTCATCACACTTGTAATGGACCCGTCACCTAGCGACAATATCACTCACCGTTCTCATCTCACTTGTGATGGACCCGTCACCTAGCGACAATATAACTTACCGTTCTCATCTCACATGTGATGGACCCGTCACCTAACGACAATATTACTCACCGTTCTCATCTCACATGTGATGGACCCGTCACCTAGCGACGATATCACTTACCGTTCTCATCTCACTTGTGATGGACCCGTCACCTAACGACAATATTACTCATCGTTCTCATCCCACTTGTGATGGACCCGTCACCTAACGACAATATCACTCACCGTTCTCATCACACTTGTGATGGACCCGTCACCTAACGACAATATCACTCACCGTTGTCATCACACTTGTGATGGAACCGTCACCTAACGACAATATTACTCACCGTTCTCATCTCACATGTGATGGACCCGTCACCTAACGACAATATCACTCACCGTTCTCATCACACTTGTGATGGACCCGTCACCTAACGACAATATTACTCACCGTTCTCATCTCACATGTGATGGACCCGTCACCTAACGACAATATCACTCACCGTTCTCATCCCACTTGTGATGGACCCGTCACCTAGCGACAATATTACCTACCGTTCTCATCCCACTTGTGATGGACCCATCACCTAACGACAATATGACTTACCGTTCTCATCTTACTTGTGATGGACCCGTCACCTAGCGACAATATCACTTACCGTTCTCATCTCACATGTGATGGACCCATCACCTAACGACAATATGACTTACCGTTCTCATCACACTTGTGATGGACCCGTCACCTAGCGACAATATCACTTACCGTTCTCATCTCACTTGTGATGGACCCATCACCTAACGACAATATCACTTATCGTTCTCATCTCACATGTGATGGACCCATCACCTAACGACAATATCACTTATCGTTCTCATCACACTTGTGATGGACCCGTCACCTAGCGACAATATCACTTATCGTTCTCATCTCACATGTGATGGACCCGTCACCTAGCGACAATATCACTTACCGTTCTCATCTCACTTGTGATGGACCCGTCACCTAGCGACAATATTACTTACCGTTCTCATCTCATTCGTGATGGACCCGTCACCTAGCGACAATATAACTTACCGTTCTCATCTCACATGTGATGGACCCGTCACCTAACGACAATATCACTCACCGTTCTCATCACACTTGTGATGGACCCGTCACCTAACGACAATATCACTCACCGTTCTCATCTCACTTGTGATGGACCCGTCACCTAACGACAATATTACTCACCGTTCTCATCTCACTTGTGATGGACCCATCACCTAACGACAATATCACTTATCGTTCTCATCTCACATGTGATGGACCCGTCACCTAGCGACAATATCACTTACCGTTCTCATCTCACTTGTGATGGACCCGTCACCTAGCGACAATATCACTTGCCGTTCTCATCACACTTGTGATGGACCCATCACCTAACGACAATATCACTTATCGTTCTCATCTCACATGTGATGGACCCGTCACCTAGCGACAATATCACTTACCGTTCTCATCTCACTTGTGATGGACCCGTCACCTTGCGACAATATAACTTACCGTTCTCATCTCACTTGTGATGGACCTGTCACCTAACGACAATATCACTCACCGTTCTCATCACACTTGTGATGGACCCGTCACCTAACGACAATATTACTCACCGTTCTCATCTCACTTGTGATGTACCCATCACCTAACGACAATATCACTTATCGTTCTCATCTCACATGTGATGGACCCGTCACCTAGCGACAATATCACTTACCGTTCTCATCTCACTTGTGATGGACCCGTCACCTAGCGACAATATAACTTACCGTTCTCATCTCACATGTGATGGACCCATCACCTAACGACAATATGACTCACCGTTCTCATCACACTTGTGATGGACCCGTCACCTAGCGACAATATCACTTACCGTTCTCATCTCACTTGTGATGGACCCATCACCTAACGACAATATCACTTATCGTTCTCATCTCACATGTGATGGACCCGTCACCTAGCGACAATATCACTTACCGTTCTCATCTCACTTGTGATGGACCCGTCACCTAGCGACAATATAACTTACCGTTCTCATCTCACATGTGATGGACCCGTCACCTAACGACAATATCACTCACCGTTCTCATCACACTTGTGATGGACCCGTCACCTAACGACAATATCACTCACCGTTCTCATCACACTTGTGATGGACCCGTCACCTAACGACAATATTACTCACCGTTCTCATCTCACATGTGATGGACCCGTCACCTAGCGACAATATCACTTACCGTTCTCATCTCACTTGTGATGGACCCGTCACCTAGCGACAATATAACTTACCGTTCTCATCTCACATGTGATGGACCCGTCACCTAACGACAATATCACTCACCGTTCTCATCACACTTGTGATGGACCCGTCACCTAACGACAATATTACTCACCGTTCTCATCACACTTGTGATGGACCCGTCACCTAACGACAATATTACTCACCGTTCTCATCCTACTTGTGATGGACCCGTCACCTAACGACAATATTACTCACTGTTCTCATCACACTTGTGATGGACCCGTCACCTAACGACAATATCACTTACCGTTCTCATCCCACTTGTGATGGACCCGTCACCTAACGACAATATCACTTACTGTTCTCATCCTACTTGTGATGGACCCGTCACCTAACGACAATATCACTTACCGTTCTCATCACACTTGTGATGGACCCGTCACCTAGCGACAATATCACTTACTGTTCTCATCCTACTTGTGATGGACCCGTCACCTAACGACAATATAACTTACCGTTCTCATCTCACATGTGATGGACCCGTCACCTAACGACAATATCACTCACCGTTCTCATCACACTTGTGATGGACCCGTCACCTAGCGACAATATCACTTACCGTTCTCATCACACTCGTGATGGACCCGTCACCTAACGACAATATCACTTACCGTTCTCATCACACTTGTGATGGACCCGTCACCTGACGACAATATTACTTATCGTTCTCATCACACTTGTGATGGACCCGTCACCTGACGACAATATTACTTATCGTTCTCATTCCACTTGTGATGGACCCGTCACCTAACGACAATATCACTTACCGTTCTCATCACACTTGTGACGGACCCGTCACCTAGCGACAATATCACTTACCGTTCTCATCACACTTGTGATGGACCCGTCACCTAACGACAATATCACTCACCGTTCTCATCACACTTGTGATGGACCCGTCACCTGACGACAATATTACTTATCGTTCTCATCCCACTTGTGATGGACCCGTCACCTAACGACAATATCACTTACCGTTCTCATCACACTTGTGACGGACCCGTCACCTAGCGACAATATCACTTACCGTTCTCATCCCACTTGTGATGGACCCGTCACCTAACGACAATATCACTTACCGTTCTCATCACACTTGTGATGGACCCGTCACCTAACGACAATATCACTTACTGTTCTCATCCTACTTGTGATGGACCCGTCACCTAGCGACAATATAACTTACCGTTCTCATCCCACTTGTGATGGACCCGTCACCTAGCGACAATATCACCAACCGTTCTCATCCCACATGTGATGGACCCGTCACCTAACGACAATATTACTCACCGTTCTCATCACACTTGTGATGGACCCGTCACCTAGCGACATTATAACTTACCGTTCTCATCTCACTTGTGATGGACCCGTCACCTAGCGACAATATCACTTACCGTTCTCATCTCACATGTGATGGACCCGTCACCTAGCGACAATATCACTCACCGTTCTCATCTCACTTGTGATGGACCCGTCACCTAACGACAATATTACTCACCGTTCTCATCACACTTGTGATGGACCCGTCACCCAACGACAATATTACTCACCGTTCTCATCACACTTGTGATGGACCCGTCACCTAGCGACAATATTACCTACCGTTCTCATCACACTTGTGATGGACCCATCACCTAGCGACAATATCACTTACCGTTCTCATCCTACTTGTGATGGACCCGTCACCTAGCGACAATATTACCTACCGTTCTCATCACACTTGTGATGGACCCATCACCTAGCGACAATATTACCTACCGTTCTCATCACACTTGTGATGGACCCGTCACCTAGCGACAATATTACCTACCGTTCTCATCACACTTGTGATGGACCCATCACCTAGCGACAATATTACTCACCGTTCTCATCACACTTGTGATGGACCCGTCACCTAGCGACAATATTACCTACCGTTCTCATCACACTTGTGATGGACCCATCACCTAGCGACAATATTACCTACCGTTCTCATCCTACTTGTGATGGACCCGTCACATAGCGACAATATTACCTACCGTTCTCATCACACTTGTGATGGACCCATCACCTAGCGACAATATTACTCACCGTTCTCATCACACTTGTGATGGACCCGTCACCTAGCGACAATATTACCTACCGTTCTCATCACACTTGTGATGGACCCATCACCTAGCGACAATATCACTTACCGTTCTCATCCTACTTGTGATGGACCCGTCACCTAGCGACAATATCACTCACCGTTCTCATCTCACTTGTGATGGACCCGTCACCTAACGACAATATTACTCACCGTTCTCATCACACTTGTGATGGACCCGTCACCTAGCGACAATATCACTCACCGTTCTCATCCCACATGTGATGGACCCGTCACCTAACGACAATATAACTCACCGTTCTCATCTCACTTATGATGGACCCGTCACCTAACGACAATATCACTTACCGTTCTCATCCCACTTGTGATGGACCCGTCACCTAGCGACAATATCACTTACTGCTCTCATCCCACTTGTGATGGACCCGTCACCTAACGACAATATCACTTACTGTTCTCATCCCACATGTGATGGACCCGTCACCTAGCGACAATATCACTCACTGTTCTCATCCCACATGTGATGGACCCGTCACCTAGCGACAATATCACTCACTGTTCTCATCCTACTTGTGATGGACCCGTCACCTAACGACAATATTACTCACTGTTCTCATCCCACATGTGATGGACCCGTCACCTAACGACAATATGACTTACCGTTCTCATCCCACTTGTGATGGACCCGTCACCTAACGACAATATCACTTACTGTTCTCATCACACTTGTGATGGACCCGTCACCTGACGACAATATCACTCACCGTTCTCATCCCACTTGTGATGGACCCGTCACCTAGCGACAATATTACTCACCGTTCTCATCACAATTGTGATGGACCCGTCACCTAACGACAATATTACTCACCGTTCTCATCCCACTTGTGATGGACCCGTCACCTAACGACAATATTACCTACCGTTCTCATCCCACTTGTGATGGACCCGTCACCTAACGACAATATTACTCACCGTTCTCATCACACTTGTGATGGACCCGTCACCTGACGACAATATCACTCACCGTTCTCATCCCACATGTGATGGACCCGTCACCTAACGACAATATCACTTACTGCTCTCATCCCACTTGTGATGGACCCGTCACCTAACGACAATATCACTCACTGCTCTCATCCCACATGTGATGGACCCGTCACCTAACGACAATATCACTTACTGCTCTCATCCCACATGTGATGGACCCGTCACCTAGCGACAATATCACTTACCGTTCTCATCCCACTTGTGATGGACCCGTCACCTAACGACAATATCACTTACTGTTCTCATCCCACATGTGATGGACCCGTCACCTAGCGACAATATTACTCACCGTTCTCATCACACTTAGGATGGACCCGTCACCTAGCGACAATATTACTTATCGTTCTCATCCCACATGTGATGGACCCGTCACCTGACGACAATATCACTCACCGTTCTCATCCCACATGTGATGGACCCGTCACCTAGCGACAATATCACTTACCGTTCTCATCCCACTTGTGATGGACCCGTCACCTAACGACAATATCACTTACTGTTCTCATCCCACATGTGATGGACCCGTCACCTAGCGACAATATTACTCACCGTTCTCATCACACTTAGGATGGACCCGTCACCTAGCGACAATATTACTTATCGTTCTCATCCCACATGTGATGGACCCGTCACCTGACGACAATATCACTCACCGTTCTCATCCCACATGTGATGGACCCGTCACCTAACGACAATATCACTTACTGTTCTCATCCTACTTGTGATGGACCCGTCACCTGACGACAATATAACTTACCGTTCTTATCCCACATGTGATGGACCCGTCACCTAACGACAATATCACTTACCGTTCTCATCACACTTGTGATGGACCCGTCACCTAACGACA
Organism: Brachyptera risi; assembly: GCA_964007535.1. NCBI lineage: Eukaryota > Metazoa > Arthropoda > Insecta > Plecoptera > Taeniopterygidae > Brachyptera > Brachyptera risi. The sequence goes on from OZ023332.1 coordinate 6,992,239, forward strand.
ATATCACTTACTGCTCTCATCCCACTTGTGATGGACCCGTCACCTAGCGACAATATTACTTATCGTTCTCATCCCACATGTGATGGACCCGTCACCTAGCGACAATATTACTCACCGTTCTCATCCCACTTGTGATGGACCCGTCACCTGACGACAATATCACTCACCGTTATCATCCCACATGTGATGGACCCGTCACCTAGCGACAATATCACTTACTGCTCTCATCCCACTTGTGATGGACCCGTCACCTAACGACAATATCACTTACTGTTCTCATCCCACTTGTGATGGACCCGTCACCTAGCGACAATATCACTTACTGCTCTCATCCCACTTGTGATGGACCCGTCACCTAACGACAATATCACTTACTGCTCTCATCCCACATGTGATGGACCCGTCACCAAGCGACAATATCACTTACTGTTCTCATCCCACATGTGATGGACCCGTCACCTAGCGACAATATCACTCACTGTTCTCATCCCACTTGTGATGGACCCGTCACCTAACGACAATATTACTCACTGTTCTCATCCCACATGTGATGGACCCGTCACCTAGCGACAATATCACTTACTGTTCTCATCCCACTTGTGATGGACCCGTCACCTAACGACAATATCACTTACTGCTCTCATCCCACTTGTGATGGACCCGTCACCTAGCGACAATATTACTTATCGTTCTCATCCCACATGTGTTGGACCCGTCACCTAACGACAATATCACTTACTGTTCTCATCCCACTTGTGATGGACCCGTCACCTAGCGACAATATTACTTATCGTTCTCATCCCACATGTGTTGGACCCGTCACCTAACGACAATATTACTCACTGTTCTCATCCCACATGTGATGGACCCGTCACCTAGCGACAATATCACTTACTGTTCTCATCCCACATGTGATGGACCCGTCACCTAGCGACAATATCACTCACTGTTCTCATCCCACTTGTGATGGACCCGTCACCTAACGTCAATATTACTCACTGTTCTCATCCCACATGTGATGGACCCGTCACCTAGCGACAATATCACTTACTGTTCTCATCCCACTTGTGATGGACCCGTCACCTAACGACAATATCACTTACCGTTCTCATCTCACTTGTGATGGACCCGTCACCTAGCGACAATATTACTTACTGTTCTCATCTCACATGTAATGGACCCGTCACCTAGCGACAATATTACTTACCGTTCTCATCCCACTTGTGATGGACCCGTCACCTAACGACAATATTACTCACTGTTCTCATCCCACATGTGATGGACCCGTCACCTAGCGACAATATCACTTACTGTTCTCATCCCACTTGTGATGGACCCGTCACCTAACGACAATATCACTTACCGTTCTCATCACACTTGTGATGGACCCGTCACCTAGCGACAATATCACTTACTGTTCTCATCTCACATGTAATGGACCCGTCACCTAGCGACAATATTACTTACAGTTCTCATCCCACATGTGTTGGACCCGTCACCTAACGACAATATCACTTACTGTTCTCATCCCACTTGTGATGGACCCGTCACCTAACGACAATATCACTTACTGCTCTCATCCTACTTGTGATGGACCCGTCACCTAGCGACAATATCACTTACCGTTCTCATCACACTTGTGTTGGACCCGTCACCTAACGACAATATCACTCACTGTTCTCATCTCACTTGTGATGGACCCGTCACCTAGCGACAATATTACTTATCGTTCTCATCCCACATGTGTTGGACCCGTCACCTAACGACAATATCACTTACTGTTCTATTCCCACTTGTGATGGACCCGTCACCTAACGACAATATCACTTACTGCTCTCATCCTACTTGTGATGGACCCGTCACCTAGCGACAATATTACTTATCGTTCTCATCCCACATGTGTTGGACCCGTCACCTAACGACAATATTACTCACCGTTCTCATCCCACTTGTGATGGACCCGTCACCTGACGACAATATTACTTACTGTTCTCATCCCACATGTGTTGGACCCGTCACCTGACGACAATATCACTTACTGTTCTCATCTCACTTGTGATGGACCCGTCACCTAGCGACAATATTACTTATCGTTCTCATCCCACATGTGTTGGACCCGTCACCTAACGACAATATTACTCACCGTTCTCATCTCACTTGTGATGGACCCGTCACCTGACGACAATATCACTTACTGTTTTCATCTCACTTGTGATGGACCCGTCACCTAGCGACAATATCACTTACTGCTCTCATCCTACTTGTGATGGACCCGTCACCTAACGACAATATCACTTACTGCTCTCATCCCACATGTGATGGACCCGTCACCTAACGACAATATCACTTACTGCTCTCATCCTACTTGTGATGGACCCGTCACCTAGCGACAATATCACTTACTGCTCTCATCCCACATGTGATGGACCCGTCACCTAGCGACAATATTACTTATCGTTCTCATCTCACATGTGATGGACCCGTCACCTAGCGACAATATCACTCACCGTTCTCATCACACTTGTGATGGACCCGTCACCTGACGACAATATCACTTACTGTTCTCATCTCACTTGTGATGGACCCGTCACCTAGCGACAATATTACTTATCGTTCTCATCCCACATGTGTTGGACCCGTCACCTAACGACAATATCACTCACCGTTCTCATCCCACATGTGATGGACCCGTCACCTAACGACAATATCACTTACCGTTCTCATCACACTTGTGATGGACCCGTCACCTAACGACAATATAACTAACCGTTCTCATCCCACTTGTGATGGACCCGTCACCTAACGACAATATCACTAACCGTTCTCATCCCACTTGTGATGGACCCGTCACCTAGCGACAATATCACTAACCGTTCTCATCCCATTTGTGTTGGACCCGTCACCTAGCGACAATATCACTTACTGTTCTCATCCCACTTGTGATGGACCCGTCACCTAACGACAATATCACTTACTGTTCTCATCCCACTTGTGATGGACCCGTCACCTAACGACAATATCACTTACTGCTCTCATCCCATTTGTGATGGACCCGTCACCTAACGACAATATCACTTACTGTTCTCATCCCACTTGTGATGGACCCGTCACCTAGCGACAATATCACTTACTGCTCTCATCCTACTTGTGATGGACCCGTCACCTAGCGACAATATCACTTACTGCTCTCATCCCACTTGTGATGGACCCGTCACCTAACGACAATATCACTTACTGTTCTCATCCCACTTGTGATGGACCCGTCACCTAACGACAATATCACTTACTGCTCTCATCCCATTTGTGATGGACCCGTCACCTAACGACAATATCACTTACTGTTCTCATCCCACTTGTGATGGACCCGTCACCTAGCGACAATATCACTTACTGCTCTCATCCCACATGTGATGGACCCGTCACCTAACGACAATATTACTTATCGTTCTCATCCCACATGTGTTGGACCCGTCACCTGACGACAATATCACTCACCGTTCTCATCCCACATGTGATGGACCCGTTACCTAACGACAATATTACTCACCGTTCTCATCCCACATGTGTTCGACCCGTCACCTAACGACAATATCACTCACCGTTCTCATCACACTTGTGATGGACCCGTCACCTGACGACAATATCACTTACTGTTCTCATCCCACATGTGATGGACCCGTCACCTAGCGACAAAATCAATTACTGTTCTCATCCCACTTGTGATGGACCCGTCACCTGACGACAATATCACTCACCGTTCTCATCCCACATGTGATGGACCCGTCACCTAGCGACAATATGACTTACCGTTCTCATCCCACTTGTGATGGACCCGTCACCTGACGACAATATTACTAACCGTTCTCATCCCACTTGTGATGGACCCATCACCTAACGACAATATCACTTACCGTTCTCATCCCACATGTGATGGACCCGTCACCTAGCGACAATATTACTTATCGTTCTCATCTCACATGTGATGGACCCGTCACCTAGCGACAATATCACTCACCGTTCTCATCACACTTGTGATGGACCCGTCACCTGACGACAATATCACTTACTGTTCTCATCTCACTTGTGATGGACCCGTCACCTAGCGACAATATTACTTATCGTTCTCATCCCACATGTGTTGGACCCGTCACCTAACGACAATATCACTCACCGTTCTCATCCCACATGTGATGGACCCGTCACCTAACGACAATATCACTTACCGTTCTCATCACACTTGTGATGGACCCGTCACCTAACGACAATATAACTAACCGTTCTCATCCCACTTGTGATGGACCCGTCACCTAACGACAATATCACTAACCGTTCTCATCCCACTTGTGATGGACCCGTCACCTAGCGACAATATCACTAACCGTTCTCATCCCATTTGTGTTGGACCCGTCACCTAGCGACAATATCACTTACTGTTCTCATCCCACTTGTGATGGACCCGTCACCTAACGACAATATCACTTACTGTTCTCATCCCACTTGTGATGGACCCGTCACCTAACGACAATATCACTTACTGCTCTCATCCCATTTGTGATGGACCCGTCACCTAACGACAATATCACTTACTGTTCTCATCCCACTTGTGATGGACCCGTCACCTAGCGACAATATCACTTACTGCTCTCATCCTACTTGTGATGGACCCGTCACCTAGCGACAATATCACTTACTGCTCTCATCCCACTTGTGATGGACCCGTCACCTAACGACAATATCACTTACTGTTCTCATCCCACTTGTGATGGACCCGTCACCTAACGACAATATCACTTACTGCTCTCATCCCATTTGTGATGGACCCGTCACCTAACGACAATATCACTTACTGTTCTCATCCCACTTGTGATGGACCCGTCACCTAGCGACAATATCACTTACTGCTCTCATCCCACATGTGATGGACCCGTCACCTAACGACAATATTACTTATCGTTCTCATCCCACATGTGTTGGACCCGTCACCTGACGACAATATCACTCACCGTTCTCATCCCACATGTGATGGACCCGTCACCTAACGACAATATTACTCACCGTTCTCATCCCACATGTGTTGGACCCGTCACCTAACGACAATATCACTCACCGTTCTCATCACACTTGTGATGGACCCGTCACCTGACGACAATATCACTTACTGTTCTCATCCCACATGTGATGGACCCGTCACCTAGCGACAAAATCAATTACTGTTCTCATCCCACTTGTGATGGACCCGTCACCTGACGACAATATCACTCACCGTTCTCATCCCACATGTGATGGACCCGTCACCTAGCGACAATATGACTTACCGTTCTCATCCCACTTGTGATGGACCCGTCACCTGACGACAATATTACTAACCGTTCTCATCCCACTTGTGATGGACCCATCACCTAACGACAATATCACTTACCGTTCTCATCCCACATGTGATGGACCCGTCACCTAGCGACAATATCACTAACCGTTCTCATCCTACTTGTGATGGACCCGTCACCTAGCGACAATATTACTTACCGTTCTCATCCCACTTGTGATGGACCCGTCACCTAACGACAATATCACTTACCGTTCTCATCTCACTTGTGATGGGCCCGTCACCTAACGACAATATCACTTACCGTTCTCATCCCACTTGTGATGGACCCGTCACCTGACGACAATATCACTCACCGTTCTCATCCAACTTGTGATGGACCCGTCACCTAACGACAATATCACTAACCGTTCTCATCTCACTTGTGATGGACCCATCACCTAACGACAATATCACTAACCGTTCTCATCTCACTTGTGATGGACCCGTCACCTAACGACAATATCACTTACCGTTCTCATCTCACTTGTGATGGACCCGTCACCTAACAACATTATTACTAACCGTTCTCATCTCACATGTGATGGACCCGTCACCTAACGACAATATCACTTACCGTTCTCATCTCACTTGTAATGGACCCGTCACCTAACGACAATATTACTAACCGTTCTCATCTCACATGTGATGGACCCTTCACCTAACGACAATATCACTTACCGTTCTCATCTCACTTGTGATGGACCCGTCACCTAACGACAATATCACTTACCGTTCTCATCTCACATGTGATGGACCCGTCACCTAACGACAATATTACTCACCGTTCTCATCACACTTGTGATGGACCCGTCACCTGACGACAATATTACTTATCGTTCTCATCCCACTTGTGATGGACCCGTCACCTAACGACAATATTACTTATCGTTCTCATCTCACATGTGTTGGACCCGTCACCTAACGACAATATTACTTACCGTTCTCATCTCACTTGTGATGGACCCGTCACCTAACAACATTATTACTAACCGTTCTCATCTCACATGTGATGGACCCGTCACCTAACGACAATATCACTTACCGTTCTCATCTCACTTGTGATGGACCCGTCACCTAACGACAATATCACTTACCGTTCTCATCTCACATGTGATGGACCCGTCACCTAACAACAATATTACTTATCGTTCTCATCCCACTTGTGATGGACCCGTCACCTAACGACAATATCACTTACCGTTCTCATCTCACTTGTGATGGACCCGTCACCTAACGACAATATCACTTACCGTTCTCATCTCACATGTGATGGACCCGTCACCTAACGACAATATTACTTATCGTTCTCATCCCACTTGTGATGGACCCGTCACCTAACGACAATATCACTTACCGTTCTCATCTCACTTGTGATGGACCCGTCACCTAACGACAATATCACTTACCGTTCTCATCTCACATGTGATGGACCCGTCACCTAACGACAATATCACTTACCGTTCTCATCTCACATGTGATGGACCCGTCACCTAACGACAATATTACTTATCGTTCTCATCCCACATGTGATGGACCCGTCACCTAACGACAATATCACTTACCGTTCTCATCTCACTTGTGATGGACCCGTCACCTAACGACAATATCACTTACCGTTCTCATCTCACATGTGATGGACCCGTCACCTAACGACAATATTACTTATCGTTCTCATCCCACTTGTGATGGACCCGTCACCTAACGACAATATTACTTATCGTTCTCATCTCACATGTGTTGGACCCGTCACCTAACGACAATATTACTTACCGTTCTCATCTCACTTGTGATGGACCCGTCACCTAACGACAATATCACTTACCGTTCTCATCCCACTTGTGATGGACCCGTCACCTAGCGACAATATTACTTATCGTTCTCATCCCACATGTGATGGACCCGTCACCTAACGACAATATTACTTATCGTTCTCATCACACTTGTGACGGACCCATCACCTAACGACAATATCACTCACCGTTCTCATCTCACTTGTGATGGACCCGTCACCTAGCGACAATATCACTTACCGTTCTCATCTCACTTGTGATGGACCCGTCACCTAACGACAATATTACTTATCGTTCTCATCCCACTTGTGATGGACCCGTCACCTAACGACAATATTACTTATCGTTCTCATCTCACATGTGTTGGACCCGTCACCTAACGACAATATTACTTACCGTTCTCATCTCACTTGTGATGGACCCGTCACCTAACGACAATATCACTTACCGTTCTCATCCCACTTGTGATGGACCCGTCACCTAGCGACAATATTACTTACTGTTCTCATCCCACTTGTGATGGACCCGTCACCTAACGACAATATTACTTACCGTTCTCATCCCACTTGTGATGGACCCCTCACCTAGCGACAATATCACTTACCGTTCTCATCCCACTTGTGATGGACCCGTCACCTAGCGACAATATTACTTACTGTTCTCATCCCACTTGTGATGGACCCGTCACCTAACGACAATATCACTTACCGTTCTCATCCCACTTGTGATGGACCCGTCACCTAACGACAATATCACTTACCGTTCTCATCCCACTTGTGATGGACCCGTCACCTAGCGACAATATTACTTATCGTTCTCATCCCACATGTGATGGACCCGTCACCTAGCGACAATATCACTTACCGTTCTCATCCCACTTGTGATGGACCCGTCACCTAGCGACAATATCACTTACCGTTCTCATCCCACTTGTGATGGACCCGTCACCTAGCGACAATATGACTTACCGTTCTCATCCCACTTGTGATGGACCCGTCACCTAACGACAATATTACTTACCGTTCTCATCCCACATGTGATGGACCCGTCACCTAACGACAATATCACTTACCGTTCTCATCTCACTTGTGATGGACCCGTCACCTAACGACAATATCACTTACCGTTCTCATCTCACATGTGATGGACCCGTCACCTGACGACAATATCACTCACCGTTCTCATCCCACTTGTGATGGACCCGTCACCTAACGACAATATTACTCACCGTTCTCATCCCACATGTGTTGGACCCGTCACCTAACGACAATATCACTCACCGTTCTCATCCCACTTGTGATGGACCCGTCACCTGACGACAATATCACTTACTGTTCTCATCCCACATGTGATGGACCCGTCACCTAGCGACAATATCACTTACTGTTCTCATCCCACATGTGATGGACCTGTCACCTAACGACAATATCACTTACTGTTCTCATCCCACATGTGATGGACCCGTCACCTAGTGACAATATCACTTACTGTTCTCATCCCACTTGTGATGGACCCGTCACCTAGCGACAATATCACTTACCGTTCTCATCCCACTTGTGATGGACCCGTCACCTAGCGACAATATCACTTACCGTTCTCATCCCACTTGTGATGGACCCGTCACCTAGCGACAATATTACTTACCGTTCTCATCACACTTGTGATGGACCCGTCACCTAGCGACAATATTACTTACCGTTCTCATCCCACTTGTGATGGACCCGTCACCTAGCGACAATATTACTTACTGTTCTCATCTCACTTGTGATGGACCCGTCACCTGACGACAATATTACTTACCGTTTTCATCTCACTTGTGATGGACCCGTCACCTAACGACAATATCACTTACCGTTCTCATCCCACTTGTGATGGACACGTCACCTAGCGACAATATTACTTACCGTTCTCATCCCACTTGTGATGGACCCGTCACCTAGCGACAATATCACTTACTGTTCTCATCCCACTTGTGATGGACCCGTCACCTAGCGACAATATCACTTACTGTTCTCATCCCACATGTGATGGACCCGTCACCTAACGACAATATTACTTACCGTTCTCATCTCACTTATGATGGACCCGTCACCTAGCGACAATATCACTTACCGTTCTCATCACACTTGTGATGGACCCGTCACCTAGCGACAATATCACTTACTGTTCTCATCCCACTTGTGATGGACCCGTCACCTAGCGACAATATCACTTACTGTTCTCATCCCACATGTGATGGACCCGTCACCTAACGACAATATTACTTACCGTTCTCATCTCACTTATGATGGACCCGTCACCTAGCGACAATATCACTTACCGTTCTCATCACACTTGTGATGGACCCATCACCTAGCGACAATATTACTTACTGCTCTCATCCCACTTGTGATGGACCCGTCACCTAGCGACAATATTACTTACCGTTCTCATCCTACTTGTGATGGACCCATCACGTAGCGACAATATTACTTACCGTTCTCATCCCACTTGTGATGGACCCGTCACCTAGCGACAATATTACTTACTGTTCTCATCCCACTTGTGATGGACCCATCACATAGCGACAATATCACTTACTGTTCTCATCCCACTTGTAATGGACCCGTCACCTAGCGACAATATCACTCACCGTTCTCATCCCACTTGTACTGGACCCGTCACCTAGCGACAATATCACTTATCGTTCTCATCACACTTGTGATGGACCCGTCACCTAACGACAATATTACTTACTGTTCTCATCACACTTGTGATGGACCCGTCACCTAACGACAATATCACTCACCGTTCTCATCCCACATGTGATGGACCCGTCACCTAACGACAATATTACTCACCGTTCTCATCCCACATGTGTTGGACCCGTCACCTAACGACAATATCACTCACCGTTCTCATCACACTTGTGATGGACCCGTCACCTGACGACAATATCACTTACTGTTCTCATCCCACATGTGATGGACCCGTCACCTAGCGACAAAATCAATTACTGTTCTCATCCCACTTGTGATGGACCCGTCACCTGACGACAATATCACTCACCGTTCTCATCCCACATGTGATGGACCCGTCACCTAGCGACAATATGACTTACCGTTCTCATCCCACTTGTGATGGACCCGTCACCTGACGACAATATTACTAACCGTTCTCATCCCACTTGTGATGGACCCATCACCTAACGACAATATCACTTACCGTTCTCATCCCACATGTGATGGACCCGTCACCTAGCGACAATATCACTAACCGTTCTCATCCTACTTGTGATGGACCCGTCACCTAGCGACAATATTACTTACCGTTCTCATCCCACTTGTGATGGACCCGTCACCTGACGACAATATCACTTACCGTTCTCATCTCACTTGTGATGGACCCGTCACCTAACGACAATATCACTTACCGTTCTCATCCCACTTGTGATGGACCCGTCACCTGATGACAATATCACTCACCGTTCTCATCCAACTTGTGATGGACCCGTCACCTAACGACAATATCACTAACCGTTCTCATCTCACTTGTGATGGACCCATCACCTAACGACAATATCACTAACCGTTCTCATCTCACTTGTGATGGACCCGTCACCTAACGACAATATCACTTACCGTTCTCATCTCACTTGTGATGGACCCGTCACCTAACAACATTATTACTAACCGTTCTCATCTCACATGTGATGGACCCGTCACCTAACGACAATATCACTTACCGTTCTCATCTCACTTGTAATGGACCCGTCACCTAACGACAATATTACTAACCGTTCTCATCTCACATGTGATGGACCCTTCACCTAACGACAATATCACTTACCGTTCTCATCTCACTTGTGATGGACCCGTCACCTAACGACAATATCACTTACCGTTCTCATCTCACATGTGATGGACCCGTCACCTAACGACAATATTACTCACCGTTCTCATCACACTTGTGATGGACCCGTCACCTGACGACAATATTACTTATCGTTCTCATCCCACTTGTGATGGACCCGTCACCTAACGACAATATTACTTATCGTTCTCATCTCACATGTGTTGGACCCGTCACCTAACGACAATATTACTTACCGTTCTCATCTCACTTGTGATGGACCCGTCACCTAACAACATTATTACTAACCGTTCTCATCTCACATGTGATGGACCCGTCACCTAACGACAATATCACTTACCGTTCTCATCTCACTTGTGATGGACCCGTCACCTAACGACAATATCACTTACCGTTCTCATCTCACATGTGATGGACCCGTCACCTAACGACAATATTACTTATCGTTCTCATCCCACTTGTGATGGACCCGTCACCTAACGACAATATCACTTACCGTTCTCATCTCACTTGTGATGGACCCGTCACCTAACGACAATATCACTTACCGTTCTCATCTCACATGTGATGGACCCGTCACCTAACGACAATATTACTTATCGTTCTCATCCCACTTGTGATGGACCCGTCACCTAACGACAATATCACTTACCGTTCTCATCTCACTTGTGATGGACCCGTCACCTAACGACAATATCACTTACCGTTCTCATCTCACATGTGATGGACCCGTCACCTAACGACAATATCACTTACCGTTCTCATCTCACATGTGATGGACCCGTCACCTAACGACAATATTACTTATCGTTCTCATCCCACATGTGATGGACCCGTCACCTAACGACAATATCACTTACCGTTCTCATCTCACTTGTGATGGACCCGTCACCTAACGACAATATCACTTACCGTTCTCATCTCACATGTGATGGACCCGTCACCTAACGACAATATTACTTATCGTTCTCATCCCACTTGTGATGGACCCGTCACCTAACGACAATATTACTTATCGTTCTCATCTCACATGTGTTGAACCCGTCACCTAACGACAATATTACTTACCGTTCTCATCTCACTTGTGATGGACCCGTCACCTAACGACAATATCACTTACCGTTCTCATCCCACTTGTGATGGACCCGTCACCTAGCGACAATATTACTTATCGTTCTCATCCCACATGTGATGGACCCGTCACCTAACGACAATATTACTTATCGTTCTCATCACACTTGTGACGGACCCATCACCTAACGACAATATCACTCACCGTTCTCATCTCACTTGTGATGGACCCGTCACCTAGCGACAATATCACTTACCGTTCTCATCTCACTTGTGATGGACCCGTCACCTAACGACAATATTACTTATCGTTCTCATCCCACTTGTGATGGACCCGTCACCTAACGACAATATTACTTATCGTTCTCATCTCACATGTGTTGGACCCGTCACCTAACGACAATATTACTTACCGTTCTCATCTCACTTGTGATGGACCCGTCACCTAACGACAATATCACTTACCGTTCTCATCCCACTTGTGATGGACCCGTCACCTAGCGACAATATTACTTACTGTTCTCATCCCACTTGTGATGGACCCGTCACCTAACGACAATATTACTTACCGTTCTCATCCCACTTGTGATGGACCCCTCACCTAGCGACAATATCACTTACCGTTCTCATCCCACTTGTGATGGACCCGTCACCTAGCGACAATATTACTTACTGTTCTCATCCCACTTGTGATGGACCCGTCACCTAACGACAATATCACTTACCGTTCTCATCCCACTTGTGATGGACCCGTCACCTAACGACAATATCACTTACCGTTCTCATCCCACTTGTGATGGACCCGTCACCTAGCGACAATATTACTTATCGTTCTCATCCCACATGTGATGGACCCGTCACCTAGCGACAATATCACTTACCGTTCTCATCCCACTTGTGATGGACCCGTCACCTAGCGACAATATCACTTACCGTTCTCATCCCACTTGTGATGGACCCGTCACCTAGCGACAATATGACTTACCGTTCTCATCCCACTTGTGATGGACCCGTCACCTAACGACAATATTACTTACCGTTCTCATCCCACATGTGATGGACCCGTCACCTAACGACAATATCACTTACCGTTCTCATCTCACTTGTGATGGACCCGTCACCTAACGACAATATCACTTACCGTTCTCATCTCACATGTGATGGACCCGTCACCTGACGACAATATCACTCACCGTTCTCATCCCACTTGTGATGGACCCGTCACCTAACGACAATATTACTCACCGTTCTCATCCCACATGTGTTGGACCCGTCACCTAACGACAATATCACTCACCGTTCTCATCCCACTTGTGATGGACCCGTCACCTGACGACAATATCACTTACTGTTCTCATCCCACATGTGATGGACCCGTCACCTAGCGACAATATCACTTACTGTTCTCATCCCACATGTGATGGACCTGTCAACTAACGACAATATCACTTACTGTTCTCATCCCACATGTGATGGACCCGTCACCTAGTGACAATATCACTTACTGTTCTCATCCCACTTGTGATGGACCCGTCACCTAGCGACAATATCACTTACCGTTCTCATCCCACTTGTGATGGACCCGTCACCTAGCGACAATATCACTTACCGTTCTCATCCCACTTGTGATGGACCCGTCACCTAGCGACAATATTACTTACCGTTCTCATCACACTTGTGATGGACCCGTCACCTAGCGACAATATTACTTACCGTTCTCATCCCACTTGTGATGGACCCGTCACCTAGCGACAATATTACTTACTGTTCTCATCTCACTTGTGATGGACCCGTCACCTGACGACAATATTACTTACCGTTTTCATCTCACTTGTGATGGACCCGTCACCTAACGACAATATCACTTACCGTTCTCATCCCACTTGTGATGGACCCGTCACCTAGCGACAATATTACTTACCGTTCTCATCCCACTTGTGATGGACCCGTCACCTAGCGACAATATCACTTACTGTTCTCATCCCACTTGTGATGGACCCGTCACCTAGCGACAATATCACTTACTGTTCTCATCCCACATGTGATGGACCCGTCACCTAACGACAATATTACTTACCGTTCTCATCTCACTTATGATGGACCCGTCACCTAGCGACAATATCACTTACCGTTCTCATCACACTTGTGATGGACCCGTCACCTGACGACAATATCACTTACTGTTCTCATCTCACTTGTGATGGACCCGTCACCTAGCGACAATATTACTTATCGTTCTCATCCCACATGTGTTGGACCCGTCACCTAACGACAATATCACTCACCGTTCTCATCCCACATGTGATGGACCCGTCACCTAACGACAATATCACTTACCGTTCTCATCACACTTGTGATGGACCCGTCACCTAACGACAATATAACTAACCGTTCTCATCCCACTTGTGATGGACCCGTCACCTAACGACAATATCACTAACCGTTCTCATCCCACTTGTGATGGACCCGTCACCTAGCGACAATATCACTAACCGTTCTCATCCCATTTGTGTTGGACCCGTCACCTAGCGACAATATCACTTACTGTTCTCATCCCACTTGTGATGGACCCGTCACCTAACGACAATATCACTTACTGTTCTCATCCCACTTGTGATGGACCCGTCACCTAACGACAATATCACTTACTGCTCTCATCCCATTTGTGATGGACCCGTCACCTAACGACAATATCACTTACTGTTCTCATCCCACTTGTGATGGACCCGTCACCTAGCGACAATATCACTTACTGCTCTCATCCTACTTGTGATGGACCCGTCACCTAGCGACAATATCACTTACTGCTCTCATCCCACTTGTGATGGACCCGTCACCTAACGACAATATCACTTACTGTTCTCATCCCACTTGTGATGGACCCGTCACCTAACGACAATATCACTTACTGCTCTCATCCCATTTGTGATGGACCCGTCACCTAACGACAATATCACTTACTGTTCTCATCCCACTTGTGATGGACCCGTCACCTAGCGACAATATCACTTACTGCTCTCATCCCACATGTGATGGACCCGTCACCTAACGACAATATTACTTATCGTTCTCATCCCACATGTGTTGGACCCGTCACCTGACGACAATATCACTCACCGTTCTCATCCCACATGTGATGGACCCGTCACCTAACGACAATATTACTCACCGTTCTCATCCCACATGTGTTCGACCCGTCACCTAACGACAATATCACTCACCGTTCTCATCACACTTGTGATGGACCCGTCACCTGACGACAATATCACTTACTGTTCTCATCCCACATGTGATGGACCCGTCACCTAGCGACAAAATCAATTACTGTTCTCATCCCACTTGTGATGGACCCGTCACCTGACGACAATATCACTCACCGTTCTCATCCCACATGTGATGGACCCGTCACCTAGCGACAATATGACTTACCGTTCTCATCCCACTTGTGATGGACCCGTCACCTGACGACAATATTACTAACCGTTCTCATCCCACTTGTGATGGACCCATCACCTAACGACAATATCACTTACCGTTCTCATCCCACATGTGATGGACCCGTCACCTAGCGACAATATTACTTATCGTTCTCATCTCACATGTGATGGACCCGTCACCTAGCGACAATATCACTCACCGTTCTCATCACACTTGTGATGGACCCGTCACCTGACGACAATATCACTTACTGTTCTCATCTCACTTGTGATGGACCCGTCACCTAGCGACAATATTACTTATCGTTCTCATCCCACATGTGTTGGACCCGTCACCTAACGACAATATCACTCACCGTTCTCATCCCACATGTGATGGACCCGTCACCTAACGACAATATCACTTACCGTTCTCATCACACTTGTGATGGACCCGTCACCTAACGACAATATAACTAACCGTTCTCATCCCACTTGTGATGGACCCGTCACCTAACGACAATATCACTAACCGTTCTCATCCCACTTGTGATGGACCCGTCACCTAGCGACAATATCACTAACCGTTCTCATCCCATTTGTGTTGGACCCGTCACCTAGCGACAATATCACTTACTGTCCTCATCCCACTTGTGATGGACCCGTCACCTAACGACAATATCACTTACTGTTCTCATCCCACTTGTGATGGACCCGTCACCTAACGACAATATCACTTACTGCTCTCATCCCATTTGTGATGGACCCGTCACCTAACGACAATATCACTTACTGTTCTCATCCCACTTGTGATGGACCCGTCACCTAGCGACAATATCACTTACTGCTCTCATCCTACTTGTGATGGACCCGTCACCTAGCGACAATATCACTTACTGCTCTCATCCCACTTGTGATGGACCCGTCACCTAACGACAATATCACTTACTGTTCTCATCCCACTTGTGATGGACCCGTCACCTAACGACAATATCACTTACTGCTCTCATCCCATTTGTGATGGACCCGTCACCTAACGACAATATCACTTACTGTTCTCATCCCACTTGTGATGGACCCGTCACCTAGCGACAATATCACTTACTGCTCTCATCCCACATGTGATGGACCCGTCACCTAACGACAATATTACTTATCGTTCTCATCCCACATGTGTTGGACCCGTCACCTGACGACAATATCACTCACCGTTCTCATCCCACATGTGATGGACCCGTCACCTAACGACAATATTACTCACCGTTCTCATCCCACATGTGTTGGACCCGTCACCTAACGACAATATCACTCACCGTTCTCATCACACTTGTGATGGACCCGTCACCTGACGACAATATCACTTACTGTTCTCATCCCACATGTGATGGACCCGTCACCTAGCGACAAAATCAATTACTGTTCTCATCCCACTTGTGATGGACCCGTCACCTGACGACAATATCACTCACCGTTCTCATCCCACATGTGATGGACCCGTCACCTAGCGACAATATGACTTACCGTTCTCATCCCACTTGTGATGGACCCGTCACCTGACGACAATATTACTAACCGTTCTCATCCCACTTGTGATGGACCCATCACCTAACGACAATATCACTTACCGTTCTCATCCCACATGTGATGGACCCGTCACCTAGCGACAATATCACTAACCGTTCTCATCCTACTTGTGATGGACCCGTCACCTAGCGACAATATTACTTACCGTTCTCATCCCACTTGTGATGGACCCGTCACCTAACGACAATATCACTTACCGTTCTCATCTCACTTGTGATGGACCCGTCACCTAACGACAATATCACTTACCGTTCTCATCCCACTTGTGATGGACCCGTCACCTGACGACAATATCACTCACCGTTCTCATCCAACTTGTGATGGACCCGTCACCTAACGACAATATCACTAACCGTTCTCATCTCACTTGTGATGGACCCATCACCTAACGACAATATCACTAACCGTTCTCATCTCACTTGTGATGGACCCGTCACCTAACGACAATATCACTTACCGTTCTCATCTCACTTGTGATGGACCCGTCACCTAACAACATTATTACTAACCGTTCTCATCTCACATGTGATGGACCCGTCACCTAACGACAATATCACTTACCGTTCTCATCTCACTTGTAATGGACCCGTCACCTAACGACAATATTACTAACCGTTCTCATCTCACATGTGATGGACCCTTCACCTAACGACAATATCACTTACCGTTCTCATCTCACTTGTGATGGACCCGTCACCTAACGACAATATCACTTACCGTTCTCATCTCACATGTGATGGACCCGTCACCTAACGACAATATTACTCACCGTTCTCATCACACTTGTGATGGACCCGTCACCTGACGACAATATTACTTATCGTTCTCATCCCACTTGTGATGGACCCGTCACCTAACGACAATATTACTTATCGTTCTCATCTCACATGTGTTGGACCCGTCACCTAACGACAATATTACTTACCGTTCTCATCTCACTTGTGATGGACCCGTCACCTAACAACATTATTACTAACCGTTCTCATCTCACATGTGATGGACCCGTCACCTAACGACAATATCACTTACCGTTCTCATCTCACTTGTGATGGACCCGTCACCTAACGACAATATCACTTACCGTTCTCATCTCACATGTGATGGACCCGTCACCTAACGACAATATTACTTATCGTTCTCATCCCACTTGTGATGGACCCGTCACCTAACGACAATATCACTTACCGTTCTCATCTCACTTGTGATGGACCCGTCACCTAACGACAATATCACTTACCGTTCTCATCTCACATGTGATGGACCCGTCACCTAACGACAATATTACTTATCGTTCTCATCCCACTTGTGATGGACCCGTCACCTAACGACAATATCACTTACCGTTCTCATCTCACTTGTGATGGACCCGTCACCTAACGACAATATCACTTACCGTTCTCATCTCACATGTGATGGACCCGTCACCTAACGACAATATCACTTACCGTTCTCATCTCACATGTGATGGACCCGTCACCTAACGACAATATTACTTATCGTTCTCATCCCACATGTGATGGACCCGTCACCTAACGACAATATCACTTACCGTTCTCATCTCACTTGTGATGGACCCGTCACCTAACGACAATATCACTTACCGTTCTCATCTCACATGTGATGGACCCGTCACCTAACGACAATATTACTTATCGTTCTCATCCCACTTGTGATGGACCCGTCACCTAACGACAATATTACTTATCGTTCTCATCTCACATGTGTTGGACCCGTCACCTAACGACAATATTACTTACCGTTCTCATCTCACTTGTGATGGACCCGTCACCTAACGACAATATCACTTACCGTTCTCATCCCACTTGTGATGGACCCGTCACCTAGCGACAATATTACTTATCGTTCTCATCCCACATGTGATGGACCCGTCACCTAACGACAATATTACTTATCGTTCTCATCACACTTGTGACGGACCCATCACCTAACGACAATATCACTCACCGTTCTCATCTCACTTGTGATGGACCCGTCACCTAGCGACAATATCACTTACCGTTCTCATCTCACTTGTGATGGACCCGTCACCTAACGACAATATTACTTATCGTTCTCATCCCACTTGTGATGGACCCGTCACCTAACGACAATATTACTTATCGTTCTCATCTCACATGTGTTGGACCCGTCACCTAACGACAATATTACTTACCGTTCTCATCTCACTTGTGATGGACCCGTCACCTAACGACAATATCACTTACCGTTCTCATCCCACTTGTGATGGACCCGTCACCTAGCGACAATATTACTTACTGTTCTCATCCCACTTGTGATGGACCCGTCACCTAACGACAATATTACTTACCGTTCTCATCCCACTTGTGATGGACCCCTCACCTAGCGACAATATCACTTACCGTTCTCATCCCACTTGTGATGGACCCGTCACCTAGCGACAATATTACTTACTGTTCTCATCCCACTTGTGATGGACCCGTCACCTAACGACAATATCACTTACCGTTCTCATCCCACTTGTGATGGACCCGTCACCTAACGACAATATCACTTACCGTTCTCATCCCACTTGTGATGGACCCGTCACCTAGCGACAATATTACTTATCGTTCTCATCCCACATGTGATGGACCCGTCACCTAGCGACAATATCACTTACCGTTCTCATCCCACTTGTGATGGACCCGTCACCTAGCGACAATATCACTTACCGTTCTCATCCCACTTGTGATGGACCCGTCACCTAGCGACAATATGACTTACCGTTCTCATCCCACTTGTGATGGACCCGTCACCTAACGACAATATTACTTACCGTTCTCATCCCACATGTGATGGACCCGTCACCTAACGACAATATCACTTACCGTTCTCATCTCACTTGTGATGGACCCGTCACCTAACGACAATATCACTTACCGTTCTCATCTCACATGTGATGGACCCGTCACCTGACGACAATATCACTCACCGTTCTCATCCCACTTGTGATGGACCCGTCACCTAACGACAATATTACTCACCGTTCTCATCCCACATGTGTTGGACCCGTCACCTAACGACAATATCACTCACCGTTCTCATCCCACTTGTGATGGACCCGTCACCTGACGACAATATCACTTACTGTTCTCATCCCACATGTGATGGACCCGTCACCTAGCGACAATATCACTTACTGTTCTCATCCCACATGTGATGGACCTGTCACCTAACGACAATATCACTTACTGTTCTCATCCCACATGTGATGGACCCGTCACCTAGTGACAATATCACTTACTGTTCTCATCCCACTTGTGATGGACCCGTCACCTAGCGACAATATCACTTACCGTTCTCATCCCACTTGTGATGGACCCGTCACCTAGCGACAATATCACTTACCGTTCTCATCCCACTTGTGATGGACCCGTCACCTAGCGACAATATTACTTACCGTTCTCATCACACTTGTGATGGACCCGTCACCTAGCGACAATATTACTTACCGTTCTCATCCCACTTGTGATGGACCCGTCACCTAGCGACAATATTACTTACTGTTCTCATCTCACTTGTGATGGACCCGTCACCTGACGACAATATTACTTACCGTTTTCATCTCACTTGTGATGGACCCGTCACCTAACGACAATATCACTTACCGTTCTCATCCCACTTGTGATGGACCCGTCACCTAGCGACAATATTACTTACCGTTCTCATCCCACTTGTGATGGACCCGTCACCTAGCGACAATATCACTTACTGTTCTCATCCCACTTGTGATGGACCCGTCACCTAGCGACAATATCACTTACTGTTCTCATCCCACATGTGATGGACCCGTCACCTAACGACAATATTACTTACCGTTCTCATCTCACTTATGATGGACCCGTCACCTAGCGACAATATCACTTACCGTTCTCATCACACTTGTGATGGACCCGTCACCTAGCGACAATATCACTTACTGTTCTCATCCCACTTGTGATGGACCCGTCACCTAGCGACAATATCACTTACTGTTCTCATCCCACATGTGATGGACCCGTCACCTAACGACAATATTACTTACCGTTCTCATCTCACTTATGATGGACCCGTCACCTAGCGACAATATCACTTACCGTTCTCATCACACTTGTGATGGACCCATCACCTAGCGACAATATTACTTACTGCTCTCATCCCACTTGTGATGGACCCGTCACCTAGCGACAATATTACTTACCGTTCTCATCCTACTTGTGATGGACCCATCACGTAGCGACAATATTACTTACCGTTCTCATCCCACTTGTGATGGACCCGTCACCTAGCGACAATATTACTTACTGTTCTCATCCCACTTGTGATGGACCCATCACCTAGCGACAATATCACTTACTGTTCTCATCCCACTTGTAATGGACCCGTCACCTAGCGACAATATCACTCACCGTTCTCATCCCACTTGTACTGGACCCGTCACCTAGCGACAATATCACTTATCGTTCTCATCACACTTGTGATGGACCCGTCACCTAACGACAATATTACTTACTGTTCTCATCACACTTGTGATGGACCCGTCACCTAACGACAATATCACTCACCGTTCTCATCCCACATGTGATGGACCCGTCACCTAACGACAATATTACTCACCGTTCTCATCCCACATGTGTTGGACCCGTCACCTAACGACAATATCACTCACCGTTCTCATCACACTTGTGATGGACCCGTCACCTGACGACAATATCACTTACTGTTCTCATCCCACATGTGATGGACCCGTCACCTAGCGACAAAATCAATTACTGTTCTCATCCCACTTGTGATGGACCCGTCACCTGACGACAATATCACTCACCGTTCTCATCCCACATGTGATGGACCCGTCACCTAGCGACAATATGACTTACCGTTCTCATCCCACTTGTGATGGACCCGTCACCTGACGACAATATTACTAACCGTTCTCATCCCACTTGTGATGGACCCATCACCTAACGACAATATCACTTACCGTTCTCATCCCACATGTGATGGACCCGTCACCTAGCGACAATATCACTAACCGTTCTCATCCTACTTGTGATGGACCCGTCACCTAGCGACAATATTACTTACCGTTCTCATCCCACTTGTGATGGACCCGTCACCTGACGACAATATCACTTACCGTTCTCATCTCACTTGTGATGGACCCGTCACCTAACGACAATATCACTTACCGTTCTCATCCCACTTGTGATGGACCCGTCACCTGACGACAATATCACTCACCGTTCTCATCCAACTTGTGATGGACCCGTCACCTAACGACAATATCACTAACCGTTCTCATCTCACTTGTGATGGACCCATCACCTAACGACAATATCACTAACCGTTCTCATCTCACTTGTGATGGACCCGTCACCTAACGACAATATCACTTACCGTTCTCATCTCACTTGTGATGGACCCGTCACCTAACAACATTATTACTAACCGTTCTCATCTCACATGTGATGGACCCGTCACCTAACGACAATATCACTTACCGTTCTCATCTCACTTGTAATGGACCCGTCACCTAACGACAATATTACTAACCGTTCTCATCTCACATGTGATGGACCCTTCACCTAACGACAATATCACTTACCGTTCTCATCTCACTTGTGATGGACCCGTCACCTAACGACAATATCACTTACCGTTCTCATCTCACATGTGATGGACCCGTCACCTAACGACAATATTACTCACCGTTCTCATCACACTTGTGATGGACCCGTCACCTGACGACAATATTACTTATCGTTCTCATCCCACTTGTGATGGACCCGTCACCTAACGACAATATTACTTATCGTTCTCATCTCAC
The DNA here is from genome assembly GCA_964007535.1 of Brachyptera risi. Classification (NCBI taxonomy): domain Eukaryota; kingdom Metazoa; phylum Arthropoda; class Insecta; order Plecoptera; family Taeniopterygidae; genus Brachyptera; species Brachyptera risi. The sequence goes on from OZ023332.1 coordinate 7,015,144, forward strand.
ATGTGTTGGACCCGTCACCTAACGACAATATTACTTACCGTTCTCATCTCACTTGTGATGGACCCGTCACCTAACAACATTATTACTAACCGTTCTCATCTCACATGTGATGGACCCGTCACCTAACGACAATATCACTTACCGTTCTCATCTCACTTGTGATGGACCCGTCACCTAACGACAATATCACTTACCGTTCTCATCTCACATGTGATGGACCCGTCACCTAACGACAATATTACTTATCGTTCTCATCCCACTTGTGATGGACCCGTCACCTAACGACAATATCACTTACCGTTCTCATCTCACTTGTGATGGACCCGTCACCTAACGACAATATCACTTACCGTTCTCATCTCACATGTGATGGACCCGTCACCTAACGACAATATTACTTATCGTTCTCATCCCACTTGTGATGGACCCGTCACCTAACGACAATATCACTTACCGTTCTCATCTCACTTGTGATGGACCCGTCACCTAACGACAATATCACTTACCGTTCTCATCTCACATGTGATGGACCCGTCACCTAACGACAATATCACTTACCGTTCTCATCTCACATGTGATGGACCCGTCACCTAACGACAATATTACTTATCGTTCTCATCCCACATGTGATGGACCCGTCACCTAACGACAATATCACTTACCGTTCTCATCTCACTTGTGATGGACCCGTCACCTAACGACAATATCACTTACCGTTCTCATCTCACATGTGATGGACCCGTCACCTAACGACAATATTACTTATCGTTCTCATCCCACTTGTGATGGACCCGTCACCTAACGACAATATTACTTATCGTTCTCATCTCACATGTGTTGGACCCGTCACCTAACGACAATATTACTTACCGTTCTCATCTCACTTGTGATGGACCCGTCACCTAACGACAATATCACTTACCGTTCTCATCCCACTTGTGATGGACCCGTCACCTAGCGACAATATTACTTATCGTTCTCATCCCACATGTGATGGACCCGTCACCTAACGACAATATTACTTATCGTTCTCATCACACTTGTGACGGACCCATCACCTAACGACAATATCACTCACCGTTCTCATCTCACTTGTGATGGACCCGTCACCTAGCGACAATATCACTTACCGTTCTCATCTCACTTGTGATGGACCCGTCACCTAACGACAATATTACTTATCGTTCTCATCCCACTTGTGATGGACCCGTCACCTAACGACAATATTACTTATCGTTCTCATCTCACATGTGTTGGACCCGTCACCTAACGACAATATTACTTACCGTTCTCATCTCACTTGTGATGGACCCGTCACCTAACGACAATATCACTTACCGTTCTCATCCCACTTGTGATGGACCCGTCACCTAGCGACAATATTACTTACTGTTCTCATCCCACTTGTGATGGACCCGTCACCTAACGACAATATTACTTACCGTTCTCATCCCACTTGTGATGGACCCCTCACCTAGCGACAATATCACTTACCGTTCTCATCCCACTTGTGATGGACCCGTCACCTAGCGACAATATTACTTACTGTTCTCATCCCACTTGTGATGGACCCGTCACCTAACGACAATATCACTTACCGTTCTCATCCCACTTGTGATGGACCCGTCACCTAACGACAATATCACTTACCGTTCTCATCCCACTTGTGATGGACCCGTCACCTAGCGACAATATTACTTATCGTTCTCATCCCACATGTGATGGACACGTCACCTAGCGACAATATCACTTACCGTTCTCATCCCACTTGTGATGGACCCGTCACCTAGCGACAATATCACTTACCGTTCTCATCCCACTTGTGATGGACCCGTCACCTAGCGACAATATGACTTACCGTTCTCATCCCACTTGTGATGGACCCGTCACCTAACGACAATATTACTTACCGTTCTCATCCCACATGTGATGGACCCGTCACCTAACGACAATATCACTTACCGTTCTCATCTCACTTGTGATGGACCCGTCACCTAACGACAATATCACTTACCGTTCTCATCTCACATGTGATGGACCCGTCACCTGACGACAATATCACTCACCGTTCTCATCCCACTTGTGATGGACCCGTCACCTAACGACAATATTACTCACCGTTCTCATCCCACATGTGTTGGACCCGTCACCTAACGACAATATCACTCACCGTTCTCATCCCACTTGTGATGGACCCGTCACCTGACGACAATATCACTTACTGTTCTCATCCCACATGTGATGGACCCGTCACCTAGCGACAATATCACTTACTGTTCTCATCCCACATGTGATGGACCTGTCACCTAACGACAATATCACTTACTGTTCTCATCCCACATGTGATGGACCCGTCACCTAGTGACAATATCACTTACTGTTCTCATCCCACTTGTGATGGACCCGTCACCTAGCGACAATATCACTTACCGTTCTCATCCCACTTGTGATGGACCCGTCACCTAGCGACAATATCACTTACCGTTCTCATCCCACTTGTGATGGACCCGTCACCTAGCGACAATATTACTTACCGTTCTCATCACACTTGTGATGGACCCGTCACCTAGCGACAATATTACTTACCGTTCTCATCCCACTTGTGATGGACCCGTCACCTAGCGACAATATTACTTACTGTTCTCATCTCACTTGTGATGGACCCGTCACCTGACGACAATATTACTTACCGTTTTCATCTCACTTGTGATGGACCCGTCACCTAACGACAATATCACTTACCGTTCTCATCCCACTTGTGATGGACCCGTCACCTAGCGACAATATTACTTACCGTTCTCATCCCACTTGTGATGGACCCGTCACCTAGCGACAATATCACTTACTGTTCTCATCCCACTTGTGATGGACCCGTCACCTAGCGACAATATCACTTACTGTTCTCATCCCACATGTGATGGACCCGTCACCTAACGACAATATTACTTACCGTTCTCATCTCACTTATGATGGACCCGTCACCTAGCGACAATATCACTTACCGTTCTCATCACACTTGTGATGGACCCGTCACCTAGCGACAATATCACTTACTGTTCTCATCCCACTTGTGATGGACCCGTCACCTAGCGACAATATCACTTACTGTTCTCATCCCACATGTGATGGACCCGTCACCTAACGACAATATTACTTACCGTTCTCATCTCACTTATGATGGACCCGTCACCTAGCGACAATATCACTTACCGTTCTCATCACACTTGTGATGGACCCATCACCTAGCGACAATATTACTTACTGCTCTCATCCCACTTGTGATGGACCCGTCACCTAGCGACAATATTACTTACCGTTCTCATCCTACTTGTGATGGACCCATCACGTAGCGACAATATTACTTACCGTTCTCATCCCACTTGTGATGGACCCGTCACCTAGCGACAATATTACTTACTGTTCTCATCCCACTTGTGATGGACCCATCACCTAGCGACAATATCACTTACTGTTCTCATCCCACTTGTAATGGACCCGTCACCTAGCGACAATATCACTCACCGTTCTCATCCCACTTGTACTGGACCCGTCACCTAGCGACAATATCACTTATCGTTCTCATCACACTTGTGATGGACCCGTCACCTAACGACAATATTACTTACAGTTCTCATCACACTTGTGATGGACCCGTCACCTAGCGACAATATTACTTACCGTTCTCATCCTACTTGTGATGGACCCGTCACCTAACGACAATATCACTTACCGTTCTCATCACACTTGTGATGGACCCGTCACCTAGCGACAATATCACTTACTGTTCTCATCCCACATGTGATGGACCCGTCACCTAACGACAATATTACTTACCGTTCTCATCTCTCTTATGATGGACCCGTCACCTAGCGACAATATCACTTACCGTTCTCATCACACTTGTGATGGACCCGTCACCTAGCGACAATATTACTTACCGTTCTCATCCTACTTGTGATGGACCCATCACCTAGCGACAATATTACTTACCGTTCTCATCCCACTTGTGATGGACCCATCACCTAGCGACAATATCACTTACTGTTCTCATCCCACTTGTACTGGACCCGTCACTTAGCGACAATATCACTTATCGTTCTCATCACACTTGTGATGGACCCGTCACCTAGCGACAATATTACTTACCGTTCTCATCCTACTTGTGATGGACCCGTCACCTAACGACAATATTACTTACAGTTCTCATCACACTTGTGATGGACCCGTCACCTAGCGACAATATTACTTACCGTTCTCATCCTACTTGTGATGGACCCATCACCTAGCGACAATATTACTTACCGTTCTCATCCTACTTGTGATGGACCCATCACCTAGCGACAATATTACTTACCGTTCTCATCCCACTTGTGATGGACCCGTCACCTAGCGACAATATTACTTACTGTTCTCATCCCACTTGTGATGGACCCATCACCTAGCGACAATATCACTTACTGTTCCCATCCCACTTGTGATGGACCCGTCACCCAGCGACAATTTCACTTACTGTTCTCATCCCACTTGTGATGGACCCGTCACCTAACGACAATATTACTCACCGTTCTCATCTCACTTGTGATGGACCCGTCACTTAGCGACAATATTACTTACCGTTCTCATCCCACTTGTGATGGACCCGTCACCTAGCGACAATATTACTTACCGTTCTCATCCTACTTGTGATGGACCCTTCACCTAACGACAATATTACTTACAGTTCTCATCACACTTGTGATGGACCCGTCACCTAGCGACAATATTACTTACCGTTCTCATCCTACTTGTGATGGACCCATCACCTAGCGACAATATTACTTACCGTTCTCATCCCACTTGTGATGGACCCGTCACCTAACGACAATATCACTTACTGTTCTCATCCCACTTGTGATGGACCCGTCACCTAGCGACAATATTACTTACTGTTCTCATCCCACTTGTGATGGACCCATCACCTAGCGACAATATCACTTACTGTTCTCATCCCACTTGTGATGGACCCGTCACCCAGCGACAATATCACTTACTGTTCTCATCCCACTTGTGATGGACCCGTCACCTAGCGACAATATTACTTACCGTTCTCATCCTACTTGTGATGGACCCGTCACCTAACGACAATATTACTTACCGTTCTCATCTCACTTGTGATGGACCCGTCACCTAACAACAATATCACTTACCGTTCTCATCCCACTTGTGATGGACCCGTCACCTAGCGACAATATTACCTACCGTTCTCATCCCACTTGTGATGGACCCGTCACCTAACGACAATATTACTTACCGTTCTCATCCTACTTGTGATGGACCCGTCACCTAGCGACAATATTACTTACTGTTCTCATCCCACTTGTGATGGACCCATCACCTAGCGACAATATTACTTACCGTTCTCATCTCACTTGTGATGGACCCGTCACCTAACGACAATATTACTTATCGTTCTCATCTCACATGTGATGGACCCGTCACCTAGCGACAATATTACTTACCGTTCTCATCACACTTGTGATGGACCCGTCACCTAACGACAATATAACTAACCGTTCTCATCCTACTTGTGATGGACCCATCACCTAACGACAATATCACTTACTGTTCTCATCCCACATGTGATGGACCCGTCACCTAGCGACAATATCACTTACCGTTCTCATCCTACTTGTGATGGACCCATCACCTAACGACAATATCACTTACTGTTCTCATCCCACATGTGATGGACCCGTCACCTAACGACAATATCACTTACCGTTCTCATCCTACTTGTGATGGACCCATCACCTAACGACAATATTACTTACCGTTCTCATCCTACTTGTGATGGACCCATCACCTAACGACAATATCACTTACTGTTCTCATCACACTTGTGATGGACCCGTCACCTAGCGACAATATCACTTACCGTTCTCATCCTACTTGTAATGGACCCGTCACCTAGCGACAATATCACTTACTGTTCTCATCCCACATGTGATGGACCCGTCACCTAGCGACAATATCACTTACCGTTCTCATCCTACTTGTAATGGACCCGTCACCTAGCGACAATATCACTTACTGTTCTCATCCCACATGTGATGGACCCGTCACCTAGCGACAATATAACTTACTGTTCTCATCCCACATGTGATGGACCCGTCACCTAGCGACAATATGACTTACCGTTCTCATCACACTTGTGATGAACCCGTCACCTAACGACAATATCACTTATCGTTCTCATCCTACTTGTGATGGACCCATCACCTAACGACAATATTACTTACCGTTCTCATCCTACTTGTGATGGACCCGTCACCTAACGACAATATCACTTACTGTTCTCATCCCACATGTGATGGACCCGTCACCTAGCGACAATATCACTTACCGTTCTCATCTCACATGTGATGGACCCGTCACCTAGCGACAATATCACTTACCGTTCTCATCTCACTTGTGATGGACCCGTCACCTAACGACAATATCACTTACCGTTCTCATCTCACATGTGATGGACCCGTCACCTAACGACAATATTACTTATCGTTCTCATCCCACTTGTGATGGACCCGTCACCTAACGACAATATCACTTACCGTTCTCATCTCACTTGTGATGGACCCGTCACCTAACGACAATATCACTTACCGTTCTCATCTCACATGTGATGGACCCGTCACCTAACGACAATATCACTTACCGTTCTCATCTCACATGTGATGGACCCGTCACCTAACGACAATATTACTTATCGTTCTCATCCCACATGTGATGGACCCGTCACCTAACGACAATATCACTTACCGTTCTCATCTCACTTGTGATGGACCCGTCACCTAACGACAATATCACTTACCGTTCTCATCTCACATGTGATGGACCCGTCACCTAACGACAATATTACTTATCGTTCTCATCCCACTTGTGATGGACCCGTCACCTAACGACAATATTACTTATCGTTCTCATCTCACATGTGTTGGACCCGTCACCTAACGACAATATTACTTACCGTTCTCATCTCACTTGTGATGGACCCGTCACCTAACGACAATATCACTTACCGTTCTCATCCCACTTGTGATGGACCCGTCACCTAGCGACAATATTACTTATCGTTCTCATCCCACATGTGATGGACCCGTCACCTAACGACAATATTACTTATCGTTCTCATCACACTTGTGACGGACCCATCACCTAACGACAATATCACTCACCGTTCTCATCTCACTTGTGATGGACCCGTCACCTAGCGACAATATCACTTACCGTTCTCATCTCACTTGTGATGGACCCGTCACCTAACGACAATATTACTTATCGTTCTCATCCCACTTGTGATGGACCCGTCACCTAACGACAATATTACTTATCGTTCTCATCTCACATGTGTTGGACCCGTCACCTAACGACAATATTACTTACCGTTCTCATCTCACTTGTGATGGACCCGTCACCTAACGACAATATCACTTACCGTTCTCATCCCACTTGTGATGGACCCGTCACCTAGCGACAATATTACTTACTGTTCTCATCCCACTTGTGATGGACCCGTCACCTAACGACAATATTACTTACCGTTCTCATCCCACTTGTGATGGACCCCTCACCTAGCGACAATATCACTTACCGTTCTCATCCCACTTGTGATGGACCCGTCACCTAGCGACAATATTACTTACTGTTCTCATCCCACTTGTGATGGACCCGTCACCTAACGACAATATCACTTACCGTTCTCATCCCACTTGTGATGGACCCGTCACCTAACGACAATATCACTTACCGTTCTCATCCCACTTGTGATGGACCCGTCACCTAGCGACAATATTACTTATCGTTCTCATCCCACATGTGATGGACACGTCACCTAGCGACAATATCACTTACCGTTCTCATCCCACTTGTGATGGACCCGTCACCTAGCGACAATATCACTTACCGTTCTCATCCCACTTGTGATGGACCCGTCACCTAGCGACAATATGACTTACCGTTCTCATCCCACTTGTGATGGACCCGTCACCTAACGACAATATTACTTACCGTTCTCATCCCACATGTGATGGACCCGTCACCTAACGACAATATCACTTACCGTTCTCATCTCACTTGTGATGGACCCGTCACCTAACGACAATATCACTTACCGTTCTCATCTCACATGTGATGGACCCGTCACCTGACGACAATATCACTCACCGTTCTCATCCCACTTGTGATGGACCCGTCACCTAACGACAATATTACTCACCGTTCTCATCCCACATGTGTTGGACCCGTCACCTAACGACAATATCACTCACCGTTCTCATCCCACTTGTGATGGACCCGTCACCTGACGACAATATCACTTACTGTTCTCATCCCACATGTGATGGACCCGTCACCTAGCGACAATATCACTTACTGTTCTCATCCCACATGTGATGGACCTGTCACCTAACGACAATATCACTTACTGTTCTCATCCCACATGTGATGGACCCGTCACCTAGTGACAATATCACTTACTGTTCTCATCCCACTTGTGATGGACCCGTCACCTAGCGACAATATCACTTACCGTTCTCATCCCACTTGTGATGGACCCGTCACCTAGCGACAATATCACTTACCGTTCTCATCCCACTTGTGATGGACCCGTCACCTAGCGACAATATTACTTACCGTTCTCATCACACTTGTGATGGACCCGTCACCTAGCGACAATATTACTTACCGTTCTCATCCCACTTGTGATGGACCCGTCACCTAGCGACAATATTACTTACTGTTCTCATCTCACTTGTGATGGACCCGTCACCTGACGACAATATTACTTACCGTTTTCATCTCACTTGTGATGGACCCGTCACCTAACGACAATATCACTTACCGTTCTCATCCCACTTGTGATGGACCCGTCACCTAGCGACAATATTACTTACCGTTCTCATCCCACTTGTGATGGACCCGTCACCTAGCGACAATATCACTTACTGTTCTCATCCCACTTGTGATGGACCCGTCACCTAGCGACAATATCACTTACTGTTCTCATCCCACATGTGATGGACCCGTCACCTAACGACAATATTACTTACCGTTCTCATCTCACTTATGATGGACCCGTCACCTAGCGACAATATCACTTACCGTTCTCATCACACTTGTGATGGACCCGTCACCTAGCGACAATATCACTTACTGTTCTCATCCCACTTGTGATGGACCCGTCACCTAGCGACAATATCACTTACTGTTCTCATCCCACATGTGATGGACCCGTCACCTAACGACAATATTACTTACCGTTCTCATCTCACTTATGATGGACCCGTCACCTAGCGACAATATCACTTACCGTTCTCATCACACTTGTGATGGACCCATCACCTAGCGACAATATTACTTACTGCTCTCATCCCACTTGTGATGGACCCGTCACCTAGCGACAATATTACTTACCGTTCTCATCCTACTTGTGATGGACCCATCACGTAGCGACAATATTACTTACCGTTCTCATCCCACTTGTGATGGACCCGTCACCTAGCGACAATATTACTTACTGTTCTCATCCCACTTGTGATGGACCCATCACCTAGCGACAATATCACTTACTGTTCTCATCCCACTTGTAATGGACCCGTCACCTAGCGACAATATCACTCACCGTTCTCATCCCACTTGTACTGGACCCGTCACCTAGCGACAATATCACTTATCGTTCTCATCACACTTGTGATGGACCCGTCACCTAACGACAATATTACTTACAGTTCTCATCACACTTGTGATGGACCCGTCACCTAGCGACAATATTACTTACCGTTCTCATCCTACTTGTGATGGACCCGTCACCTAACGACAATATCACTTACCGTTCTCATCACACTTGTGATGGACCCGTCACCTAGCGACAATATCACTTACTGTTCTCATCCCACATGTGATGGACCCGTCACCTAACGACAATATTACTTACCGTTCTCATCTCTCTTATGATGGACCCGTCACCTAGCGACAATATCACTTACCGTTCTCATCACACTTGTGATGGACCCGTCACCTAGCGACAATATTACTTACCGTTCTCATCCTACTTGTGATGGACCCATCACCTAGCGACAATATTACTTACCGTTCTCATCCCACTTGTGATGGACCCATCACCTAGCGACAATATCACTTACTGTTCTCATCCCACTTGTACTGGACCCGTCACTTAGCGACAATATCACTTATCGTTCTCATCACACTTGTGATGGACCCGTCACCTAGCGACAATATTACTTACCGTTCTCATCCTACTTGTGATGGACCCGTCACCTAACGACAATATTACTTACAGTTCTCATCACACTTGTGATGGACCCGTCACCTAGCGACAATATTACTTACCGTTCTCATCCTACTTGTGATGGACCCATCACCTAGCGACAATATTACTTACCGTTCTCATCCTACTTGTGATGGACCCATCACCTAGCGACAATATTACTTACCGTTCTCATCCCACTTGTGATGGACCCGTCACCTAGCGACAATATTACTTACTGTTCTCATCCCACTTGTGATGGACCCATCACCTAGCGACAATATCACTTACTGTTCCCATCCCACTTGTGATGGACCCGTCACCCAGCGACAATTTCACTTACTGTTCTCATCCCACTTGTGATGGACCCGTCACCTAACGACAATATTACTCACCGTTCTCATCTCACTTGTGATGGACCCGTCACTTAGCGACAATATTACTTACCGTTCTCATCCCACTTGTGATGGACCCGTCACCTAGCGACAATATTACTTACCGTTCTCATCCTACTTGTGATGGACCCTTCACCTAACGACAATATTACTTACAGTTCTCATCACACTTGTGATGGACCCGTCACCTAGCGACAATATTACTTACCGTTCTCATCCTACTTGTGATGGACCCATCACCTAGCGACAATATTACTTACCGTTCTCATCCCACTTGTGATGGACCCGTCACCTAACGACAATATCACTTACTGTTCTCATCCCACTTGTGATGGACCCGTCACCTAGCGACAATATTACTTACTGTTCTCATCCCACTTGTGATGGACCCATCACCTAGCGACAATATCACTTACTGTTCTCATCCCACTTGTGATGGACCCGTCACCCAGCGACAATATCACTTACTGTTCTCATCCCACTTGTGATGGACCCGTCACCTAGCGACAATATTACTTACCGTTCTCATCCTACTTGTGATGGACCCGTCACCTAACGACAATATTACTTACCGTTCTCATCTCACTTGTGATGGACCCGTCACCTAACAACAATATCACTTACCGTTCTCATCCCACTTGTGATGGACCCGTCACCTAGCGACAATATTACCTACCGTTCTCATCCCACTTGTGATGGACCCGTCACCTAACGACAATATTACTTACCGTTCTCATCCTACTTGTGATGGACCCGTCACCTAGCGACAATATTACTTACTGTTCTCATCCCACTTGTGATGGACCCATCACCTAGCGACAATATTACTTACCGTTCTCATCTCACTTGTGATGGACCCGTCACCTAACGACAATATTACTTATCGTTCTCATCTCACATGTGATGGACCCGTCACCTAGCGACAATATTACTTACCGTTCTCATCACACTTGTGATGGACCCGTCACCTAACGACAATATAACTAACCGTTCTCATCCTACTTGTGATGGACCCATCACCTAACGACAATATCACTTACTGTTCTCATCCCACATGTGATGGACCCGTCACCTAGCGACAATATCACTTACCGTTCTCATCCTACTTGTGATGGACCCATCACCTAACGACAATATCACTTACTGTTCTCATCCCACATGTGATGGACCCGTCACCTAACGACAATATCACTTACCGTTCTCATCCTACTTGTGATGGACCCATCACCTAACGACAATATTACTTACCGTTCTCATCCTACTTGTGATGGACCCATCACCTAACGACAATATCACTTACTGTTCTCATCACACTTGTGATGGACCCGTCACCTAGCGACAATATCACTTACCGTTCTCATCCTACTTGTAATGGACCCGTCACCTAGCGACAATATCACTTACTGTTCTCATCCCACATGTGATGGACCCGTCACCTAGCGACAATATCACTTACCGTTCTCATCCTACTTGTAATGGACCCGTCACCTAGCGACAATATCACTTACTGTTCTCATCCCACATGTGATGGACCCGTCACCTAGCGACAATATAACTTACTGTTCTCATCCCACATGTGATGGACCCGTCACCTAGCGACAATATGACTTACCGTTCTCATCACACTTGTGATGAACCCGTCACCTAACGACAATATCACTTATCGTTCTCATCCTACTTGTGATGGACCCATCACCTAACGACAATATTACTTACCGTTCTCATCCTACTTGTGATGGACCCGTCACCTAACGACAATATCACTTACTGTTCTCATCCCACATGTGATGGACCCGTCACCTAGCGACAATATCACTTACCGTTCTCATCTCACATGTGATGGACCCGTCACCTAGCGACAATATCACTTATCGTTCTCATCCTACTTGTGATGGACCCATCACCTAACGACAATATTACTTACCGTTCTCATCCTACTTGTGATGGACCCGTCACCTAGCGACAATATAACTTAGTGTTCTCATCCCACATGTGATGGACCCGTCACCTAGCGACAATATCACTTACCGTTCTCATCTCACATGTGATGGACCCGTCACCTAGCGACAATATCACTTATCGTTCTCATCCTACTTGTGATGGACCCATCACCTAACGACAATATTACTTACCGTTCTCATCCTACTTGTGATGGACCCATCACCTAACGACAATATCACTTACTGTTCTCATCCCAATTGTGATGGACCCGTCACCTAGCGACAATATTACCCACCGTTCTCATCCTACTTGTGATGGACCCGTCACCTAACGACAATATCACTTACTGTTCTCATCACACTTGTGATGGACCCGTCACCTAACGACAATATCACTTACTGTTCTCATCACACTTGTGATGGACCCGTCACCTAACGACAATATCACTTACTGTTCTCATCCCACATGTGATGGACCCGTCACCTAACGACAATATCACTTACTGTTCTCATCACACTTGTGATGGACCCGTCACCTAGCGACAATATTACTTACTGTTCTCATCCCACTTGTGATGGACCCGTCACCTAACGACAATATCACTTACTGTTCTCATCCCACATGTGATGGACCCGTCACCTAGCGACAATATCACTTACCGTTCTCATCACACTTGTGATGGACCCATCACCTAACGACAATATCACTTACCGTTCTCATCCCACATGTGATGGACCCGTCACCTAGCGACAATATCACTTACCGTTCTCATCCTACTTGTGATGGACCCGTCACCTAGCGACAATATTACTTACCGTTCTCATCCTACTTGTGATGGACCCATCACCTAACGACAATATCACTTACTGTTCTCATCCCACATGTGATGGACCCGTCACCTAGCGACAATATCACTTACCGTTCTCATCCTACTTGTGATGGACCCGTCACCTAGCGACAATATCACTTACCGTTCTCATCCTACTTGTGATGGACCCATCACCTAACGACAATATTACTTACCGTTCTCATCCTACTTGTGATGGACCCATCACCTAACGACAATATCACTTACTGTTCTCATCCCACTTGTGATGGACCCGTCACCTAACGACAATATTACTTACCGTTCTCATCCCACTTGTGATGGACCCGTCACCTAACGACAATATCACTCACCGTTCTCATCCCACTTGTGATGGACCCGTCACCTAACGACAATATAACTTACCGTTCTCATCCCACTTGTGATGGACCCGTCACCTAGCGACAATATCACTTACTGTTCTCATCCCACATGTGATGGACCCATCACCTAGCGACAATATTACTTACCGTTCTCATCCCACATGTGATGGACCCATCACCTAACGACAATATCACTAACCGTTCTCATCCCACTTGTGACGGACCCGTCACCTAACGACAATATCACTTACTGTTCTCATCTCACTTGTGATGGACTCGTCACCTAGCGACAATATCACTTACTGTTCTCATCACACTTGTGATGGACCCATCACCTAACGACAATATTACTTACTGTTCTCATCACACTTGTGATGGACCCATCACCTAACATCAATATTACCTACCGTTCTCATCCCACTTGTGATGGACCCGTCACCTAGCGACAATATTACTTACCGTTCTCATCTCACTTGTGATGGACCCGTCACCTAACGACAATATTACTTACTGTTCTCATCACACTTGTAATGGACTCGTCATCTAGCGACAATATCACTTACCGTTCTCATCTCACTTGTGATGGACCCATCACCTAACGACAATATTACTTACTGTTCTCATCACACTTGTGATGGACCCATCACCTAACATCAATATTACCTACCGTTCTCATCCCACTTGTGATGGACCCGTCACCTAGCGACAATATTACTTACCGTTCTCATCTCACTTGTGATGGACCCGTCACCTAACGACAATATTACTTACTGTTCTCATCACACTTGTAATGGACCCGTCATCTAGCGACAATATCACTTACCGTTCTCATCTCACTTGTGATGGACCCGTCACCTAGCGACAATATTACTTACCGTTCTCATCCCACTTGTGATGGACCCATCACCTAGCGACAATATTACTTACCGTTCTCATCTCACTTGTGATGGACCCATCACCTAGCGACAATATCACTTACTGTTCTCATCACACTTGTGATGGACCCATCACCTAACGACAATATTACTTACTGTTCTCATCACACTTGTGATGGACCCATCACCTAACATCAATATTACCTACCGTTCTCATCCCACTTGTGATGGACCCGTCACCTAGCGACAATATTACTTACCGTTCTCATCTCACTTGTGATGGACCCGTCACCTAACGACAATATTACTTACTGTTCTCATCACACTTGTAATGGACCCGTCATCTAGCGACAATATCACTTACCGTTCTCATCTCACTTGTGATGGACCCGTCACCTAGCGACAATATTACTTACCGTTCTCATCACACTTGTGATGGACCCGTCACCTAGCGACAATATTACTTACCGTTCTCATCCTACTTGTGATGGACCCGTCACCTAGCGACAATATTACTTACCGTTCTCATCACACTTGTGATGGACCCGTCACCTAGCGACAATATTACTTACCGTTCTCATCCCACATGTGATGGACCCGTCACCTAGCGACAATATCACTTACCGTTCTCATCACACTTGTGATGGACCCGTCACCTAGCGACAATATTACTTACCGTCCTCATCACACTTGTGATGGACCCGTCACCTAACGACAATATTACTTACCGTTCTCATCACACTTGTGATGGACCCGTCACCTAACGACAATATTACTCACCGTTCTCATCACACTTGTGATGGACCCGTCACCTAGCGACAATATTACTTACCGTTCTCATCTCACTTGTGATGGACCCGTCACCTAGCGACAATATTACTTACTGTTCTCATCTCACTTGTGATGGACCCGTCACCTAGCGACAATATTACTTACCGTTCTCATCACACTTGTGATGGACCCGTCACCTAGCGACAATATTACTTACTGTTCTCATCTCACTTGTGATGGACCCGTCACCTAGCGACAATATTACTTACCGTTCTCATCACACTTGTGATGGACCCGTCACCTAGCGACAATATTACTTACTGTTCTCATCTCACTTGTGATGGACCCGTCACCTAGCGACAATATTACTTACCGTTCTCATCACACTTGTGATGGACCCGTCACCTAGCGACAATATTACTTACTGTTCTCATCTCACTTGTGATGGACCCGTCACCTAGCGACAATATTACTTACCGTTCTCATCACACTTGTGATGGACCCGTCACCTAGCGACAATATTACTTACCGTTCTCATCCTACTTGTGATGGACCCGTCACCTAACGACAATATTACTTACTGTTCTCATCCCACTTGTGATGGACCCGTCACCTAGCGACAATATCACTTACTGTTCTCATCCCACATGTGATGGACCCGTCACCTAACGACAATATTACTTACCGTTCTCATCTCACTTATGATGGACCCGTCACCTAGCGACAATATCACTTACCGTTCTCATCACACTTGTGATGGACCCGTCACCTAGCGACAATATTACTTACTGCTCTCATCCCACTTGTGATGGACCCGTCACCTAGCGACAATATTACTTACTGTTCTCATCCTACTTGTGATGGACCCATCACCTAGCGACAATATTACTTACCGTTCTCATCCCACTTGTGATGGACCCGTCACCTAGCGACAATATTACTTACTGTTCTCATCCCACTTGTGATGGACCCATCACCTAGCGACAATATCACTTACTGTTCTCATCCCACTTGTAATGGACCCGTCACCTAGCGACAATATCACTCACCGTTCTCATCCCACTTGTGATGGACCCGTCACCTAACGACAATATCACTTATCGTTCTCATCTCACATGTGATGGACCCATCACCTAACGACAATATCACTCACCGTTCTCATCCCACTTGTGATGGACCCGTCACCTAGCGACAATATCACTTATCGTTCTCATCACACTTGTGATGGACCCGTCACCTAACGACAATATTACTTACAGTTCTCATCACACTTGTGATGGACCCGTCACCTAGCGACAATATTACTTACCGTTCTCATCCTACTTGTGATGGACCCGTCACCTAACGACAATATCACTTACCGTTCTCATCACACTTGTGATGGACCCGTCACCTAGCGACAATATCACCTACTGTTCTCATCCTACATGTGATGGACCCGTCACCTAACGACAATATTACTTACCGTTCTCATCTCACTTATGATGGACCCGTCACCTAGCGACAATATCACTTACCGTTCTCATCACACTTGTGATGGACCCGTCACCTAGCGACAATATTACTTACCGTTCTCATCCTACTTGTGATGGACCCATCACCTAGCGACAATATTACTTACCGTTCTCATCCCACTTGTGATGGACCCATCACCTAGCGACAATATCACTTACTGTTCTCATCCCACTTGTACTGGACCCGTCACCTAGCGACAATATCACTTATCGTTCTCATCACACTTGTGATGGACCCGTTACCTAGCGACAATATTACTTACCGTTCTCATCCTACTTGTGATGGACCCGTCACCTAACGACAATATTACTTACAGTTCTCATCACACTTGTGATGGACCCGTCACCTAGCGACAATATTACTTACCGTTCTCATCCTACTTGTGATGGACCCATCACCTAGCGACAATATTACTTACCGTTCTCATCCTACTTGTGATGGACCCATCACCTAGCGACAATATTACTTACCGTTCTCATCCCACTTGTGATGGACCCGTCACCTAGCGACAATATTACTTACTGTTCTCATCCCACTTGTGATGGACCCATCACCTAGCGACAATATCACTTACTGTTCTCATCCCACTTGTGATGGACCCGTCACCCAGCGACAATATCACTTACTGTTCTCATCCCACTTGTGATGGACCCGTCACCTAACGACAATATTACTCACCGTTCTCATCTCACTTGTGATGGACCCGTCACCTAGCGACAATATTACTTACCGTTCTCATCCCACTTGTGATGGACCCGTCACCTAGCGACAATATTACTGACCGTTCTCATCACACTTGTGATGGACCCATCACCTAACGACAATATTACTAACCGTTCTCATCACACTTGTGATGGACCCGTCACCTAGCGACAATATTACTTACCGTTCTCATCCTACTTGTGATGGACCCGTCACCTAACGACAATATTACTTACAGTTCTCATCCTACTTGTGATGGACCCGTCACCTAACGACAATATCACTTACTGTTCTCATCCCACTTGTGATGGACCCGTCACCTAGCGACAATATTACTTACTGTTCTCATCCCACTTGTGATGGACCCATCACCTAACGACAATATTACTAACCGTTCTCATCCCACTTGTGATGGACCCGTCACCTAGCGACAATATTACTTACCGTTCTCATCCTACTTGTGATGGACCCGTCACCTAACGACAATATTACTTACAGTTCTCATCACACTTGTGATGGACCCGTCACCTAGCGACAATATTACTTACCGTTCTCATCCTACTTGTGATGGACCCATCACCTAGCGACAATATTACTTACCGTTCTCATCCCACTTGTGATGGACCCGTCACCTAACGACAATATCACTTACTGTTCTCATCCCACTTGTGATGGACCCGTCACCTAGCGACAATATTACTTACTGTTCTCATCCCACTTGTGATGGACCCATCACCTAGCGACAATATCACTTACTGTTCTCATCCCACTTGTGATGGACCCGTCACCCAGCGACAATATCACTTACTGTTCTCATCCCACTTGTGATGGACCCGTCACCTAGCGACAATATTACTTACCGTTCTCATCCTACTTGTGATGGACCCGTCACCTAACGACAATATTACTTACCGTTCTCATCTCACTTGTGATGGACCCGTCACCTAACGACAATATCACTTAACCGTTCTCATCCCACTTGTGATGGACCCGTCACCTAGCGACAATATTACCTACCGTTCTCATCCCACTTGTGATGGACCCGTCACCTAACGACAATATTACTTACCGTTCTCATCCTACTTGTGATGGACCCGTCACCTTGCGACAATATTACTTACTGTTCTCATCCCACTTGTGATGGACCCATCACCTAGCGACAATATTACTTACCGTTCTCATCTCACTTGTGATGGACCCGTCACCTAGCGACAATATCACTTACCGTTCTCATCTCACTTGTGATGGACCCATCACCTAACGACAATATCACTTACCGTTCTCATCACACTTGTGATGGACCCGTCACCTAACGACAATATCACTTACTGTTCTCATCCTACATGTGATGGACCCGTCACCTAGCGACAATATCACTTACCGTTCTCATCCTACTTGTGATGGACCCGTCATCTAGCGACAATATCACTTACCGTTCTCATCTCACTTGTGATGGACCCGTCACCTAACGACAATATTACTTATCGTTCTCATCTCACATGTGATGGACCCGTCACCTAGCGACAATATTACTTACCGTTCTCATCACACTTGTGATGGACCCGTCACCTAACGACAATATCACTTACTGTTCTCATCCTACATGTGATGGACCCGTCACCTAGCGACAATATCACTTACCGTTCTCATCTCACTTGTGATGGACCCGTCACCTAACGACAATATTACTTATCGTTCTCATCTCACATGTGATGGACCCGTCACCTAGCGACAATATTACTTACCGTTCTCATCACACTTGTGATGGACCCGTCACCTAACGACAATATAACTAACCGTTCTCATCCTACTTGTGATGGACCCATCACCTAACGACAATATCACTTACTGTTCTCATCCCACATGTGATGGACCCGTCACCTAGCGACAATATCACTTACCGTTCTCATCCTACTTGTGATGGACCCATCACCTAACGACAATATCACTTACTGTTCTCATCCCACATGTGATGGACCCGTCACCTAACGACAATATTACTTACCGTTCTCATCCTACTTGTGATGGACCCATCACCTAACGACAATATTACTTACCGTTCTCATCCTACTTGTGATGGACCCATCACCTAACGACAATATCACTTACTGTTCTCATCACACTTGTGATGGACCCGTCACCTAGCGACAATATCACTTACCGTTCTCATCCTACTTGTAATGGACCCGTCACCTAGCGACAATATCACTTACTGTTCTCATCCCACATGTGATGGACCCGTCACCTAGCGACAATATCACTTACCGTTCTCATCCTACTTGTAATGGACCCGTCACCTAGCGACAATATCACTTACTGTTCTCATCCCACATGTGATGGACCCGTCACCTAGCGACAATATAACTTACTGTTCTCATCCCACATGTGATGGACCCGTCACCTAGCGACAATATCACTTACCGTTCTCATCACACTTGTGATGGACCCATCACCTAACGACAATATCACTTACTGTTCTCATCCCATATGTGATGGACCCGTCACCTAACGACAATATCACTTACCGTTCTCATCCTACTTGTGATGGACCCATCACCTAACGACAATATTACTTACCGTTCTCATCCTACTTGTGATGGACCCATCACCTAACGACAATATCACTTACTGTTCTCATCCCACTTGTGATGGACCCGTCACCTAGCGGCAATATTACTCACCGTTCTCATCCTACTTGTGATGGACCCGTCACCTAACGACAATATCACTTAATGTTCTCATCCCACTTGTGATGGACCCGTCACCTAACGACAATATCACTTACTGTTCTCATCACACTTGTGATGGAACCGTCACCTAACGACAATATCACTTACTGTTCTCATCACACTTGTGATGGACCCGTCACCTAACGACAATATCACTTACTGTTCTCATCACACTTGTGATGGACCCGTCACCTAACGACAATATCACTTACTGTTCTCATCCCACATGTGATGGACCCGTCACCTAACGACAATATCAGTTACTGTTCTCATCACACTTGTGATGGACCCGTCACCTAGCGACAATATTACTTACTGTTCTCATCCCACTTGTGATGGACCCGTCACCTAACGAAAATATCACTTACTGTTCTCATCCCACATGTGATGGACCCGTCACCTAGCGACAATATCACTTACCGTTCTCATCACACTTGTGATGGACCCATCACCTAACGACAATATCACTTACCGTTCTCATCCCACATGTGATGGACCCGTCACCTAGCGACAATATCACTTACCGTTCTCATCCTACTTGTGATGGACCCGTCACCTAGCGACAATATTACTTACCGTTCTCATCCTACTTGTGATGGACCCATCACCTAACGACAATATCACTTACTGTTCTCATCCCACATGTGATGGACCCGTCACCTAGCGACAATATCACTTACCGTTCTCATCCTACTTGTGATGGACCCGTCACCTAGCGACAATATCACTTACCGTTCTCATCCTACTTGTGATGGACCCATCACCTAACGACAATATTACTTACCGTTCTCATCCTACTTGTGATGGACCCATCACCTAACGACAATATCACTTACTGTTCTCATCCCACTTGTGATGGACCCGTCACCTAACGACAATATTACTTACCGTTCTCATCCCACTTGTGATGGACCCGTCACCTAACGACAATATCACTCACCGTTCTCATCCCACTTGTGATGGACCCGTCACCTAACGACAATATAACTTACCGTTCTCATCCCACTTGTGATGGACCCGTCACCTAGCGACAATATCACTTACTGTTCTCATCCGACATGTGATGGACCCATCACCTAGCGACAATATTACTTACCGTTCTCATCCCACATGTGATGGACCCATCACCTAACGACAATATCACTAACCGTTCTCATCCCACTTGTGACGGACCCGTCACCTAACGACAATATCACTTACTGTTCTCATCTCACTTGTGATGGACTCGTCACCTAGCGACAATATCACTTACTGTTCTCATCACACTTGTGATGGACCCATCACCTAACGACAATATTACTTACTGTTCTCATCACACTTGTGATGGACCCATCACCTAACATCAATATTACCTACCGTTCTCATCCCACTTGTGATGGACCCGTCACCTAGCGACAATATTACTTACCGTTCTCATCTCACTTGTGATGGACCCGTCACCTAACGACAATATTACTTACTGTTCTCATCACACTTGTAATGGACCCGTCATCTAGCGACAATATCACTTACCGTTCTCATCTCACTTGTGATGGACCCATCACCTAACGACAATATTACTTACTGTTCTCATCACACTTGTGATGGACCCATCACCTAACATCAATATTACCTACCGTTCTCATCCCACTTGTGATGGACCCGTCACCTAGCGACAATATTACTTACCGTTCTCATCTCACTTGTGATGGACCCGTCACATAACGACAATATTACTTACTGTTCTCATCACACTTGTAATGGACCCGTCATCTAGCGACAATATCACTTACCGTTCTCATCTCACTTGTGATGGACCCGTCACCTAGCGACAATATTACTTACCGTTCTCATCACACTTGTGATGGACCCGTCACCTAGCGACAATATTACTTACCGTTCTCATCTCACTTGTGATGGACCCATCACCTAGCGACAATATCACTTACTGTTCTCATCACACTTGTGATGGACCCATCACCTGACGACAATATTACTTACTGTTCTCATCACACTTGTGATGGACCCATCACCTAACATCAATATTACCTACCGTTCTCATCCCACTTGTGATGGACCCGTCACCTAGCGACAATATTACTTACCGATCTCATCTCACTTGTGATGGACCCGTCACCTAACGACAATATTACTTACTGTTCTCATCACACTTGTAATGGACCCGTCATCTAGCGACAATATCACTTACCGTTCTCATCTCACTTGTGATGGACCCGTCACCTAGCGACAATATTACTTACCGTTCTCATCACACTTGTGATGGACCCGTCACCTAGCGACAATATTACTTACCGTTCTCATCCCACTTGTGATGGACCCGTCACCTAGCGACAATATTACTTACCGTTCTCATCACACTTGTGATGGACCCGTCACCTAGCGACAATATTACTTACCGTTCTCATCCCACATGTGATGGACCCGTCACCTAGCGACAATATCACTTACCGTTCTCATCACACTTGTGATGGACCCGTCACCTAGCGACAATATTACTTACCGTCCTCATCACACTTGTGATGGACCCGTCACCTAACGACAATATTACTTACCGTTCTCATCACACTTGTGATGGACCCGTCACCTAGCGACAATATTACTTACTGTTCTCATCTCACTTGTGATGGACCCGTCACCTAGCGACAATATTACTTACCGTTCTCATCACACTTGTGATGGACCCGTCACCTAGCGACAATATTACTTACCGTTCTCATCCTACTTGTGATGGACCCGTCACCTAACGACAATATTACTTACTGTTCTCATCTCACTTGTGATGGACCCGTCACCTAGCGACAATATTACTTACCGTTCTCATCACACTTGTGATGGACCCGTCACCTAGCGACAATATCACTTACCGTTCTCATCACACTTGTGATGGACCCGTCACCTAGCGACAATATTACTTACTGTTCTCATCTCACTTGTGATGGACCCGTCACCTAGCGACAATATTACTTACCGTTCTCATCTCACTTGTGATGGACCCGTCACCTAGCGACAATATTACTTACCGTTCTCATCACACTTGTGATGGACCCGTCACCTAGCGACAATATCACTTACCGTTCTCATCACACTTGTGATGGACCCGTCACCTAGCGACAATATTACTTACTGTTCTCATCTCACTTGTGATGGACCCGTCACCTAGCGACAATATTACTTACCGTTCTCATCACACTTGTGATGGACCCGTCAACTAGCGACAATATTACTTACCGTTCTCATCCCACATGTGATGGACCCGTCACCTAGCGACAATATCACTTACCGTTCTCATCACACTTGTGATGGACCCTTCACCTAGCGACAATATTACTTACCGTCCTCATCACACTTGTGATGGACCCGTCACCTAACGACAATATTACTTACCGTTCTCATCACACTTGTGATGGACCCGTCACCTAGCGACAATATCACTTACCGTTCTCATCACACTTGTGATGGACCCGTCACCTAGCGACAATATTACTTACTGTTCTCATCTCACTTGTGATGGACCCGTCACCTAGCGACAATATTACTTACCGTTCTCATCACACTTGTGATGGACCCGTCACCTAGCGACAATATTACTTACCGTTCTCATCTCACTTGTGATGGACCCGTCACCTAACGACAATATCACTCACCGTTCTCATCACACTTGTGATGGACCCATCACCCAGCGACAATATTACCTACCGTTCTCATCCCACTTGTGATGGACCCGTCACCTAGTGACAATATCACTTACCGTTCTCATCTCACTTGTGATGGACCCGTCACCTAGCGACAATATCACTTACTGTTCTCAACCTACTTGTGATGGACCCATCACCTAACGACAATATCACTTACTGTTCTCAACCTACTTGTGATGGACCCGTCACCTAGCGACAATATCACTTACTGTTCTCATCTCACTTGTGATGGACCCGTCACCTAGCGACAATATTACTTACCGTTCTCATCACACTTGTGATGGACCCGTCACCTAGCGACAATATTACTTACCGTTCTCATCCCACATGTGATTGACCCGTCACCTAGCGACAATATCACTTACCGTTCTCATCACACTTGTGATGGACCCGTCACCTAGCGACAATATTACTTACCGTCCTCATCACACTTGTGATGGACCCGTCACCTAGCGACAATATTACTTACTGTTCTCATCCCACATGTGATGGACCCGTCACCTAGCGACAATATCACTTACCGTTCTCATCCCACTTGTGATGGACCCATCACCTAACGACAATATCACTTACCGTTCTCATCCCACTTGTGATGGACCCATCACCTAGCGACAATATTACTTATCGTTCTCATCACACTTGTGATGGACCCGTCACCTAACGACAATATCACTTACGGTTCTCATCCCACTTGTGATGGACCCGTCACCTAACGACAATATCACTTACCGTTCTCATCACACTTGTGATGGACCCATCACCTAACGACAATATCACTTACCGTTCTCATCCCACTTGTGATGGACCCGTCACCTAACGACAATATTACTTACTGTTCTCATCCCACATGTGATGGACCCGTCACCTAGCGACAATATCACTTACCGTTCTCATCACACTTGTGATGGACCCGTCACCTAGCGACAATATTACTTACCGTCCTCATCACACTTGTGATGGACCCGTCACCTAACGACAATATCACTTACCGTTCTCATCCCACTTGTGATGGACCCATCACCTAACGACAATATCACTTACCGTTCTCATCACACTTGTGATGGACCCATCACCTAACGACAATATCACTTACCGTTCTCATCCCACTTGTGATGGACCCGTCACCTAACGACAATATTACTTACCGTTCTCATCCCACTTGTGATGGACCCGTCACCTAACGACAATATCACTTACCGTTCTCATCCCACTTGTGATGGACCCATCACCTAACGACAATATCACTTACTGTTCTCATCCTACTTGTGATGGACCCGTCACCTAACGACAATATTACTTACCGTTCTCATCCCACTTGTGATGGACCCATCACCTAACGACAATATCACTTACTGTTCTCATCCTACTTGTGATGGACCCGTCACCTAGCGACAATATCACTTACCGTTCTCATCCCACTTGTGATGGACCCATCACCTAACGACAATATCACTTACTGTTCTCATCCCACTTGTGATGGACCCATCACCTAACGACAATATCACTTACCGTTCTCATCCCACTTGTGATGGACCCATCACCTAACGACAATTTCACTTACCGTTCTCATCCCACTTGTGATGGACCCATCACCTAACGACAATATCACTTACTGTTCTCATCCCACATGTGATGGACCCGTCACCTAGCGACAATATCACTTACCGTTCTCATCCCACTTGTGATGGACCCGTCACCTAACGACAATATCACTTACCGTTCTCATCCCACTTGTGATGGACCCATCACCTAACGACAATATCACTTACTGTTCTCATCCTACTTGTGATGGACCCATCACCTAACGACAATATCACTTACTGTTCTCATCCCACTTGTGATGGACCCATCACCTAACGACAATATCACTTACTGTTCTCATCCCACTTGTGATGGACCCATCACCTAACGACAATATCACTTACCGTTCTCATCCCACTTGTGATGGACCCATCACCTAACGACAATATCACTTACTGTTCTCATCCCACATGTGATGGACCCGTCACCTAACGACAATATTACTTACCGTTCTCATCCTACTTGTGATGGACCCATCACCTAACGACAATATCACTTACTGTTCTCATCCTACTTGTGATGGACCCGTCACCTAGCGACAATATCACTTACCGTTCTCATCCCACTTGTGATGGACCCATCACCTAACGACAATATCACTTACTGTTCTCATCCCACTTGTGATGGACCCATCACCTAACGACAATATCACTTACCGTTCTCATCCCACTTGTGATGGACCCATCACCTAACGACAATATCACTTACCGTTCTCATCCCACTTGTGATGGACCCATCACCTAACGACAATATCACTTACTGTTCTCATCCCACATGTGATGGACCCGTCACCTAACGACAATATCACTTACCGTTCTCATCCCACTTGTGATGGACCCATCACCTAACGACAATATCACTTACCGTTCTCATCCCACTTGTGATGGACCCATCACCTAACGACAATATCACTTACCGTTCTCATCCCACTTGTGATGGACCCATCACCTAACGACAATATCACTTACCGTTCTCATCCCACTTGTGATGGACCCATCACCTAACGACAATATCACTTACTGTTCTCATCCCACATGTGATGGACCCGTCACCTAACGACAATATAACTAACCGTTCTCATCTCACTTGTGATGGACCCGTCACCTAACGACAATATCACTTACTGTTCTCATCTCACTTGTGATGGACCCGTCACCTAGCGACAATATCACTTACTGTTCTCATCCCACTTGTGATGGACCCATCACCTAACGACAATATCACTCACTGCTCTCATCCTACTTGTGATGGACCCGTCACCTAACGACAATATGACTTACCGTTCTCATCCCACTTGTGATGGACCCGTCACCTAGCGACAATATCACTTACTGTTCTCATCCCACTTGTGATGGACCCATCACCTAACGACAATATCACTTACTGTTCTCATCCTACTTGTGATGGACCCGTCACCTAACGACAATATAACTAACCGTTCTCATCTCACTTGTGATGGACCCGTCACCTAACGACAATATCACTTACTGTTCTCATCCCACTTGTGATGGACCCATCACCTAACGACAATATCACTTACTGTTCTCATCCCACATGTGATGGACCCGTCACCTAACGACAATATAACTAACCGTTCTCATCTCACTTGTGATGGACCCGTCACCTAACGACAATATCACTTACTGTTCTCATCCTACTTGTGATGGACCCATCACCTAACGACAATATCACTTACTGCTCTCATCCTACTTGTGATGGACCCGTCACCTAGCGACAATATCACTCACCGTTCTCATCCCACTTGTGATGGACCCATCACCTAGCGACAATATCACTTACTGTTCTCATCCCACTTGTGATGGACCCATCACCTAACGACAATATCACTTACCGTTCTCATCCCACTTGTGATGGACCCATCACCTAACGACAATATCACTTACTGTTCTCATCCCACATGTGATGGACCCGTCACCTAACGACAATATAACTAACCGTTCTCATCTCACTTGTGATGGACCCGTCACCTAACGACAATATCACTTACTGTTCTCATCCTACTTGTGATGGACCCATCACCCAACGACAATATCACTTACTGTTCTCATCTCACTTGTGATGGACCCGTCACCTAACGACAATATCACTTACTGTTCTCATCTCACTTGTGATGGACCCGTCACCTAGCGACAATATCACTTACTGTTCTCATCCCACTTGTGATGGACCCATCACCTAACGACAATATCACTTACTGCTCTCATCCTACTTGTGATGGACCCGTCACCTAACGACAATATGACTTACCGTTCTCATCCCACTTGTGATGGACCCGTCACCTAGCGACAATATCACTTACTGTTCTCATCCCACTTGTGATGGACCCGTCACCTAACGACAATATTACTTACTGTTCTCATCTCACTTGTGATGGACCCGTCACCTAACGACAATATTACTTACTGTTCTCATCCTACTTGTGATGGACCCGTCACCTAACGACAATATTACTTACTGTTCTCATCCCACATGTGATGGACTCGTCACCTAACGACAATATAACTAACCGTTCTCATCTCACTTGTGATGGACCCATCACCTAACGACAATATCACTTACTGTTCTCATCCTACTTGTGATGGACCCATCACCTAACGACAATATCACTTACTGTTCTCATCCTACTTGTGATGGACCCGTCACCTAACGACAATATCACTTACTGTTCTCATCCCACTTGTGATGGACCCATCACCTAACGACAATATCACTTACCGCTCTCATCCTACTTGTGATGGACCCGTCACCTAACGACAATATGACTTACCGTTCTCATCCCACTTGTGATGGACCCGTCACCTAGCGACAATATCACTTACTGTTCTCATCCCACTTGTGATGGACCCATCACCTAACGACAATATCACTTACTGTTCTCATCCTACTTGTGATGGACCCATCACCTAGCGACAATATCACTTACTGTTCTCATCCCACTTGTGATGGACCCATCACCTAACGACAATATCACTTACTGTTCTCATCCTACTTGTGATGGATCCATCACCTAGCGACAATATCACTTACCGTTCACATCCCACTTGTGATGGACCCGTCACCTAGCGACAATATCACTTACTGCTCTCATCCTACTTGTGATGGACCCGTCACCTAACGACAATATGACTTACCGTTCTCATCCCACTTGTGATGGACCCGTCACCTAGCGACAATATCACTTACTGTTCTCATCCCACTTGTGATGGACCCATCACCTAACGACAATATCACTTACTGTTCTCATCCTACTTGTGATGGACCCATCACCTAACGACAATATCACTTACTGTTCTCATCCTACTTGTGATGGACCCATCACCTAGCGACAATATCACTTACCGTTCACATCCCACTTGTGATGGACCCGTCACCTAACGACAATATTACTCACCGTTCTCATCCCACTTGTGATGGACCCATCACCTAACGACAATATCACTTACTGTTCTCATCCCACTTGTGATGGACCCGTCACCTAACGACAATATTACTAACCGTTCTCATCCCACTTGTGATGGACCCGTCACCTAACGACAATATTACTCACCGTTCTCATCCCACTTGTGATGGACCCGTCACCTAACGACAATATTACTAACCGTTCTCATCTCACTTGTGATGGACCCGTCACCTAACGACAATATTACTCACCGTTCTCATCCCACTTGTGATGGACCCGTCACCTAACGACAATATTACTCACCGTTCTCATCCCACTTGTGATGGACCCGTCACCTAACGACAATATCACTTACTGTTCTCATCCTACTTGTGATGGACCCATCACCTAACGACAATATTACTCACCGTTCTCATCCCACTTGTGATGGACCCATCACCTAACGACAATATTACTCACCGTTCTCATCCCACTTGTGATGGACCCATCACCTAACGACAATATCACTTACCGTTCACATCCCACTTGTGATGGACCCATCACCTAACGACAATATAACTAACCGTTCTCATCCTACTTGTGATGGTCCCGTCACCTAACGACAATATGACTTACCGTTCTCATCACACTTGTGATGGACCCATCACCTAGCGACAATATCACTTACCGTTCACATCCCACTTGTGATGGACCCGTCACCTAGCGACAATATCACTTACTGCTCTCATCCTACTTGTGATGGACCCGTCACCTAACGACAATATGACTTACCGTTCTCATCCCACATGTGATGGACCCGTCACCTAGCGACAATATCACTTACTGCTCTCATCCTACTTGTGATGGACCCGTCACCTAACGACAATATGACTTACCGTTCTCATCCTACTTGTGATGGACCCATCACCTAGCGACAATATCACTTACCGTTCACATCCCACTTGTGATGGACCCGTCACCTAGCGACAATATCACTTACTGCTCTCATCCTACTTGTGATGGACCCGTCACCTAACGACAATATGACTTACCGTTCTCATCCCACTTGTGATGGACCCGTCACCTAGCGACAATATCACTTACTGTTCTCATCCCACTTGTGATGGACCCATCACCTAACGACAATATCACTTACTGCTCTCATCCTACTTGTGATGGACCCGTCACCTAACGACAATATGACTTACCGTTCTCATCCTACTTGTGATGGACCCATCACCTAGCGACAATATCACTTACCGTTCTCATCCCACTTGTGATGGACCCGTCACCTAGCGACAATATCACTTACTGCTCTCTTCCTACTTGTGATGGACCCGTCACCTAACGACAATATTACTTACCGTTCTCATCCCACTTGTGATGGACCCATCACCTAACGACAATATCACTTACTGTTCTCATCCTACTTGTGATGGACCCGTCACCTAGCGACAATATCACTTACCGTTCTCATCCCACTTGTGATGGACCCATCACCTAACGACAATATCACTTACTGTTCTCATCCCACTTGTGATGGACCCATCACCTAACGACAATATCACTTACCGTTCTCATCCCACTTGTGATGGACCCATCACCTAACGACAATATCACTTACCGTTCTCATCCCACTTGTGATGGACCCATCACCTAACGACAATATCACTTACTGCTCTCATCCAACTTGTGATGGACCCGTCACCTAACGACAATATCACTAACCGTTCTCATCCCACTTGTGATGGACCCGTCACCTAACGACAATATCACTTACCGTTCTCATCCCATTTGTGTTGGACCCGTCACCTAACGACAATATCACTTACCGTTCTCATCCCACTTGTGATGGACCCGTCACCTAACGACAATATCACTTACCGTTCTCATCCCATTTGTGTTGGACCCGTCACCTAACGACAATATAACTAACCGTTCTCATCTCACTTGTGATGGACCCGTCACCTAACGACAATATAACTAACCGTTCTCATCTCACTTGTGATGGACCCGTCACCTAGCGACAATATCACTTACTGTTCTCATCCTACTTGTGATGGACCCGTCACCTAACGACAATATTACCTACCGTTCTCATCCCACTTGTGATGGACCCATCACCTAACGACAATATCACTTACCGTTCTCATCCCACTTGTGATGGACCCGTCACCTAACGACAATATCACTTACCGTTCTCATCTCACTTGTGATGGACCCGTCACCTGGCGACAATATCACTTACCGTTCTCATCTCACTTGTGATGGACCCATCACCTAACGACAATATCACTTACCGTTCTCATCACACTTGTAATGGACCCGTCACCTAACGACAATATCACTCACCGTTCTCATCACACTTGTGATGGACCCATCACCTAATGACAATATCACTAACCGTTCTCATCACACTTGTGATGGACCCGTCACCTAGCGACAATATCACTTACCGTTCTCATCACACTTGTGATGGACCCATCACCTAATGACAATATCACTAACCGTTCTCATCTCACTTGTGATGGACCCGTCACCTAGCGACAATATCACTTACTGTTCTCATCCTACTTGTGATGGACCCGTCACCTAACGACAATATTACCTACCGTTCTCATCACACTTGTGATGGACCCATCACCTAACGACAATATCACTTACCGTTCTCATCCCACTTGTGATGGACCCGTCACCTAACGACAATATCACTTACCGTTCTCATCTCACTTGTGATGGACCCGTCACCTGGCGACAATATCACTTACCGTTCTCATCTCACTTGTGATGGACCCGTCACCTAACGACAATATCACTTACCGTTCTCATCACACTTGTAATGGACCCGTCACCTAACGACAATATCACTCACCGTTCTCATCACACTTGTGATGGACCCATCACCTAATGACAATATCACTAACCGTTCTCATCACACTTGTGATGGACCCGTCACCTAGCGACAATATCACTTACCGTTCTCATCCCACTTGTGATGGACCCGTCACCTAGCGACAATATCAATAACCGTTCTCATCCCACTTGTGATGGACCCATCACCTAGCGACAATATCACTAACCGTTCTCATCCCACTTGTGATGGACCCATCACCTAACGACAATATCACTTACTGTTCTCATCCCACTTGTGATGGACCCGTCACCTAGCGACAATATCACTTACCGTTCTCATCACACTTGTGATGGACCCATCACCTAGCGACAATATCACTAACCGTTCTCATCCCACTTGTGATGGACCCGTCACCTAGCGACAATATCACTAACCGTTCTCATCCCACTTGTGATGGACCCGTCACCTAACGACAATATCACTTACTGTTCTCATCCCACTTGTGATGGACCCGTCACCTAGCGACAATATCACTCACCGTTCTCATCACACTTGTGATGGACCCGTCAACTAGCGACAATATCACTTACCGTTCTCATCCCACTTGTGTTGGACCCGTCACCTAGCGACAATATCACTAACCGTTCTCATCACACTTGTGATGGACCCGTCACCTAACGACAATATCACTTACCGTTCTCATCACACTTGTGATGGACCCGTCACCTAACGACAATATCACTAACCGTTCTCATCACACTTGTGATGGACCCGTCACCTAGCGACAATATCACTTACTGTTCTCATCCTACTTGTGATGGACCCGTCACCTAACGACAATATCACTTACCGTTCTCATCACACTTTTAATGGACCCGTCACCTAACGACAATATTACTTACCGTTCTCATCCAACTTGTGATGGACCCGTCACCTAGCGACAATATAACTTACCGTTCTCATCCTACTTGTGATGGACCCGTCACCTAACGACAATATCACTCACCGTTCTCATCCCACTTGTGATGGACCCGTCACCTAACGACAATATCACTTACCGTTCTCATCTCACTTGTGATGGACCCGTCACCTAACGACAATATAACTAACCGTTCTCATCTCACTTGTGATGGACCCGTCACCTAGCGACAATATCACTAACCGTTCTCATCACACTTGTGATAGACCCGTCACCTAACGACAATATTACTTACCGTTCTCATCTCACTTGTGATGGACCCGTCACCTAACGACAATATCACTCACCGTTCTCATCCCACTTGTGATGGACCCGTCACCTAACGACAATATCACTTACCGTTCTCATCTCACTTGTGATGGACCCGTCACCTAACGACAATATCACTCACCGTTCTCATCTCACTTGTGATGGACCCGTCACCTAACGACAATATCACTTACCGTTCTCATCTCACTTGTGATGGACCCGTCACCTAACGACAATATCACTTACCGTTCTCATCTCACTTGTGATGGACCCGTCACCTAACGACAATATCACTCAACGTTCTCATCCCACTTTTGATGGACCCGTCACCTAACGACAATATCACTCACCGTTCTCATCCCACTTGTGATGGACCCGTCACCTAACGACAATATCACTCACCGTTCTCATCCCACTTGTGATGGACCCGTCACCTAACGACAATATCACTTACCGTTTTCATCTCACTTGTGATGGACCCGTCACCTAACGACAATATCACTTACCGTTCTCATCCCACTTGTGATGGACCCGTCACCTAACGACAATATCACTTACCGTTCTCATCCCATTTGTGTTGGACCCGTCACCTAACGACAATATAACTAACCGTTCTCATCTCACTTGTGATGGACCCGTCACCTAACGACAATATCACTCACCGTTCTCATCCCACTTGTGATGGACCCGTCACCTAACGACAATATCACTTACCGTTCTCATCCCATTTGTGTTGGACCCGTCACCTAACGACAATATAACTAACCGTTCTCATCTCACTTGTGATGGACCCGTCACCTAACGACAATATCACTTACCGTTCTCATCTCACTTGTGATGGACCCGTCACCTAACGACAATATCACTTACCGTTCTCATCTCACTTGTGATGGACCCGTCACCTAACGACAATATCACTCACCGTTCTCATCCCACTTGTGATGGACCCGTCACCTAACGACAATATCACTCACCGTTCTCATCCCACTTGTGATGGACCCGTCACCTAACGACAATATTACTCACTGTTCTCATCACACTTGTGATGGACCCATCACCTAACGACAATATCACTTACTGTTCTCATCCCACTTGTGATGGACCCGTCACCTAACGACAATATCACTCACCGTTCTCATCCCACTTGTGATGGACCCGTCACCTAACGACAATATCACTCACCGTTCTCATCCCACTTGTGATGGACCCGTCACCTAACGACAATATTACTCACCGTTCTCATCACACTTGTGATGGACCCATCACCTAACGACATTATCACTCACCGTTCTCATCCCACTTGTGATGGACCCGTCACCTAACGACAATATCACTTAACGTTCTCATCCCACTTGTGATGGACCCGTCACCTAACGACAATATCACTCACCGTTCTCATCCCACTTGTGATGGACCCGTCACCTAACGACAATATCACTCACCGTTCTCATCCCACTTGTGATGGACCCGTCACCTAACGACAATATAACTAACCGTTCTCATCTCACTTGTGATGGACCCGTCACCTAACGACAATATCACTTACCGTTCTCATCCCACTTGTGATGGACCCGTCACCTAACGACAATATCACTTACCGTTCTCATCCCATTTGTGTTAGACCCGTCACCTAACGACAATATAACTAACCGTTCTCATCTCACTTGTGATGGACCCGTCACCTAACGACAATATCACTCACCGTTCTCATCCCACTTGTGATGGACCCGTCACCTAACGACAATATCACTTACCGTTCTCATCTCACTTGTGATGGACCCGTCACCTAACGACAATATCACTTACCGATCTCATCTCACTTGTGATGGACCCGTCACCTAACGACAATATCACTCACCGTTCTCATCACACTTGTGATGGACCCGTCACCTAACGACAATATCACTTACCGTTCTCATCCCACTTGTGATGGACCCGTCACCTAACGATAATATTACCTACCGTTCTCATCCCACTTGTGATGGACCCGTCACCTAGCGACAATATTACTTACCGTTCTCATCCCACATGTGATGGACCCATCACCTAGCGACAATATTACTTACCGTTCTCATCCAACATGTGATGGACCCGTCACCTAACGACAATATTACTTACCGTTCTCATCTCACTTGTGATGGACCCGTCACCTAACGACAATATCACTTACCGTTCTCATCTCACTTGTGATGGACCCGTCACCTAACGACAATATCACTTACCGTTCTCATCTCACTTGTGATGGACCCGTCACCTAACGACAATATCACTTACCGTTCTCATCACACTTGTGATGGACCCGTCACCTAACGACAATATCACTTACCGTTCTCATCACACTTGTGATGGACCCGTCACCTAACGACAATATCACTTACCGTTCTCATCTCACTTGTGATGGACCCGTCACCTAACGACAATATCACTTACCGTTCTCATCACACTTGTGATGGACCCGTCACCTAACGACAATATCACTTACCGTTCTCATCACACTTGTAATGGACCCGTCACCTAACGACAATATTACTCACCGTTCTCATCCCACTTGTGATGGACCCGTCACCTAACGACAATATCACTCACCGTTCTCATCCTACTTGTGATGGACCCGTCACCTAGCGACAATATTACTTATCGTTCTCATCCCACTTGTGATGGACCCGTCACCTAACGACAATATAACTAACCGTTCTCATCACACTTGTGATGGACCCGTCACCTAACGACAATATTACTCACCGTTCTCATCCCACTTGTGATGGACCCGTCACCTAACGACAATATCACTAACCGTTCTCATCACACTTGTGATGGACCCGTCACCTAACGACAATATTACTCACCGTTCTCATCCCACTTGTGATGGACCCGTCACCTAACGACAATATTACTCACCGTTCTCATCCCACTTGTGATGGACCCGTCACCTAACGACAATATCACTAACCGTTCTCATCACACTTGTGATGGACCCGTCACCTAACGACAATATTACTCACCGTTCTCATCCCACTTGTGATGGACCCGTCACCTAACGACAATATTACTTGTCGTTCTCATCCCACTTGTGATGGACCCGTCACCTAACGACAATATTACTTATCGTTCTCATCTCACTTGTGATGGACCCGTCACCTAACGACAATATCACTAACCGTTCTCATCACACTTGTGATGGACCCGTCACCTAGCGACAATATAACTTATCGTTCTCATCCCACTTGTGATGGACCCGTCACCTAACGACAATATAACTAACCGTTCTCATCACACTTGTGATGGACCCGTCACCTAACGACAATAATACTCACCGTTCTCATCCCACTTGTGATGGACCCGTCACCTAACGACAATATAACTAACCGTTCTCATCACACTTGTGATGGACCCGTCACCTAACGACAATATTACTCACCGTTCTCATCCCACTTGTGATGGACCCGTCACCTAACGACAATATCACTAACCGTTCTCATCACACTTGTGATGGACCCGTCACCTAACGACAATATCACTAACCGTTCTCATCACAATTGTGATGGACCCGTCACCTAACGACAATATCACTAACCGTTCTCATCACACTTGTGATGGAACCGTCACCTAGCGACAATATTACTTATCGTTCTCATCCCACTTGTGATGGACCCGTCACCTAACGACAATATAACTAACCGTTCTCATCACACTTGTGATGGACCCGTCACCTAACGACAATATTACTCACCGTTCTCATCCCACTTGTGATGGACCCGTCACCTAGCGACAATATCACTAACCGTTCTCATCCTACTTGTGATGGACCCGTCACCTAACGACAATATCACTTACCGTTCTCATCACACTTGTGATGGACCCGTCACCTAACGACAATATCACTAACCGTTCTCATCACACTTGTGATGGACCCGTCACCTAACGACAATATCACTAACCGTTCTCATCCTACTTGTGATGGACCCGTCACCTAACGACAATATTACTTACCG
Source organism: Brachyptera risi (assembly GCA_964007535.1). Classification (NCBI taxonomy): domain Eukaryota; kingdom Metazoa; phylum Arthropoda; class Insecta; order Plecoptera; family Taeniopterygidae; genus Brachyptera; species Brachyptera risi. Next base: position 7,052,313 of record OZ023332.1, read on the forward strand.
TTCTCATCCCACATGTGATGGACCCGTCACCTAACGACAATATCACTTACCGTTCTCATCTCACATGTGTTGGACCCGTCACCTAACGACAATATCACTTACCGTTCTCATCTCACTTGTGATGGACCCGTCACCTAACGACAATATCACTTACCGTTCTCATCCTACTTGTGATGGACCCGTCACCTAGCGACAATATAACTAACCGTTCTCATCTCACATGTGTTGGACCCGTCACCTAGCGACAATATCACTTACCGTTCTCATCCTACTTGTGATGGACCCGTCACCTAGCGACAATATAACTAACCGTTCTCATCTCACTTGTGATGGACCCGTCACCTAACGACAATATAACTAACCGTTCTCATCTCACATGTGTTGGACCCGTCACCTAGCGACAATATCACTAACCGTTCTCATCACACTTGTGATGGACCCGTCACCTAACGACAATATCACTTACCGTTCTCATCACACTTGTGATGGACCCGTCACCTAACGACAATATCACTCACCGTTCTCATCACACTTGTGATGGACCCGTCACCTAACGACAATATCACTTACCGTTCTCATCTCACTTGTGATGGACCCGTCACCTAACGACAATATCACTTACCGTTCTCATCACACTTGTGATGGACCCGTCACCTAACGACAATATCACTCACCGTTCTCATCACACTTGTGATGGACCCGTCACCTAACGACAATATCACTTACCGTTCTCATCTCACTTGTGATGGACCCGTCACCTAACGACAATATCACTTACCGTTCTCATCACACTTGTGATGGACCCGTCACCTAACGACAATATTACTTACTGTTCTCATCACACTTGTGATGGACCCGTCACCTAACGACAATATCACTTACCGTTCTCATCACACTTGTGATGGACCCGTCACCCAACGACAATATCACTTACCGTTCTCATCACACTTGTGATGGACCCGTCACCTAACGACAATATCACTTACCGTTCTCATCACACTTGTGATGGACCCGTCACCTAACGACAATATCACTTACCGTTCTCATCACACTCGTGATGGACCCGTCACCTAACGACAATATTACTTACTGTTCTCAACCTACTTGTGATGGACCCGTCACCTAACGACAATATCACTTACCGTTCTCATCACACTTGTGATGGACCCGTCACCTAACGACAATATCACTTACCGTTCTCATCCCACTTGTGATGGACCCATCACCTAGTGACAATATCACTTACCGTTCTCATCCCACTTGTGATGGACCCGTCACCTAACGACAATATTACTCACCGTTCTCATCCCACTTGTGATGGACCCATCACCTAGTGACAATATCACTTACCGTTCTCATCCCACTTGTGATGGACCCGTCACCTAACGACAATATTACTCACCGTTCTCATCCCACTTGTGATGGACCCGTCACCTAGTGACAATATCTCTTACCGTTCTCATCCCACTTGTGATGGACCCGTCACCTAACGACAATATTACTCACCGTTCTCATCCCACTTGTGATGGACCCGTCACCTAACGACAATATCACTCACCGTTCTCATCACACTTGTGATGGACCCGTCACCTAACGACAATATCACTTACCGTTCTCATCTCACTTGTGATGGACCCGTCACCTAGCGACAATATTACTAACCGTTCTCATCACACTTGTAATGGACCCATCACCTGGCGACAATATTACTAACCGTTCTCATCACACTTGTGATGGACCCGTCACCTAGCGACAATATTACTAACCGTTCTCATCACACTTGTAATGGACCCATCACCTAGCGACAATATTACTAACCGTTCTCATCACACTTGTGATGGACCCATCAACTAGCGACAATATCACTAACCGTTCTCATCACACTTGTGATGGACCCGTCACCTAACGACAATATCACTTACCGTTCTCATCTCACTTGTGATGGACCCGTCACCTAGCGACAATATTACTAACCGTTCTCATCACACTTGTAATGGACCCATCACCTAGCGACAATATTACTAACCGTTCTCATCACACTTGTGATGGACCCGTCACCTAGCGACAATATTACTAACCGTTCTCATCACACTTGTGATGGACCCATCACCTAGCGACAATATCACTAACCGTTCTCATCCCACTTGTGATGGACCCGTCACCTAACGACAATATCACTAACCGTTCTCATCACACTTGTGATGGACCCTTCACCTAACGACAATATCACTAACCGTTCTCATCACACTTGTGATGGACCCGTCACCTAACGACAATATCACTAACCGTTCTCATCACACTTGTGATGGACCCGTCACCTAGCGACAATATTACTTATCGTTCTCATCCCACTTGTGATGGACCCGTCACCTAACGACAATATAACTAACCGTTCTCATCACACTTGTGATGGACCCGTCACCTAACGACAATATTACTCACCGTTCTCATCCCACTTGTGATGGACCCGTCACCTAACGACAATATCACTAACCGTTCTCATCACACTTGTGATGGACCCGTCACCTAACGACAATATTACTCACCGTTCTCATCTCACTTGTGATGGACCCGTCACCTAGCGACAATATCACTCACCGTTCTCATCCCACTTGTGATGGACCCGTCACCTAACGACAATATCACTTACTGTTCTCATCCTACTTGTGATGGACCCGTCACCTAGCGACAATATTACTTACCGTTCTCATCCCACTTGTGATGGACCCATCACCTAACGACAATATCACTCACCGTTCTCATCTCACTTGTGATGGACCCATCACCTAACGACAATATCACTTACCGTTCTCATCACACTTGTGATGGATCCATCACCTAACGACAATATTACTTACTGTTCTCATCCCACTTGTGATGGACTCGTCACCTAACGACAATATCACCAACCGTTCTCATCCCACATGTGATGTACCCGTCACCTAACGACAATATTACTCACCGTTCTCATCACACTTGTGATGGACCCATCACCTAACGACAATATCACTCACCGTTCTCATCCCACTTGTGATGGACCCGTCACCTAACGACAATATCACTTACTGTTCTCATCCCACTTGTGATGGACCCGTCACCTAACGACAATATCACTAACCGTTCTCATCACACTTGTGATGGACTCGTCACCTAACGACAATATTACTCACCGTTCTCATCTCACTTGTGATGGACCCGTCACCTAGCGACAATATCACTCACCGTTCTCATCCCACTTGTGATGGACCCGTCACCTAACGACAATATCACTTACTGTTCTCATCCTACTTGTGATGGACCCGTCACCTAGCGAAAATATTACTTACCGTTCTCATCCCACTTGTGATGGACCCATCACCTAACGACAATATTACTAACCGTTCACATCCCACTGTGATGGACCCATCACCTAACGACAATATCACTTACCGTTCTCATCACACTTGTGATGGACCCATCACCTAACGACAATATTACTTACTGTTCTCATCCCACTTGTGATGGACCCGTCACCTAACGACAATATCACCAACCGTTCTCATCCCACATGTGATGGACCCGTCACCTAACGACAATATTACTCACCGTTCTCATCACACTTGTGATGGACCCATCACCTAACGACAATATTACTCACCGTTCTCATCACACTTGTGATGGACCCGTCACCTAACGACAATATTACTCACCGTTCTCATCTCACTTGTGATGGACCCGTCACCTAGCGACAATATCACTCACCGTTCTCATCCCACTTGTGATGGACCCGTCACCTAGCGACAATATTACTTACCGTTCTCATCCCACTTGTGATGGATCCATCACCTAACGACAATATCACTCACCGTTCTCATCTCACTTGTAATGGACCCGTCACCTAACGACAATATTACTAACCGTTCTCATCCCACTTGTGATGGACCCATCACCTAACGACAATATCACTCACCGTTCTCATCTCACTTGTAATGGACCCGTCACCTAGCGACAATATCACTCACCGTTCTCATCCCACTTGTGATGGACCCGTCACCTAGCGACAATATTACTTACCGTTCTCATCCCACTTGTGATGGACCCATCACCTAACGACAATATCACTCACCGTTCTCATCTCACTTGTAATGGACCCGTCACCTAGCGACAATATCACTCACCGTTCTCATCCCACTTGTGATGGACCCGTCACCTAGCGACAATATTACTTACCGTTCTCATCCCACTTGTGATGGACCCATCACCTAACGACAATATCACTCACCGTTCTCATCTCACTTGTAATGGACCCGTCACCTAACGACAATATTACTAACCGTTCTCATCTCACTTGTAATGGACCCGTCACCTAACGACAATATCACTTACCGTTCTCATCTCACTTGTGATGGACCCGTCACCTAACGACAATATCACTTACCGTTCTCATCACACTTGTGATGGACCCGTCACCTAACGACAATATCACTTACCGTTCTCATCTCACTTGTGATGGACCCATCACCTAACGACAATATTACTTATCGTTCTCATCTCACATGTGTTGGACCCGTCACCTAGCGACAATATCACTAACCGTTCTCATCCTACTTGTGATGGACCCGTCACCTAACGACAATATTACTTACCGTTCTCATCCCACATGTGATGGACCCGTCACCTAACGACAATATCACTTACCGTTCTCATCTCACATGTGTTGGACCCGTCACCTAACGACAATATCACTTACCGTTCTCATCTCACTTGTGATGGACCCGTCACCTAACGACAATATCACTTACCGTTCTCATCCTACTTGTGATGGACCCGTCACCTAGCGACAATATAACTAACCGTTCTCATCTCACATGTGTTGGACCCGTCACCTAGCGACAATATCACTTACCGTTCTCATCCTACTTGTGATGGACCCGTCACCTAGCGACAATATAACTAACCGTTCTCATCTCACTTGTGATGGACCCGTCACCTAACGACAATATAACTAACCGTTCTCATCTCACATGTGTTGGACCCGTCACCTAGCGACAATATCACTAACCGTTCTCATCACACTTGTGATGGACCCGTCACCTAACGACAATATCACTTACCGTTCTCATCACACTTGTGATGGACCCGTCACCTAACGACAATATCACTCACCGTTCTCATCACACTTGTGATGGACCCGTCACCTAACGACAATATCATTTACCGTTCTCATCTCACTTGTGATGGACCCGTCACCTAACGACAATATCACTTACCGTTCTCATCACACTTGTGATGGACTCGTCACCTAACGACAATATCACTCACCGTTCTCATCACACTTGTGATGGACCCGTCACCTAACGACAATATCACTTACCGTTCTCATCTCACTTGTGATGGACCCGTCACCTAACGACAATATCACTTACCGTTCTCATCACACTTGTGATGGACCCGTCACCTAACGACAATATTACTTACTGTTCTCATCACACTTGTGATGGACCCGTCACCTAACGACAATATCACTTACCGTTCTCATCACACTTGTGATGGACCCGTCACCTAACGACAATATCACTTACCGTTCTCATCACACTTGTGATGGACCCGTCACCTAACGACAATATCACTTACCGTTCTCATCACACTTGTGATGGACCCGTCACCTAACGACAATATCACTTACCGTTCTCATCACACTTGTGATGGACCCGTCACCTAACGACAATATTACTTACTGTTCTCAACCTACTTGTGATGGACCCGTCACCTAACGACAATATCACTTACCGTTCTCATCACACTTGTGATGGACCCGTCACCTAACGACAATATCACTTACCGTTCTCATCCCACTTGTGATGGACCCATCACCTAGTGACAATATCACTTACCGTTCTCATCCCACTTGTGATGGACCCGTCACCTAACGACAATATTACTCACCGTTCTCATCCCACTTGTGATGGACCCATCACCTAGTGACAATATCACTTACCGTTCTCATCCCACTTGTGATGGACCCGTCACCTAACGACAATATTACTCACCGTTCTCATCCCACTTGTGATGGACCCGTCACCTAGTGACAATATCACTTACCGTTCTCATCCCACTTGTGATGGACCCGTCACCTAACGACAATATTACTCACCGTTCTCATCCCACTTGTGATGGACCCGTCACCTAACGACAATATCACTCACCGTTCTCATCACACTTGTGATGGACCCGTCACCTAACGACAATATCACTTACCGTTCTCATCTCACTTGTGATGGACCCGTCACCTAGCGACAATATTACTAACCGTTCTCATCACACTTGTAATGGACCCATCACCTAGCGACAATATTACTAACCGTTCTCATCACACTTGTGATGGACCCGTCTCCTAGCGACAATATTACTAACCGTTCTCATCACACTTGTAATGGACCCATCACCTAGCGACAATATTACTAACCGTTCTCATCACACTTGTGATGGACCCATCACCTAGCGACAATATCACTAACCGTTCTCATCACACTTGTGATGGACCCGTCACCTAACGACAATATCACTTACCGTTCTCATCTCACTTGTGATGGACCCGTCACCTAGCGACAATATTACTAACCGTTCTCATCACACTTGTAATGGACCCATCACCTAGCGACAATATTACTAACCGTTTTCATCACACTTGTGATGGACCCGTCACCTAGCGACAATATTACTAACCGTTCTCATCACACTTGTGATGGACCCGTCACCTAGCGACAATATTACTAACCGTTCTCATCTCACATGTGATGGACCCATCACCTAGCGACAATATCACTAACCGTTCTCATCACACTTGTAATGGACCCGTCACCTAACGACAATATCACTTATCGTTCTCATCTCACATGTGATGGACCCGTCACCTAGCGACAATATTACTTACCGTTCTCATCCCACTTGTGACGGACCCGTCACCTAACGACAATATCACTTACCGTTCTCATCACACTTGTGATGGACCCGTCACCTAACGACAATATCACTCACCGTTCTCATCTCACTTGTGATGGACCCGTCACCTAACGACAATATCACTTACCGTTCTCATCACACTTGTGATGGACCCATCACCTAGCGACAATATTACTTACCGTTCTCATCACACTTGTGATGGACCCGTCACCTAACGACAATATCACTTACCGTTCTCATCACACTTGTGATGGACCCGTCACCTAACGACAATATCACTTACCGTTCTCATCACACTTGTGATGGACCCGTCACCTAACGACAATATCACTCACCGTTCTCATCTCACTTGTGATGGACCCGTCACCTAACGACAATATCACTTACCGTTCTCATCACACTTGTGATGGACCCGTCACCTAGCGACAATATTACTAACCGTTCTCATCACACTTGTGATGGACCCGTCACCTAACGACAATATCACTTACCGTTCTCATCACACTTGTGATGGACCCGTCACCTAACGACAATATCACTCACCGTTCTCATCTCACTTGTGATGGACCCGTCACCTAACGACAATATCACTAACCGTTCTCATCACACTTGTGATGGACCCGTCACCTAGCGACAATATCACTTACCGTTCTCATCACACTTGTGATGGACCCGTCACCTAACGACAATATCACTCACCGTTCTCATCTCACTTGTGATGGACCCGTCACCTAACGACAATATCACTAACCGTTCTCATCACACTTGTGATGGACCCGTCACCTAACGACAATATCACTTACCGTTCTCATCTCACTCGTGATGGACCCATCACCTAACGACAATATCACTTACCGTTCTCATCACACTTGTGATGGACCCATCACCTAGCGACAATATTACTTACCGTTCTCATCACACTTGTGATGGACCCGTCACCTAACGACAATATTACTCACCGTTCTCATCCCACTTGTGATGGACCCGTCACCTAGCGACAATATCACTTACTGTTCTCATCCCACTTGTGATGGACCCGTCACCTAACGACAATATCACTCACCGTTCTCATCACACTTGTGATGGACCCGTCACCTAGCGACAATATCACTTACCGTTCTCATCACACTTGTGATGGACCCATCACCTAACGACAATATCACTTACCGTTCTCATCCCACTTGTGATGGACCCGTCACCTAACGACAATATCACTAACCGTTCTCATCACACTTGTGATGGACCCGTAACCTAACGACAATATCACGTACTGTTCTCATCCTACTTGTGATGGACCCGTCACCTAGCGACAATATTACTCACCGTTCTCATCACACTTGTGATGGACCCGTCACCTAACGACAATATCACTTACCGTTCTCATCCCACTTGTGATGGACCCGTCACCTAACGACAATATAACTTACTGCTCTCATCCCACTTGTGATGGACCCATCACCTAACGACAATATTACTTACTGTTCTCATCTCACTTGTGATGGACCCGTCACCTAACGACAATATTACTTACTGTTCTCATCTCACTTGTGATGGACCCGTCACCTAACGACAATATAACTAACCGTTCTCATCCCACTTGTAATGGACCCGTCACCTAACGACAATATCACTTATCGTTCTCATCTCACATGTGATGGACCCATCACCTAGCGACAATATCACTTACCGTTCTCATCTCACATGTGATGGACCCGTCACCTAGCGACAATATTACCAACCGTTCTCATCACACTTGTGATGGACCCGTCACCTAACGACAATATCACTTACTGTTCTCATCACACTTGTGATGGACCCGTCACCTAGCGACAATATAACTTACCGTTCTCATCTCACTTGTGATGGACCCGTCACCTAACGACAATATAACTAACCGTTCTCATCCCACTTGTGATGGACCCGTCACCTAACGACAATATCACTTACCGTTCTCATCCCACTTGTGATGGACCCGTCACCTAACGACAATATCACTTATCGTTCTCATCCCACATGTGATGGACCCATCACCTAGCGACAATATCACTTACCGTTCTCATCACACTTGTGATGGACCCGTCACCTAACGACAATATTACTCACCGTTCTCATCCCACATGTGATGGACCCGTCACCTAACGACAATATTACTCACCGTTCTCATCCCACTTGTGATGGACCCGTCACCTAACGACAATATGACTTACCGTTCTCATCCCACATGTGATGGACCCGTCACCCAGCGACAATATCACCTACTGCTCTCATCCCACTTGTGATGGACCCATCACCTAACGACAATATTACTCACCGTTCTCATCTCACTTGTGATGGACCCGTCACCTAACGACAATATTACTTATCGTTCTCATCTCACATGTGATGGACCCGTCACCTAGCGACAATATCACTTACTGTTCTCATCCCACTTGTGATGGACCCGTCACCTAACGACAATATTACTCACCGTTCTCATCTCACTTGTGATGGACCCGTCACCTAACGACAATATTACTTATCGTTCTCATCTCACATGTGATGGACCCGTCACCCAACGACAATATTACTTACTGTTCTCATCCCACTTGTGATGGACCCATCACCTAACGACAATATTACTCACCGTTCTCATCCCACATGTGATGGACCCGTCACCTAACGACAATATTACTCACCGTTCTCATCCCACTTGTGATGGACCCGTCACTTAACGACAATATGACTTACCGTTCTCATCCCACATGTGATGGACCCGTCACCCAGCGACAATATCACTTACTGCTCTCATCCCACTTGTGATGGACCCATCACCTAACGACAATATTACTTATCGTTCTCATCTCACTTGTGATGGACCCGTCACCTAGCGACAATATCACCAACCGTTCTCATCTCACTTGTGATGGACCCGTCACCTAGCGACAATATCACTAACCGTTCTCATCACACTTGTGATGGACCCGTCACCTAGCGACAATATCACTTACTGTTCTCATCTCACATGTGATGGACCCGTCACCTAGCGACAATATCACTTACCGTTCTCATCTCACTTGTGATGGACCCGTCACCTGGCGACAATATCACTTACCGTTCTCATCACACTTGTGATGGACCCGTCACCTAGCGACAATATCACTTACTGTTCTCATCTCACATGTGATGGACCCGTCACCTAGCGACAATATCACTTACCGTTCTCATCTCACTTGTGATGGACCCGTCACCTGGCGACAATATCACTAACCGTTCTCATCACACTTGTGATGGACCCGTCACCTAGCGACAATATCACTTACTGTTCTCATCTCACATGTGATGGACCCGTCACCTAGCGACAATATCACTTACTGTTCTCATCTCACATGTGATGGACCCGTCACCTAGCGACAATATCACTTACCGTTCTCATCTCACTTGTGATGGACCCGTCACCTGGCGACAATATCACTTACTGTTCTCATCACACTTATGATGGACCCGTCACCTAGCGACAATATCACTTACTGTTCTCATCTCACATGTGATGGACCCGTCACCCAGCGACAATATCACTTACTGCTCTCATCCCACTTGTGATGGACCCGTCACCTAACGACAATATCACTCACCGTTCTCATCCCACTTGTGATGGACCCATCACCTAACGACAATATTACTTACTGTTCTCATCCCACTTGTGATGGACCCGTCACCTAACGACAATATTACTCACCGTTCTCATCTCACATGTGATGGACCCGTCACCTAGCGACAATATCACTTACTGTTCTCATCCCACTTGTGATGTACCCGTCACCTAACGAAAATATTACTCACCGTTCTCATCTCACTTGTGATGGACCCGTCACCTAACGACAATATTACTTATCGTTCTCATCTCACATGTGATGGACCCGTCACCTAACGACAATATCACTTACTGTTCTCATCACACTTGTGATGGACCCGTCACCTAGCGACAATATCACTTACTGTTCTCATCCCACTTGTGATGGGACCGTCACCTAACGACAATATGACTTACCGTTCTCATCCCACTTGTGATGGACCCGTCACCTAACGACAATATGACTTACTGTTCTCATCTCACATGTGATGGACCCGTCACCTAACGACAATATCACTAATCGTTCTCATCCCACTTGTGATGGACCCGTCACCTAACGACAATATCACTTACTGCTCTCATCCCACATGTGATGGACCCGTCACCTAACGACAATATCACTTACTGTTCTCATCTCACATGTGATGGACCCGTCACCTAAAGACAATATCACTTACTGTTCTCATCCCACTTGTGATGGGACCGTCACCTAACGACAATATGACTTACCGTTCTCATCCCACTTGTGATGGACCCGTCACCTAACGACAATATTACTCACCGTTCACATCCCACTTGTGATGGACCCGTCACCTAGCGACAATATCACTTACTGCTCTCATCCCACATGTGATGGACCCGTCACCTAACGACAATATCACTTACTGTTCTCATCTCACATGTGATGGACCCGTCACCTAAAGACAATATCACTTACTGTTCTCATCCCACTTGTGATGGGACCGTCACCTAACGACAATATCACTTACTGTTCTCATCCCACATGTGATGGACCCGTCACCTAACGACAATATCACTTACTGCTCTCATCCCACTTGTGATGGGACCGTCACCTAACGACAATATGACTTACTGTTCTCATCCCACTTGTGATGGACCCGTCACCTAGCGACAATATCACTTACTGCTCTCATCCCACATGTGATGGACCCGTCACCTAACGACAATATTACTCACCGTTCACATCCCACTTGTGATGGACCCGTCACCTAGCGACAATATCACTTACTGCTCTCATCCCACATGTGATGGACCCGTCACCTAACGACAATATCACTTACTGTTCTCATCCCACATGTGATGGACCCGTCACCTAACGACAATATTACTCACCGTTCTCATCACACTTGTGATGGACCCGTCACCTAACGACAATATTACTTACTGTTCTCATCTCACATGTGATGGACCCGTCACCTAAAGACAATATCACTTACTGTTCTCATCCCACTTGTGATGGGACCGTCACCTAACGACAATATCACTTACTGTTCTCATCCCACATGTGATGGACCCGTCACCTAACGACAATATTACTCACCGTTCTCATCACACTTGTGATGGACCCGTCACCTAACGACAATATTACTCACCGTTCTCATCACACTTGTGATGGACCCGTCACCTAACGACAATATTACTCACCGTTCTCATCCCACATGTGATGGACCCGTCACCTAACGACAATATTACTCACCGTTCTCATCACACTTGTGATCGACCCGTCACCTAACGACAATATTACTCACCGTTCTCATCACACATGTGATGGACCCGTCACCTAACGACAATATTACTCACCGTTCTCATCACACTTGTGATGGACCCGTCACCTAACGACAATATTACTCACCGTTCTCATCCCACATGTGATGGACCCGTCACCTAACGACAATATTACTCACCGTTCTCATCACACTTGTGATGGACCCGTCACCTAAAGACAATATCACTTACTGTTCTCATCCCACTTGTGATGGGACCGTCACCTAACGACAATATCACTTACTGCTCTCATCCCACATGTGATGGACCCGTCACCTAACGACAATATCACTTACTGTTCTCATCCCACATGTGATGGACCCGTCACCTAACGACAATATTACTCAACGTTCTCATCACACTTGTGATGGACCCGTCACCTAACGACAATATTACTTACTGTTCTCATCTCTCATGTGATGGACCCGTCACCTAAAGACAATATCACTTACTGTTCTCATCCCACTTGTGATGGGACCGTCACCTAACGACAATATCACTTACTGTTCTCATCCCACATGTGATGGACCCGTCACCTAAAGACAATATCACTTACTGTTCTCATCACACTTGTGATGGACCCGTCACCTAGCGACAATATCACTTATCGTTCTCATCCCACATGTGATGGACCCGTCACCTAACGACAATATCACTTACTGTTCTCATCTCACATGTGATGGACCCGTCAACTAACGACAATATCACTTACTGTTCTCATCCCACATGTGATGGACCCGTCACCTAAAGACAATATCACTTACTGTTCTCATCACACTTGTGATGGACCCGTCACCTAGCGACAATATCACTTATCGTTCTCATCCCACATGTGATGGACCCGTCACCTAAAGACAATATCACTTACTGTTCTCATCCCACTTGTGATGGGACCGTCACCTAACGACAATATCACTTACTGTTCTCATCCCACATGTGATGGACCCGTCACCTAACGACAATATCACTTACTGCTCTCATCCCACTTGTGATGGGACCGTCACCTAACGACAATATTACTCACCGTTCACATCCCACTTGTGATGGACCCGTCACCTAGCGACAATATCACTTACTGCTCTCATCCCACATGTGATGGACCCGTCACCTAACGACAATATCACTTACTGTTCTCATCTCACATGTGATGGACCCGTCACCTAAAGACAATATCACTTACTGCTCTCATCCCACATGTGATGGACCCGTCACCTAACGACAATATTACTCACCGTTCTCATCACACTTGTGATGGACCCGTCACCTAACGACAATATCACTAACCGTTCTCATCCCACTTGTGATGGACCCGTCACCTAACGACAATATTACTTATCGTTCTCATCCCACATGTGATGGACCCGTCACCTAACGACAATATCACTTACTGTTCTCATCTCACATGTGATGGACCCGTCACCTAAAGACAATATCACTTACTGTTCTCATCCCACTTGTGATGGGACCGTCACCTAACGACAATATGACTTACCGTTCTCATCCCACTTGTGATGGACCCGTCACCTAACGACAATATCACTAACCGTTCTCATCCCACTTGTGATGGACCCGTCACCTAACGACAATATCACTTACTGCTCTCATCCCACATGTGATGGACCCGTCACCTAACGACAATATCACTTACTGTTCTCATCTCACATGTGATGGACCCGTCACCTAACGACAATATCACTTACCGTTCTCATCCTACTTGTGATGGACCCGTCACCTAGCGACAATATAACTAACCGTTCTCATCTCACATGTGTTGGACCCGTCACCTAGCGACAATATCACTTACCGTTCTCATCCTACTTGTGATGGACCCGTCACCTAGCGACAATATAACTAACCGTTCTCATCTCACTTGTGATGGACCCGTCACCTAACGACAATATAACTAACCGTTCTCATCTCACATGTGTTGGACCCGTCACCTAGCGACAATATCACTAACCGTTCTCATCACACTTGTGATGGACCCGTCACCTAACGACAATATCACTTACCGTTCTCATCACACTTGTGATGGACCCGTCACCTAACGACAATATCACTCACCGTTCTCATCACACTTGTGATGGACCCGTCACCTAACGACAATATCATTTACCGTTCTCATCTCACTTGTGATGGACCCGTCACCTAACGACAATATCACTTACCGTTCTCATCACACTTGTGATGGACTCGTCACCTAACGACAATATCACTCACCGTTCTCATCACACTTGTGATGGACCCGTCACCTAACGACAATATCACTTACCGTTCTCATCTCACTTGTGATGGACCCGTCACCTAACGACAATATCACTTACCGTTCTCATCACACTTGTGATGGACCCGTCACCTAACGACAATATTACTTACTGTTCTCATCACACTTGTGATGGACCCGTCACCTAACGACAATATCACTTACCGTTCTCATCACACTTGTGATGGACCCGTCACCTAACGACAATATCACTTACCGTTCTCATCACACTTGTGATGGACCCGTCACCTAACGACAATATCACTTACCGTTCTCATCACACTTGTGATGGACCCGTCACCTAACGACAATATCACTTACCGTTCTCATCACACTTGTGATGGACCCGTCACCTAACGACAATATTACTTACTGTTCTCAACCTACTTGTGATGGACCCGTCACCTAACGACAATATCACTTACCGTTCTCATCACACTTGTGATGGACCCGTCACCTAACGACAATATCACTTACCGTTCTCATCCCACTTGTGATGGACCCATCACCTAGTGACAATATCACTTACCGTTCTCATCCCACTTGTGATGGACCCGTCACCTAACGACAATATTACTCACCGTTCTCATCCCACTTGTGATGGACCCATCACCTAGTGACAATATCACTTACCGTTCTCATCCCACTTGTGATGGACCCGTCACCTAACGACAATATTACTCACCGTTCTCATCCCACTTGTGATGGACCCGTCACCTAGTGACAATATCACTTACCGTTCTCATCCCACTTGTGATGGACCCGTCACCTAACGACAATATTACTCACCGTTCTCATCCCACTTGTGATGGACCCGTCACCTAACGACAATATCACTCACCGTTCTCATCACACTTGTGATGGACCCGTCACCTAACGACAATATCACTTACCGTTCTCATCTCACTTGTGATGGACCCGTCACCTAGCGACAATATTACTAACCGTTCTCATCACACTTGTAATGGACCCATCACCTAGCGACAATATTACTAACCGTTCTCATCACACTTGTGATGGACCCGTCTCCTAGCGACAATATTACTAACCGTTCTCATCACACTTGTAATGGACCCATCACCTAGCGACAATATTACTAACCGTTCTCATCACACTTGTGATGGACCCATCACCTAGCGACAATATCACTAACCGTTCTCATCACACTTGTGATGGACCCGTCACCTAACGACAATATCACTTACCGTTCTCATCTCACTTGTGATGGACCCGTCACCTAGCGACAATATTACTAACCGTTCTCATCACACTTGTAATGGACCCATCACCTAGCGACAATATTACTAACCGTTTTCATCACACTTGTGATGGACCCGTCACCTAGCGACAATATTACTAACCGTTCTCATCACACTTGTGATGGACCCGTCACCTAGCGACAATATTACTAACCGTTCTCATCTCACATGTGATGGACCCATCACCTAGCGACAATATCACTAACCGTTCTCATCACACTTGTAATGGACCCGTCACCTAACGACAATATCACTTATCGTTCTCATCTCACATGTGATGGACCCGTCACCTAGCGACAATATTACTTACCGTTCTCATCCCACTTGTGACGGACCCGTCACCTAACGACAATATCACTTACCGTTCTCATCACACTTGTGATGGACCCGTCACCTAACGACAATATCACTCACCGTTCTCATCTCACTTGTGATGGACCCGTCACCTAACGACAATATCACTTACCGTTCTCATCACACTTGTGATGGACCCATCACCTAGCGACAATATTACTTACCGTTCTCATCACACTTGTGATGGACCCGTCACCTAACGACAATATCACTTACCGTTCTCATCACACTTGTGATGGACCCGTCACCTAACGACAATATCACTTACCGTTCTCATCACACTTGTGATGGACCCGTCACCTAACGACAATATCACTCACCGTTCTCATCTCACTTGTGATGGACCCGTCACCTAACGACAATATCACTTACCGTTCTCATCACACTTGTGATGGACCCGTCACCTAGCGACAATATTACTAACCGTTCTCATCACACTTGTGATGGACCCGTCACCTAACGACAATATCACTTACCGTTCTCATCACACTTGTGATGGACCCGTCACCTAACGACAATATCACTCACCGTTCTCATCTCACTTGTGATGGACCCGTCACCTAACGACAATATCACTAACCGTTCTCATCACACTTGTGATGGACCCGTCACCTAGCGACAATATCACTTACCGTTCTCATCACACTTGTGATGGACCCGTCACCTAACGACAATATCACTCACCGTTCTCATCTCACTTGTGATGGACCCGTCACCTAACGACAATATCACTAACCGTTCTCATCACACTTGTGATGGACCCGTCACCTAACGACAATATCACTTACCGTTCTCATCTCACTCGTGATGGACCCATCACCTAACGACAATATCACTTACCGTTCTCATCACACTTGTGATGGACCCATCACCTAGCGACAATATTACTTACCGTTCTCATCACACTTGTGATGGACCCGTCACCTAACGACAATATTACTCACCGTTCTCATCCCACTTGTGATGGACCCGTCACCTAGCGACAATATCACTTACTGTTCTCATCCCACTTGTGATGGACCCGTCACCTAACGACAATATCACTCACCGTTCTCATCACACTTGTGATGGACCCGTCACCTAGCGACAATATCACTTACCGTTCTCATCACACTTGTGATGGACCCATCACCTAACGACAATATCACTTACCGTTCTCATCCCACTTGTGATGGACCCGTCACCTAACGACAATATCACTAACCGTTCTCATCACACTTGTGATGGACCCGTAACCTAACGACAATATCACGTACTGTTCTCATCCTACTTGTGATGGACCCGTCACCTAGCGACAATATTACTCACCGTTCTCATCACACTTGTGATGGACCCGTCACCTAACGACAATATCACTTACCGTTCTCATCCCACTTGTGATGGACCCGTCACCTAACGACAATATAACTTACTGCTCTCATCCCACTTGTGATGGACCCATCACCTAACGACAATATTACTTACTGTTCTCATCTCACTTGTGATGGACCCGTCACCTAACGACAATATTACTTACTGTTCTCATCTCACTTGTGATGGACCCGTCACCTAACGACAATATAACTAACCGTTCTCATCCCACTTGTAATGGACCCGTCACCTAACGACAATATCACTTATCGTTCTCATCTCACATGTGATGGACCCATCACCTAGCGACAATATCACTTACCGTTCTCATCTCACATGTGATGGACCCGTCACCTAGCGACAATATTACCAACCGTTCTCATCACACTTGTGATGGACCCGTCACCTAACGACAATATCACTTACTGTTCTCATCACACTTGTGATGGACCCGTCACCTAGCGACAATATAACTTACCGTTCTCATCTCACTTGTGATGGACCCGTCACCTAACGACAATATAACTAACCGTTCTCATCCCACTTGTGATGGACCCGTCACCTAACGACAATATCACTTACCGTTCTCATCCCACTTGTGATGGACCCGTCACCTAACGACAATATCACTTATCGTTCTCATCCCACATGTGATGGACCCATCACCTAGCGACAATATCACTTACCGTTCTCATCACACTTGTGATGGACCCGTCACCTAACGACAATATTACTCACCGTTCTCATCCCACATGTGATGGACCCGTCACCTAACGACAATATTACTCACCGTTCTCATCCCACTTGTGATGGACCCGTCACCTAACGACAATATGACTTACCGTTCTCATCCCACATGTGATGGACCCGTCACCCAGCGACAATATCACCTACTGCTCTCATCCCACTTGTGATGGACCCATCACCTAACGACAATATTACTCACCGTTCTCATCTCACTTGTGATGGACCCGTCACCTAACGACAATATTACTTATCGTTCTCATCTCACATGTGATGGACCCGTCACCTAGCGACAATATCACTTACTGTTCTCATCCCACTTGTGATGGACCCGTCACCTAACGACAATATTACTCACCGTTCTCATCTCACTTGTGATGGACCCGTCACCTAACGACAATATTACTTATCGTTCTCATCTCACATGTGATGGACCCGTCACCCAACGACAATATTACTTACTGTTCTCATCCCACTTGTGATGGACCCATCACCTAACGACAATATTACTCACCGTTCTCATCCCACATGTGATGGACCCGTCACCTAACGACAATATTACTCACCGTTCTCATCCCACTTGTGATGGACCCGTCACTTAACGACAATATGACTTACCGTTCTCATCCCACATGTGATGGACCCGTCACCCAGCGACAATATCACTTACTGCTCTCATCCCACTTGTGATGGACCCATCACCTAACGACAATATTACTTATCGTTCTCATCTCACTTGTGATGGACCCGTCACCTAGCGACAATATCACCAACCGTTCTCATCTCACTTGTGATGGACCCGTCACCTAGCGACAATATCACTAACCGTTCTCATCACACTTGTGATGGACCCGTCACCTAGCGACAATATCACTTACTGTTCTCATCTCACATGTGATGGACCCGTCACCTAGCGACAATATCACTTACCGTTCTCATCTCACTTGTGATGGACCCGTCACCTGGCGACAATATCACTTACCGTTCTCATCACACTTGTGATGGACCCGTCACCTAGCGACAATATCACTTACTGTTCTCATCTCACATGTGATGGACCCGTCACCTAGCGACAATATCACTTACCGTTCTCATCTCACTTGTGATGGACCCGTCACCTGGCGACAATATCACTAACCGTTCTCATCACACTTGTGATGGACCCGTCACCTAGCGACAATATCACTTACTGTTCTCATCTCACATGTGATGGACCCGTCACCTAGCGACAATATCACTTACTGTTCTCATCTCACATGTGATGGACCCGTCACCTAGCGACAATATCACTTACCGTTCTCATCTCACTTGTGATGGACCCGTCACCTGGCGACAATATCACTTACTGTTCTCATCACACTTATGATGGACCCGTCACCTAGCGACAATATCACTTACTGTTCTCATCTCACATGTGATGGACCCGTCACCCAGCGACAATATCACTTACTGCTCTCATCCCACTTGTGATGGACCCGTCACCTAACGACAATATCACTCACCGTTCTCATCCCACTTGTGATGGACCCATCACCTAACGACAATATTACTTACTGTTCTCATCCCACTTGTGATGGACCCGTCACCTAACGACAATATTACTCACCGTTCTCATCTCACATGTGATGGACCCGTCACCTAGCGACAATATCACTTACTGTTCTCATCCCACTTGTGATGTACCCGTCACCTAACGAAAATATTACTCACCGTTCTCATCTCACTTGTGATGGACCCGTCACCTAACGACAATATTACTTATCGTTCTCATCTCACATGTGATGGACCCGTCACCTAACGACAATATCACTTACTGTTCTCATCACACTTGTGATGGACCCGTCACCTAGCGACAATATCACTTACTGTTCTCATCCCACTTGTGATGGGACCGTCACCTAACGACAATATGACTTACCGTTCTCATCCCACTTGTGATGGACCCGTCACCTAACGACAATATGACTTAATGTTCTCATCTCACATGTGATGGACCCGTCACCTAACGACAATATCACTAATCGTTCTCATCCCACTTGTGATGGACCCGTCACCTAACGACAATATCACTTACTGCTCTCATCCCACATGTGATGGACCCGTCACCTAACGACAATATCACTTACTGTTCTCATCTCACATGTGATGGACCCGTCACCTAAAGACAATATCACTTACTGTTCTCATCCCACTTGTGATGGGACCGTCACCTAACGACAATATGACTTACCGTTCTCATCCCACTTGTGATGGACCCGTCACCTAACGACAATATTACTCACCGTTCACATCCCACTTGTGATGGACCCGTCACCTAGCGACAATATCACTTACTGCTCTCATCCCACATGTGATGGACCCGTCACCTAACGACAATATCACTTACTGTTCTCATCTCACATGTGATGGACCCGTCACCTAAAGACAATATCACTTACTGTTCTCATCCCACTTGTGATGGGACCGTCACCTAACGACAATATCACTTACTGTTCTCATCCCACATGTGATGGACCCGTCACCTAACGACAATATCACTTACTGCTCTCATCCCACTTGTGATGGGACCGTCACCTAACGACAATATGACTTACTGTTCTCATCCCACTTGTGATGGACCCGTCACCTAGCGACAATATCACTTACTGCTCTCATCCCACATGTGATGGACCCGTCACCTAACGACAATATTACTCACCGTTCACATCCCACTTGTGATGGACCCGTCACCTAGCGACAATATCACTTACTGCTCTCATCCCACATGTGATGGACCCGTCACCTAACGACAATATCACTTACTGTTCTCATCCCACATGTGATGGACCCGTCACCTAACGACAATATTACTCACCGTTCTCATCACACTTGTGATGGACCCGTCACCTAACGACAATATTACTTACTGTTCTCATCTCACATGTGATGGACCCGTCACCTAAAGACAATATCACTTACTGTTCTCATCCCACTTGTGATGGGACCGTCACCTAACGACAATATCACTTACTGTTCTCATCCCACATGTGATGGACCCGTCACCTAACGACAATATTACTCACCGTTCTCATCACACTTGTGATGGACCCGTCACCTAACGACAATATTACTCACCGTTCTCATCACACTTGTGATGGACCCGTCACCTAACGACAATATTACTCACCGTTCTCATCCCACATGTGATGGACCCGTCACCTAACGACAATATTACTCACCGTTCTCATCACACTTGTGATCGACCCGTCACCTAACGACAATATTACTCACCGTTCTCATCACACATGTGATGGACCCGTCACCTAACGACAATATTACTCACCGTTCTCATCACACTTGTGATGGACCCGTCACCTAACGACAATATTACTCACCGTTCTCATCCCACATGTGATGGACCCGTCACCTAACGACAATATTACTCACCGTTCTCATCACACTTGTGATGGACCCGTCACCTAAAGACAATATCACTTACTGTTCTCATCCCACTTGTGATGGGACCGTCACCTAACGACAATATCACTTACTGCTCTCATCCCACATGTGATGGACCCGTCACCTAACGACAATATCACTTACTGTTCTCATCCCACATGTGATGGACCCGTCACCTAACGACAATATTACTCAACGTTCTCATCACACTTGTGATGGACCCGTCACCTAACGACAATATTACTTACTGTTCTCATCTCACATGTGATGGACCCGTCACCTAAAGACAATATCACTTACTGTTCTCATCCCACTTGTGATGGGACCGTCACCTAACGACAATATCACTTACTGTTCTCATCCCACATGTGATGGACCCGTCACCTAAAGACAATATCACTTACTGTTCTCATCACACTTGTGATGGACCCGTCACCTAGCGACAATATCACTTATCGTTCTCATCCCACATGTGATGGACCCGTCACCTAACGACAATATCACTTACTGTTCTCATCTCACATGTGATGGACCCGTCAACTAACGACAATATCACTTACTGTTCTCATCCCACATGTGATGGACCCGTCACCTAAAGACAATATCACTTACTGTTCTCATCACACTTGTGATGGACCCGTCACCTAGCGACAATATCACTTATCGTTCTCATCCCACATGTGATGGACCCGTCACCTAAAGACAATATCACTTACTGTTCTCATCCCACTTGTGATGGGACCGTCACCTAACGACAATATCACTTACTGTTCTCATCCCACATGTGATGGACCCGTCACCTAACGACAATATCACTTACTGCTCTCATCCCACTTGTGATGGGACCGTCACCTAACGACAATATTACTCACCGTTCACATCCCACTTGTGATGGACCCGTCACCTAGCGACAATATCACTTACTGCTCTCATCCCACATGTGATGGACCCGTCACCTAACGACAATATCACTTACTGTTCTCATCTCACATGTGATGGACCCGTCACCTAAAGACAATATCACTTACTGCTCTCATCCCACATGTGATGGACCCGTCACCTAACGACAATATTACTCACCGTTCTCATCACACTTGTGATGGACCCGTCACCTAACGACAATATCACTAACCGTTCTCATCCCACTTGTGATGGACCCGTCACCTAACGACAATATTACTTATCGTTCTCATCCCACATGTGATGGACCCGTCACCTAACGACAATATCACTTACTGTTCTCATCTCACATGTGATGGACCCGTCACCTAAAGACAATATCACTTACTGTTCTCATCCCACTTGTGATGGGACCGTCACCTAACGACAATATGACTTACCGTTCTCATCCCACTTGTGATGGACCCGTCACCTAACGACAATATCACTAACCGTTCTCATCCCACTTGTGATGGACCCGTCACCTAACGACAATATCACTTACTGCTCTCATCCCACATGTGATGGACCCGTCACCTAACGACAATATCACTTACTGTTCTCATCTCACATGTGATGGACCCGTCACCTAACGACAATATTACTCACCGTTCACATCCCACTTGTGATGGACCCGTCACCTAGCGACAATATGACTTACCGTTCTCATCCCACATGTGATGGACCCGTCACCTAACGACAATATTACTTACCGTTCTCATCCCACTTGTGATGGACCCGTCACCTAACGACAATATTACTCACCGTTCTCATCTCACATGTGATGGACCCGTCACCTAACGACAATATCACTTACTGCTCTCATCCCACATGTGATGGACCCGTCACCTAGCGACAATATCACTTACCGTTCTCATCTCACATGTGATGGACCCGTCACCTAGCGACAATATTACTTACTGTTCTCATCCCACTTGTGATGGACCCGTCACCTAACGACAATATCACTTACTGCTCTCATCCCACATGTGATGGACCCGTCACCTAACGACAATATCACTTACTGTTCTCATCCCACATGTGATGGACCCGTCACCTAGCGACAATATCACTTACTGTTCTCATCCCACTTGTGATGGACCCGTCACCTAACGACAATATCACTTACTGTTCTCATCCCACATGTGATGGACCCGTCACCTAGCGACAATATTACTTACTGTTCTCATCCCACTTGTGATGGACCCGTCACCTAGCGACAATATCACTTACCGTTCTCATCCCACATGTGATGGACCCGTCACCTAGCGACAATATCACTTACTGTTCTCATCTCACATGTGATGGACCCGTCACCTAGCGACAATATCACTTACCGTTCTCATCTCACATGTGATGGACCCGTCACCTAACGACAATATCACTTACTGTTCTCATCTCACATGTGATGGACCCGTCACCTAACGACAATATTACTCACCGTTCACATCCCACTTGTGATGGACCCGTCACCTAGCGACAATATGACTTACCGTTCTCATCCCACATGTGATGGACCCGTCACCTAACGACAATATTACTTACCGTTCTCATCTCACATGTGATGGACCCGTCACCTTAAGACAATATCACTTACTGTTCTCATCCCACTTGTGATGGGACCGTCACCTAACGACAATATCACTTACTGTTCTCATCCCACATGTGATGGACCCGTCACCTAACGACAATATCACTTACTGCTCTCATCGCACATGTGATGGACCCGTCACCTAACGACAATATGACTTACCGTTCTCATCTCACATGTGATGGACCCGTCACCTAACGACAATATCACTTACTGTTCTCATCCCACTTGTGATGGACCCGTCACCTAACGACAATATTACTCACCGTTCTCATCCAACTTGTGATGGACCCGTCACCTAACGACAATATGACTTACCGTTCTCATCCCACATGTGATGGACCCATCACCTAACGACAATATCACTTACTGTTCTCATCCCACTTGTGATGGACCCATCACCTAACGACAATATCACTTACCGTTCTCATCCCACTTGTGATGGACCTGTCACCTAACGACAATATCACTTACTGTTCTCATCCCACTTGTGATGGACCCGTCACCTAGCGACAATATTACTCACCGTTCTCATCTCACTTGTGATGGACCCGTCACCTAACGACAATATCACTTACCGTTCTCATCACACTTGTGATGGACCCGTCACCTAACGACAATATCACTTACCGTTCTCATCACACTTGTGATGGACCCGTCACCTAACGACAATATCACTTACCGTTCTCATCACACTTGTGATGGACCCGTCACCTAACGACAATATCACTTACCGTTCTCATCACACTTGTGATGGACCCGTCACCTAACGACAACATTACTTACCGTTCTCATCACACTTGTGATGGACCCATCACCTAGCGACAATATCACTTACTGTTCTCATCCTACTTGTGATGGACCCATCACCTAGTGACAATATCACTTACCGTTCTCATCCTACTTGTGATGGACCCGTCACCTAGCGACAATATCACTTACTGTTCTCATCCCACTTGTGATGGACCCGTCACCTAACGAAAATATTACTCACCGTTCTCATCTCACTTGTGATGGACCCGTCACCTAACGACAATATTACTTATCGTTCTCATCTCACATGTGATGGACCCGTCACCTAACGACAATATCACTTACTGTTCTCATCTCACATGTGATGGACCCGTCACCTAACGACAATATCACTAACTGTTCTCATCTCACATGTGATGGACCCGTCACCTAAAGACAATATCACTTACTGTTCTCATCCCACTTGTGATGGACCCGTCACCTAACGACAATATGACTTACCGTTCTCATCTCACTTGTGATGGACCCGTCACCTAACGACAATATTACTCACCGTTCACATCCCACTTGTGATGGACCCGTCACCTAACGACAATATCACTTACTGTTCTCATCTCACATGTGATGGACCCGTCACCTAAAGACAATATCACTTACTGTTCTCATCCCACATGTGATGGACCCGTCACCTAACGACAATATCACTTACTGTTCTCATCTCACATGTGATGGACCCGTCACCTAACGACAATATTACTCACCGTTCTCATCCCACTTGTGATGGACCCGTCACCTAACGACAATATGACTTACCGTTCTCATCCCACATGTGATGGACCCATCACCTGACGACAATATCACTTACTGTTCTCATCCCACTTGTGATGGACCCATCACCTAACGACAATATCACTTACCGTTCTCATCCCACTTGTGATGGACCTGTCACCTAACGACAATATCACTTACTGTTCTCATCCCACTTGTGATGGACCCGTCACCTAGCGACAATATTACTCACCGTTCTCATCTCACTTGTGATGGACCCGTCACCTAACGACAATATCACTTACCGTTCTCATCACACTTGTGATGGACCCGTCACCTAACGACAATATCACTTACCGTTCTCATCACACTTGTGATGGACCCGTCACCTAACGACAATATCACTTACCGTTCTCATCACACTTGTGATGGACCCGTCACCTAACGACAACATTACTTACCGTTCTCATCACACTTGTGATGGACCCATCACCTAGCGACAATATCACTTACTGTTCTCATCCTACTTGTGATGGACCCATCACCTAGCGACAATATCACTTACCGTTCTCATCCTACTTGTGATGGACCCGTCACCTAGCGACAATATCACTTACTGTTCTCATCCCACTTGTGATGGACCCGTCACCTAACGACAATATGACTTACCGTTCTCATCCCACTTGTGATGGACCCGTCACCTAACGACAACATTACTTACCGTTCTCATCACACTTGTGATGGACCCGTCACCTAACGACAATATCACTTACCGTTCTCATCTCACTTGTGATGGACCCATCACCTAGCGACAATATTACTTACCGTTCCCATCCCACTTGTGATGGACCCGTCACCTAACGACAACATTACTTACCGTTCTCATCACACTTGTGATGGACCCGTCACCTAACGACAATATCACTTACCGTTCTCATCTCACATGTGATGGACCCATCACCTAACGACAATATTACTTACCGTTCCCATCCCACTTGTGATGGACCCATCACCTAACGACAATATCACTTATCGTTCTCATCTCACTTGTAATGGACCCGTCATCTATCGACAATATCACTTACTGTTCTCATCACACTTGTGATGGACCCGTCACCTAACGACAATATCACTTACTGTTCTCATCCCACTTGTGATGGACCCGTCACCTAGCGACAATATTACTTACCGTTCTCATCACACTTGTGATGGACCCGTCACCTAACGACAATATCACTTACTGTTCTCATCCCACTTGTGATGGACCCGTCACCTAACGACAATATTACTTACCGTTCTCATCACACTTGTGATGGACCCGTCACCTAGCGACAATATCACTCACCGTTCTCATCTCACATGTGTTGGACCCGTCACCTAACGACAATATCACTCACCGTTCTCATCACACTTGTGATGGACCCGTCACCTAGCGACAATATTACTTACCGTTCTCATCCCACTTGTGATGGACCCGTCACCTAACAACAATATTACTTACAGTTCTCATCACACTTGTAATGGACATGTCACCTAACGACAATATCACATACTGTTCTCATCTCACATGTGATGGACCCGTCACCTAGCGACAATATCACATACTGTTCTCATCTCACTTGTGATGGACCCGTCACCTAACGACAATATCACTTATCGTTCTCATCTCACTTGTGATGGACCCGTCACCTAACGACAATATCACTTACTGTTCTCATCCCACTTGTGATGGACCCGTCACCCAGCGACAATATCACTTACCGTTCTCATCACACTTGTGATGGAACCGTCACATAACGACAATATTGATTACCGTTCTCATCCCACTTGTGATGGACCCGTCACCTAGCGACAATATTACTTACCGTTCTCATCCCACTTGTGATGGACCCGTCACCTAACGACAATATTACCTACCGTTCTCATCACACTTGTGATGGACCCGTCACCTAACCACAATATCACTTACTGTTCTCATCCCACTTGTGATGGACCCGTCACCTAGCGACAATATCACTTACCGTTCTCATCCCACTTGTGATGGACCCGTCACCTAGCGATAATATCACTTACCGTTCTCATCTCACTTGTGATGGACCCGTCACCTAACGACAATATCACTTACCGTTCTCATCCCACTTGTGATGGACCCGTCACCTAGCGACAATATCACTTACCGTTCTCATCCCACTTGTGATGGACCCGTCACCTAGCGACAATATCACTTACTGTTCTCATCCCACTTGTGATGGACCCGTCACCTAGCGACAATATCACTTACCGTTCTCATCCCACATGTGATGGACCCGTCACCTAGCGACAATATCACTTACTGTTCTCATCTCACATGTGATGGACCCGTCACCTAGCGACAATATCACTTACCGTTCTCATCTCACATGTGATGGACCCGTCACCTAACGACAATATCACTTACTGTTCTCATCTCACATGTGATGGACCCGTCACCTAACGACAATATTACTCACCGTTCACATCCCACTTGTGATGGACCCGTCACCTAGCGACAATATGACTTACCGTTCTCATCCCACATGTGATGGACCCGTCACCTAACGACAATATTACTTACCGTTCTCATCTCACATGTGATGGACCCGTCACCTGAAGACAATATCACTTACTGTTCTCATCCCACTTGTGATGGGACCGTCACCTAACGACAATATCACTTACTGTTCTCATCCCACATGTGATGGACCCGTCACCTAACGACAATATCACTTACTGCTCTCATCCCACATGTGATGGACCCGTCACCTAACGACAATATGACTTACCGTTCTCATCTCACATGTGATGGACCCGTCACCTAACGACAATATCACTTACTGTTCTCATCCCACTTGTGATGGACCCGTCACCTAACGACAATATTACTCACCGTTCTCATCCCACTTGTGATGGACCCGTCACCTAACGACAATATGACTTACCGTTCTCATCCCACATGTGATGGACCCATCACCTAACGACAATATCACTTACTGTTCTCATCCCACTTGTGATGGACCCATCACCTAACGACAATATCACTTACCGTTCTCATCCCACTTGTGATGGACCTGTCACCTAACGACAATATCACTTACTGTTCTCATCCCACTTGTGATGGACCCGTCACCTAGCGACAATATTACTCACCGTTCTCATCTCACTTGTGATGGACCCGTCACCTAACGACAATATCACTTACCGTTCTCATCACACTTGTGATGGACCCGTCACCTAACGACAATATCACTTACCGTTCTCATCACACTTGTGATGGACCCGTCACCTAACGACAATATCACTTACCGTTCTCATCACACTTGTGATGGACCCGTCACCTAACGACAATATCACTTACCGTTCTCATCACACTTGTGATGGACCCGTCACCTAACGACAACATTACTTACCGTTCTCATCACACTTGTGATGGACCCATCACCTAGCGACAATATCACTTACTGTTCTCATCCTACTTGTGATGGACCCATCACCTAGTGACAATATCACTTACCGTTCTCATCCTACTTGTGATGGACCCGTCACCTAGCGACAATATCACTTACTGTTCTCATCCCACTTGTGATGGACCCGTCACCTAACGAAAATATTACTCACCGTTCTCATCTCACTTGTGATGGACCCGTCACCTAACGACAATATTACTTATCGTTCTCATCTCACATGTGATGGACCCGTCACCTAACGACAATATCACTTACTGTTCTCATCTCACATGTGATGGACTCGTCACCTAACGACAATATCACTAACTGTTCTCATCTCACATGTGATGGACCCGTCACCTAAAGACAATATCACTTACTGTTCTCATCCCACTTGTGATGGACCCGTCACCTAACGACAATATGACTTACCGTTCTCATCTCACTTGTGATGGACCCGTCACCTAACGACAATATTACTCACCGTTCACATCCCACTTGTGATGGACCCGTCACCTAACGACAATATCACTTACTGTTCTCATCTCACATGTGATGGACCCGTCACCTAAAGACAATATCACTTACTGTTCTCATCCCACATGTGATGGACCCGTCACCTAACGACAATATCACTTACTGTTCTCATCTCACATGTGATGGACCCGTCACCTAACGACAATATTACTCACCGTTCTCATCCCACTTGTGATGGACCCGTCACCTAACGACAATATGACTTACCGTTCTCATCCCACATGTGATGGACCCATCACCTGACGACAATATCACTTACTGTTCTCATCCCACTTGTGATGGACCCATCACCTAACGACAATATCACTTACCGTTCTCATCCCACTTGTGATGGACCTGTCACCTAACGACAATATCACTTACTGTTCTCATCCCACTTGTGATGGACCCGTCACCTAGCGACAATATTACTCACCGTTCTCATCTCACTTGTGATGGACCCGTCACCTAACGACAATATCACTTACCGTTCTCATCACACTTGTGATGGACCCGTCACCTAACGACAATATCACTTACCGTTCTCATCACACTTGTGATGGACCCGTCACCTAACGACAATATCACTTACCGTTCTCATCACACTTGTGATGGACCCGTCACCTAACGACAACATTACTTACCGTTCTCATCACACTTGTGATGGACCCATCACCTAGCGACAATATCACTTACTGTTCTCATCCTACTTGTGATGGACCCATCACCTAGCGACAATATCACTTACCGTTCTCATCCTACTTGTGATGGACCCGTCACCTAGCGACAATATCACTTACTGTTCTCATCCCACTTGTGATGGACCCGTCACCTAACGACAATATGACTTACCGTTCTCATCCCACTTGTGATGGACCCGTCACCTAACGACAACATTACTTACCGTTCTCATCACACTTGTGATGGACCCGTCACCTAACGACAATATCACTTACCGTTCTCATCTCACTTGTGATGGACCCATCACCTAGCGACAATATTACTTACCGTTCCCATCCCACTTGTGATGGACCCGTCACCTAACGACAACATTACTTACCGTTCTCATCACACTTGTGATGGACCCGTCACCTAACGACAATATCACTTACCGTTCTCATCTCACATGTGATGGACCCATCACCTAACGACAATATTACTTACCGTTCCCATCCCACTTGTGATGGACCCATCACCTAACGACAATATCACTTATCGTTCTCATCTCACTTGTAATGGACCCGTCATCTATCGACAATATCACTTACTGTTCTCATCACACTTGTGATGGACCCGTCACCTAACGACAATATCACTTACTGTTCTCATCCCACTTGTGATGGACCCGTCACCTAGCGACAATATTACTTACCGTTCTCATCACACTTGTGATGGACCCGTCACCTAACGACAATATCACTTACTGTTCTCATCCCACTTGTGATGGACCCGTCACCTAACGACAATATTACTTACCGTTCTCATCACACTTGTGATGGACCCGTCACCTAGCGACAATATCACTCACCGTTCTCATCTCACATGTGTTGGACCCGTCACCTAACGACAATATCACTCACCGTTCTCATCACACTTGTGATGGACCCGTCACCTAGCGACAATATTACTTACCGTTCTCATCCCACTTGTGATGGACCCGTCACCTAACAACAATATTACTTACAGTTCTCATCACACTTGTAATGGACATGTCACCTAACGACAATATCACATACTGTTCTCATCTCACATGTGATGGACCCGTCACCTAGCGACAATATCACATACTGTTCTCATCTCACTTGTGATGGACCCGTCACCTAACGACAATATCACTTATCGTTCTCATCTCACTTGTGATGGACCCGTCACCTAACGACAATATCACTTACTGTTCTCATCCCACTTGTGATGGACCCGTCACCCAGCGACAATATCACTTACCGTTCTCATCACACTTGTGATGGAACCGTCACATAACGACAATATTGATTACCGTTCTCATCCCACTTGTGATGGACCCGTCACCTAGCGACAATATTACTTACCGTTCTCATCCCACTTGTGATGGACCCGTCACCTAACGACAATATTACCTACCGTTCTCATCACACTTGTGATGGACCCGTCACCTAACCACAATATCACTTACTGTTCTCATCCCACTTGTGATGGACCCGTCACCTAGCGACAATATCACTTACCGTTCTCATCCCACTTGTGATGGACCCGTCACCTAGCGATAATATCACTTACCGTTCTCATCTCACTTGTGATGGACCCGTCACCTAACGACAATATCACTTACCGTTCTCATCCCACTTGTGATGGACCCGTCACCTAGCGACAATATCACTTACCGTTCTCATCACACTTGTGATGGACCCGTCACCTAGCGACAATATCACTTACTGTTCTCATCCCACTTGTGATGGACCCGTCACCTAGCGACAATATCACTTACCGTTCTCATCCCACATGTGATGGACCCGTCACCTAGCGACAATATCACTTACTGTTCTCATCTCACATGTGATGGACCCGTCACCTAGCGACAATATCACTTACCGTTCTCATCTCACATGTGATGGACCCGTCACCTAACGACAATATCACTTACTGTTCTCATCTCACATGTGATGGACCCGTCACCTAACGACAATATTACTCACCGTTCACATCCCACTTGTGATGGACCCGTCACCTAGCGACAATATGACTTACCGTTCTCATCCCACATGTGATGGACCCGTCACCTAACGACAATATTACTTACCGTTCTCATCTCACATGTGATGGACCCGTCACCTGAAGACAATATCACTTACTGTTCTCATCCCACTTGTGATGGGACCGTCACCTAACGACAATATCACTTACTGTTCTCATCCCACATGTGATGGACCCGTCACCTAACGACAATATCACTTACTGCTCTCATCCCACATGTGATGGACCCGTCACCTAACGACAATATGACTTACCGTTCTCATCTCACATGTGATGGACCCGTCACCTAACGACAATATCACTTACTGTTCTCATCCCACTTGTGATGGACCCGTCACCTAACGACAATATTACTCACCGTTCTCATCCCACTTGTGATGGACCCGTCACCTAACGACAATATGACTTACCGTTCTCATCCCACATGTGATGGACCCATCACCTAACGACAATATCACTTACTGTTCTCATCCCACTTGTGATGGACCCATCACCTAACGACAATATCACTTACCGTTCTCATCCCACTTGTGATGGACCTGTCACCTAACGACAATATCACTTACTGTTCTCATCCCACTTGTGATGGACCCGTCACCTAGCGACAATATTACTCACCGTTCTCATCTCACTTGTGATGGACCCGTCACCTAACGACAATATCACTTACCGTTCTCATCACACTTGTGATGGACCCGTCACCTAACGACAATATCACTTACCGTTCTCATCACACTTGTGATGGACCCGTCACCTAACGACAATATCACTTACCGTTCTCATCACACTTGTGATGGACCCGTCACCTAACGACAATATCACTTACCGTTCTCATCACACTTGTGATGGACCCGTCACCTAACGACAACATTACTTACCGTTCTCATCACACTTGTGATGGACCCATCACCTAGCGACAATATCACTTACTGTTCTCATCCTACTTGTGATGGACCCATCACCTAGTGACAATATCACTTACCGTTCTCATCCTACTTGTGATGGACCCGTCACCTAGCGACAATATCACTTACTGTTCTCATCCCACTTGTGATGGACCCGTCACCTAACGAAAATATTACTCACCGTTCTCATCTCACTTGTGATGGACCCGTCACCTAACGACAATATTACTTATCGTTCTCATCTCACATGTGATGGACCCGTCACCTAACGACAATATCACTTACTGTTCTCATCTCACATGTGATGGACTCGTCACCTAACGACAATATCACTAACTGTTCTCATCTCACATGTGATGGACCCGTCACCTAAAGACAATATCACTTACTGTTCTCATCCCACTTGTGATGGACCCGTCACCTAACGACAATATGACTTACCGTTCTCATCTCACTTGTGATGGACCCGTCACCTAACGACAATATTACTCACCGTTCACATCCCACTTGTGATGGACCCGTCACCTAACGACAATATCACTTACTGTTCTCATCTCACATGTGATGGACCCGTCACCTAAAGACAATATCACTTACTGTTCTCATCCCACATGTGATGGACCCGTCACCTAACGACAATATCACTTACTGTTCTCATCTCACATGTGATGGACCCGTCACCTAACGACAATATTACTCACCGTTCTCATCCCACTTGTGATGGACCCGTCACCTAACGACAATATGACTTACCGTTCTCATCCCACATGTGATGGACCCATCACCTGACGACAATATCACTTACTGTTCTCATCCCACTTGTGATGGACCCATCACCTAACGACAATATCACTTACCGTTCTCATCCCACTTGTGATGGACCTGTCACCTAACGACAATATCACTTACTGTTCTCATCCCACTTGTGATGGACCCGTCACCTAGCGACAATATTACTCACCGTTCTCATCTCACTTGTGATGGACCCGTCACCTAACGACAATATCACTTACCGTTCTCATCACACTTGTGATGGACCCGTCACCTAACGACAATATCACTTACCGTTCTCATCACACTTGTGATGGACCCGTCACCTAACGACAATATCACTTACCGTTCTCATCACACTTGTGATGGACCCGTCACCTAACGACAACATTACTTACCGTTCTCATCACACTTGTGATGGACCCATCACCTAGCGACAATATCACTTACTGTTCTCATCCTACTTGTGATGGACCCATCACCTAGCGACAATATCACTTACCGTTCTCATCCTACTTGTGATGGACACGTCACCTAGCGACAATATCACTTACTGTTCTCATCCCACTTGTGATGGACCCGTCACCTAACGACAATATGACTTACCGTTCTCATCCCACTTGTGATGGACCCGTCACCTAACGACAACATTACTTACCGTTCTCATCACACTTGTGATGGACCCGTCACCTAACGACAATATCACTTACCGTTCTCATCTCACTTGTGATGGACCCATCACCTAGCGACAATATTACTTACCGTTCCCATCCCACTTGTGATGGACCCGTCACCTAACGACAACATTACTTACCGTTCTCATCACAGTTGTGATGGACCCGTCACCTAACGACAATATCACTTACCGTTCTCATCTCACATGTGATGGACCCATCACCTAACGACAATATTACTTACCGTTCCCATCCCACTTGTGATGGACCCATCACCTAACGACAATATCACTTATCGTTCTCATCTCACTTGTAATGGACCCGTCATCTATCGACAATATCACTTACTGTTCTCATCACACTTGTGATGGACCCGTCACCTAACGACAATATCACTTACTGTTCTCATCCCACTTGTGATGGACCCGTCACCTAGCGACAATATTACTTACCGTTCTCATCACACTTGTGATGGACCCGTCACCTAACGACAATATCACTTACTGTTCTCATCCCACTTGTGATGGACCCGTCACCTAACGACAATATTACTTACCGTTCTCATCACACTTGTGATGGACCCGTCACCTAGCGACAATATCACTCACCGTTCTCATCTCACATGTGTTGGACCCGTCACCTAACGACAATATCACTCACCGTTCTCATCACACTTGTGATGGACCCGTCACCTAGCGACAATATTACTTACCGTTCTCATCCCACTTGTGATGGACCCGTCACCTAACAACAATATTACTTACAGTTCTCATCACACTTGTAATGGACATGTCACCTAACGACAATATCACATACTGTTCTCATCTCACATGTGATGGACCCGTCACCTAGCGACAATATCACATACTGTTCTCATCTCACTTGTGATGGACCCGTCACCTAACGACAATATCACTTATCGTTCTCATCTCACTTGTGATGGACCCGTCACCTAACGACAATATCACTTACTGTTCTCATCCCACTTGTGATGGACCCGTCACCCAGCGACAATATCACTTACCGTTCTCATCACACTTGTGATGGAACCGTCACATAACGACAATATTGATTACCGTTCTCATCCCACTTGTGATGGACCCGTCACCTAGCGACAATATTACTTACCGTTCTCATCCCACTTGTGATGGACCCGTCACCTGACGACAATATTACCTACCGTTCTCATCACACTTGTGATGGACCCGTCACCTAACCACAATATCACTTACTGTTCTCATCCCACTTGTGATGGACCCGTCACCTAGCGACAATATCACTTACCGTTCTCATCCCACTTGTGATGGACCCGTCACCTAGCGACAATATCACTTACCGTTCTCATCTCACTTGTGATGGACCCGTCACCTAACGACAATATCACTTACCGTTCTCATCCCACTTGTGATGGACCCGTCACCTAGCGACAATATCACTTACCGTTCTCATCCCACTTGTGATGGACCCGTCACCTAGCGACAATATCACTTACTGTTCTCATCCCACTTGTGATGG
Organism: Brachyptera risi; assembly: GCA_964007535.1. Lineage (NCBI taxonomy): Eukaryota > Metazoa > Arthropoda > Insecta > Plecoptera > Taeniopterygidae > Brachyptera > Brachyptera risi. Next base: position 7,088,681 of record OZ023332.1, read on the forward strand.
ACCCGTCACCTAGCGACAATATCACTTACCGTTCTCATCCCACTTGTGATGGACCCGTCACCTAACGACAATATAACTAACCGTTCTCATCACACTTGTAATGGACCCGTCACCTAACGACAATATAACTAACCGTTCTCATCTCACTTGTAATGGACCCGTCACCTAGCGACAATATCACTTACCGTTCTCATCCCACTTGTGATGGACCCGTCACCTAACGACAATATCACCAACCGTTCTCATCCCACATGTGATGGACCCGTCACCTAACGACAATATTACTAACCGTTCTCATCTCACTTGTGATGGACCCGTCACCTAACGACAATATTACTTATCGTTCTCTTCTCACATGTGTTGGACCCGTCACCTAACGACAATATAACTAACCGTTCTCATCTCACTTGTGATGGACCCGTCACCTAACGACAATATCACTTACCGTTCTCATCTCACTTGTGATGGACCCGTCACCTAACGACAATATTACTTATCGTTCTCATCTAACATGTGTTGGACCCGTCACCTAACGACAATATAACTAACCGTTCTCATCTCACTTGTGATGGACCCGTCACCTAACGACAATATCACTTACCGTTCTCATCTCACTTGTGATGGACCCGTCACCTAACGACAATATCACTTACCGTTCTCATCCCACTTGTGATGGACCCGTCACCTAACGACAATATTACTTACCGTTCTCATCACACTTGTGATGGACCCGTCACCTAACGACAATATCACTAACCGTTCTCATCACACTTGTGATGGACCCGTCACCTAACGACAATATTACTTATCGTTCTCATCACACTTGTGATGGACCCGTCACCTAACGACAATATTACTTACCGTTCTCATCTCACTTGTGATGGACCCGTCACCTAACGACAATATTACTTACCGTTCTCATCTCACTTGTGATGGACCCGTCACCTAACGACAATATCACTTACCGTTCTCATCCCACTTGTGATGGACCCGTCACCTAACGACAATATTACTTACCGTTCTCATCACACTTGTGATGGACCCGTCACCTAACGACAATATCACTAACCGTTCTCATCACACTTGTGATGGACCCGTCACCTAACGACAATATTACTTATCGTTCTCATCACACTTGTGATGGACCCGTCACCTAACGACAATATTACTTATCGTTCTCATCTCACTTGTGATGGACCCGTCACCTAACGACAATATTAATTACCGTTCTCATCTCACTTGTGATGGACCCGTCACCTAACGACAATATCACTTACCGTTCTCATCCCACTTGTGATGGACCCGTCACCTAACGACAATATTACTTACCGTTCTCATCCCACTTGTGATGGACCCGTCACCTAACGACAATATTACTTATCGTTCTCATCTCACTTGTGATGGACCCGTCACCTAACGACAATATCACTAACCGTTCTCATCACACTTGTGATGGACCCGTCACCTAACGACAATATTACTCACCGTTCTCATCCCACTTGTGATGGACCCGTCACCTAACGACAATATTACTTATCGTTCTCATCTCACTTGTGATGGACCCGTCACCTAACGACAATATCACTTACCGTTCTCATCACACTCGTGATGGACACGTCACCTAACGACAATATCACTTACCGTTCTCATCTCACTTGTGATGGACCCGTCACCTAACGACAATATCACTTACCGTTCTCATCTCACTCGTGATGGACCCGTCACCTAGCGACAATATCACTTACCGTTCTCATCCCACTTGTGATGGACCCGTCACCTAACGACAATATCACTTACCGTTCTCATCTCACTTGTGATGGACCCGTCACCTAGCGACAATATCACTCACCGTTCTCATCCCACTTGTGATGGACCCGTCACCTAACGACAATATCACTTACCGTTCTCATCTCACTTGTGATGGACCCGTCACCTAACGACAATATCACTTACCGTTCTCATCCCACTTGTGATGGACCCGTCACCTAACGACAATATAACTAACCGTTCTCATCTCACTTGTGATGGACCCGTCACCTAACGACAATATCACTTACCGTTCTCATCCCACTTGTGATGGACCCGTCACCTAACGACAATATTACTTACCGTTCTCATCACACTTGTGATGGACCCGTCACCTAACGACAATATCACTAACCGTTCTCATCACATTCGTGATGGACCCGTCACCTAACGACAATATTACTCATCGTTCTCATCACACTTGTGATGGACCCGTCACCTAACGACAATATTACCAACCGTTCTCATCACACTTGTGATGGACCCGTCACCTAACGACAATATCACTTACTGTTCTCATCACACTTGTGATGGACCCGTCACCTAGCGACAATATAACTTACCGTTCTCATCTCACTTGTGATGGACCCGTCACCTAACGACAATATAACTAACCGTTCTCATCCCACTTGTGATGGACCCGTCACCTAACGACAATATCACTCACCGTTCTCATCCCACTTGTGATGGACCCGTCACCTAACGACAATATCACTTATCGTTCTCATCCCACATGTGATGGACCCATCACCTAGCGACAATATCACTTACCGTTCTCATCACACTTGTGATGGACCCGTCACCTAACGACAATATTACTCACCGTTCTCATCCCACATGTGATGGACCCGTCACCTAACGACAATATTACTCACCGTTCTCATCCCACTTGTGATGGACCCGTCACCTAACGACAATATGACTTACCGTTCTCATCCCACATGTGATGGACCCGTCACCCAGCGACAATATCACCTACTGCTCTCATCCCACTTGTGATGGACCCATCACCTAACGACAATATTACTCACCGTTCTCATCTCACTTGTGATGAACCCGTCACCTAACGACAATATTACTTATCGTTCTCATCTCACATGTGATGGACCCGTCACCTAGCGACAATATCACTTACTGTTCTCATCCCACTTGTGATGGACCCGTCACCTAACGACAATATTACTCACCGTTCTCATCTCACTTGTGATGGACCCGTCACCTAACGACAATATTACTTATCGTTCTCATCTCACATGTGATGGACCCGTCACCCAACGACAATATTACTTACTGTTCTCATCCCACTTGTGATGGACCCATCACCTAACGACAATATCACTTACTGCTCTCATCCCACTTGTGATGGACCCATCACCTAACGACAATATTACTCACCGTTCTCATCCCACATGTGATGGACCCGTCACCTAACGACAATATTACTCACCGTTCTCATCCCACTTGTGATGGACCCGTCACCTAACGACAATATGACTTACCGTTCTCATCCCACATGTGATGGACCCGTCACCCAGCGACAATATCACTTACTGCTCTCATCCCACTTGTGATGGACCCATCACCTAACGACAATATTACTTATCGTTCTCATCTCACTTGTGATGGACCCGTCACCTAGTGACAATATCACTAACCGTTCTCATCTCACTTGTGATGGACCCGTCACCTAGCGACAATATCACTAACCGTTCTCATCACACTTGTGATGGACCCGTCACCTAGCGACAATATCACTTACTGTTCTCATCTCACATGTGATGGACCCGTCACCCAGCGACAATATCACTTACTGCTCTCATCCCACTTGTGATGGACCCGTCACCTAACGACAATATCACTCACCGTTCTCATCCCACTTGTGATGGACCCATCACCTAACGACAATATTACTTACTGTTCTCATCCCACTTGTGATGGACCCGTCACCTAACGACAATATTACTCACCGTTCTCATCTCACATGTGATGGACCCGTCACCTAGCGACAATATCACTTACTGTTCTCATCCCACTTGTGATGGACCCGTCACCTAACGAAAATATTACTCACCGTTCTCATCTCACTTGTGATGGACCCGTCACCTAACGACAATATTACTTATCGTTCTCATCTCACATGTGATGGACCCGTCACCTAACGACAATATCACTTACTGTTCTCATCACACTTGTGATGGACCCGTCACCTAGCGACAATATCACTTACTGTTCTCATCCCACTTGTGATGGGACCGTCACCTAACGACAATATGACTTACCGTTCTCATCCCACTTGTGATGGACCCGTCACCTAACGACAATATGACTTACCGTTCTCATCTCACTTGTGATGGACCCGTCACCTAACGACAATATTACTCACCGTTCACATCCCACTTGTGATGGACCCGTCACCTAACGACAATATCACTTACTGTTCTCATCTCACATGTGATGGACCCGTCACCTAACGACAATATCACTAACCGTTCTCATCCCACATGTGATGGACCCGTCACCTAACGACAATATCACTTACTGTTCTCATCTCACATGTGATGGACCCGTCACCTAAAGACAATATCACTTACTGTTCTCATCCCACTTGTGATGGGACCGTCACCTAACGACAATATGACTTACCGTTCTCATCCCACTTGTGATGGACCCGTCACCTAACGACAATATTACTCACCGTTCACATCCCACTTGTGATGGACCCGTCACCTAGCGACAATATCACTTACTGTTCTCATCCCACTTGTGATGGACCCGTCACCTAACGACAATATTACTCACCGTTCTCATCCCACTTGTGATGGACCCGTCACCTAACGACAATATGACTTACCGTTCTCATCCCACATGTGATGGACCCATCACCTAACGACAATATCACTTACTGTTCTCATCCCACTTGTGATGGACCCATCACCTAACGACAATATCACTTACCGTTCTCATCCCACTTGTGATGGACCTGTCACCTAACGACAATATCACTCACTGTTCTCATTCCACTTGTGATGGACCCGTCACCTAGCGACAATATTACTCACCGTTCTCATCTCACTTGTGATGGACCCGTCACCTAACGACAATATCACTTACCGTTCTCATCACACTTGTGATGGACCCGTCACCTAACGACAATATCACTTACCGTTCTCATCACACTTGTGATGGACCCGTCACCTAACGACAATATCACTTACCGTTCTCATCACACTTGTGATGGACCCGTCACCTAACGACAACATTACTTACCGTTCTCATCACACTTGTGATGGACCCATCACCTAGCGACAATATCACTTACTGTTCTCATCCTACTTGTGATGGACCCATCACCTAGCGACAATATCACTTACCGTTCTCATCCTACTTGTGATGGACCCGTCACCTAGCGACAATATCACTTACTGTTCTCATCCCACTTGTGATGGACCCGTCACCTAACGACAATATGACTTACCGTTCTCATCTCACTTGTGATGGACCCGTCACCTAACGACAATATTACTTATCGTTCTCATCTCACATGTGATGGACCCGTCACCTAACGACAATATCACTTACCGTTCTCATCACACTTGTGATGGACCCGTCACCTAACGACAATATCACTTACCGTTCTCATCACACTTGTGATGGACCCGTCACCTAACGACAATATCACTTACCGTTCTCATCACACTTGTGATGGACCCGTCACCTAACGACAACATTACTTACCGTTCTCATCACACTTGTGATGGACCCATCACCTAGCGACAATATCACTTACTGTTCTCATCCTACTTGTGATGGACCCATCACCTAGCGACAATATCACTTACCGTTCTCATCCTACTTGTGATGGACCCGTCACCTAGCGACAATATCACTTACTGTTCTCATCCCACTTGTGATGGACCCGTCACCTAACGAAAATATTACTCACCGTTCTCATCTCACTTGTGATGGACCCGTCACCTAACGACAATATCACTAACTGTTCTCATCTCACATGTGATGGACCCGTCACCTAAAGACAATATCACTTACTGTTCTCATCCCACTTGTGATGGACCCGTCACCTAACGACAATATGACTTACCGTTCTCATCTCACTTGTGATGGACCCGTCACCTAACGACAATATTACTCACCGTTCACATCCCACTTGTGATGGACCCGTCACCTAACGACAATATCACTTACTGTTCTCATCTCACATGTGATGGACCCGTCACCTAAAGACAATATCACTTACTGTTCTCATCCCACATGTGATGGACCCGTCACCTAACGACAATATCACTTACTGTTCTCATCTCACATGTGATGGACCCGTCACCTAGCGACAATATCACTTACCGTTCTCATCTCACTTGTGATGGACCCGTCACCTAGCGACAATATTACTCACCGTTCTCATCTCACATGTGATGGACCCGTCACCTAACGACAATATGACTTACCGTTCTCATCTCACTTGTGATGGACCCGTCACCTAACGACAATATTACTCACCGTTCTCATCCCACTTGTGATGGACCCGTCACCTAGCGACAATATCACTTACCGTTCTCATCTCACATGTGATGGACCCGTCACCTAACGACAATATGACTTACCGTTCTCATCTCACTTGTGATGGACCCGTCACCTAACGACAATATTACTCACCGTTCTCATCCCACTTGTGATGGACCCGTCACCTAACGACAATATGACTTACCGTTCTCATCCCACATGTGATGGACCCATCACCTAACGACAATATCACTTACTGTTCTCATCCCACTTGTGATGGACCCATCACCTAACGACAATATCACTTACCGTTCTCATCCCACTTGTGATGGACCTGTCACCTAACGACAATATCACTTACTGTTCTCATCCCACTTGTGATGGACCCGTCACCTAGCGACAATATTACTCACCGTTCTCATCTCACTAGTGATGGACCCGTCACCTAACGACAATATCACTTACCGTTCTCATCACACTTGTGATGGACCCGTCACCTAACGACAATATCACTTACCGTTCTCATCACACTTGTGATGGACCCGTCACCTAACGACAATATCACTTACCGTTCTCATCACACTTGTGATGGACCCGTCACCTAACGACAACATTACTTACCGTTCCCATCACACTTGTGATGGACCCATCACCTAGCGACAATATCACTTACTGTTCTCATCCTACTTGTGATGGACCCATCACCTAGCGACAATATCACTTACCGTTCTCATCCTACTTGTGATGGACCCGTCACCTAGCGACAATATCACTTACTGTTCTCATCCCACTTGTGATGGACCCGTCACCTAACGACAATATGACTTACCGTTCTCATCCCACTTGTGATGGACCCGTCACCTAACGACAACATTACTTACCGTTCTCATCACACTTGTGATGGACCCGTCACCTAACGACAATATCACTTACCGTTCTCATCTCACTTGTGATGGACCCATCACCTAGCGACAATATTACTTACCGTTCCCATCCCACTTGTGATGGACCCGTCACCTAACGACAACATTACTTACCGTTCTCATCACACTTGTGATGGACCCGTCACCTAACGACAATATCACTTACCGTTCTCATCTCACATGTGATGGACCCATCACCTAACGACAATATTACTTACCGTTCCCATCCCACTTGTGATGGACCCATCACCTAACGACAATATCACTTATCGTTCTCATCTCACTTGTAATGGACCCGTCATCTATCGACAATATCACATACCGTTCTCATCCCACTTGTGATGGACCCGTCACCCAGCGACAATATCACTTACTGTTCTCATCACACTTGTGATGGACCCGTCACATAACGACAATATTACTTACCGTTCTCATCCCACTTGTGATGGACCCGTCACCTAGCGACAATATTACTTACCGTTCTCATCCCACTTGTGATGGACCCGTCACCTAACGACAATATTACTTAACGTTCTCATCCCACTTGTGATGGACCCGTCACATAACGACAATATTACTTACCGTTCTCATCCCACTTGTGATGGACCCGTCACCTAGCGACAATATTACTTACCGTTCTCATCCCACTTGTGATGGACCCGTCACCTAACGACAATATTACTTACCGTTCCCATCCCACTTGTGATGGACCCATCACCTAACGACAATATCACTTATCGTTCTCATCTCACTTGTAATGGACCCGTCACCTAACGACAATATTACTTACCGTTCTCATCTCACTTGTGATGGACCCGTCACCTAACGACAATATTACTTACCGTTCTCATCTCACTTGTGATGGACCCGTCACCTAACGACAATATTACTTATCGTTCTCTTCTCACATGTGTTGGACCCGTCACCTAACGACAATATAACTAACCGTTCTCATCTCACTTGTGATGGACCCGTCACCTAGCGACGATATAACTTACCGTTCTCATCTCACTTGTGATGGACCCGTCACCTAACGACAATATTACTTATCGTTCTCATCTCACATGTGTTGGACCCTTCACCTAACGACAATATAACTAACCGTTCTCATCTCACTTGTGATGGACCCGTCACCTAACGACAATATCACTTACCGTTCTCATCTCACTTGTGATGGACCCGTCACCTAACGACAATATCACTTACAGTTCTCATCCCACTTGTGATGGACCCGTCACCTAACGACAATATTACTTACCGTTCTCATCACACTTGTGATGGACCCGTCACCTAACGACAATATCACTATCCGTTCTCATCACACTTGTGATGGACCCGTCACCTAACGACAATATTACTTACCGTTCTCATCTCACTTGTGATGGACCCGTCACCTAACGACAATATTACTTACCGTTCTCATCTCACTTGTGATGGACCCGTCACCTAACGACAATATCACTTACCGTTCTCATCCCACTTGTGATGGACCCGTCACCTAACGACAATATTACTTACCGTTCTCATCACACTTGTGATGGACCCGTCACCTAACGACAATATCACTAACCGTTCTCATCACACTTGTGATGGACCCGTCACCTAACGACAATATTACTTATCGTTCTCATCACACTTGTGATGGACCCGTCACCTAACGACAATATTACTTATCGTTCTCATCTCACTTGTGATGGACCCGTCACCTAACGACAATATTAATTACCGTTCTCATCTCACTTGTGATGGACCCGTCACCTAACGACAATATCACTTACCGTTCTCATCCCACTTGTGATGGACCCGTCACCTAACGACAATATTACTTACCGTTCTCATCCCACTTGTGATGGACCCGTCACCTAACGACAATATTACTTATCGTTCTCATCTCACTTGTGATGGACCCGTCACCTAACGACAATATCACTAACCGTTCTCATCACACTTGTGATGGACCCGTCACCTAACGACAATATTACTCACCGTTCTCATCCCACTTGTGATGGACCCGTCACCTAACGACAATATTACTTATCGTTCTCATCTCACTTGTGATGGACCCGTCACCTAACGACAATATCACTTACCGTTCTCATCACACTCGTGATGGACACGTCACCTAACGACAATATCACTTACCGTTCTCATCTCACTTGTGATGGACCCGTCACCTAACGACAATATCACTTACCGTTCTCATCTCACTCGTGATGGACCCGTCACCTAGCGACAATATCACTTACCGTTCTCATCCCACTTGTGATGGACCCGTCACCTAACGACAATATCACTTACCGTTCTCATCTCACTTGTGATGGACCCGTCACCTAGCGACAATATCACTCACCGTTCTCATCCCACTTGTGATGGACCCGTCACCTAACGACAATATCACTTACCGTTCTCATCTCACTTGTGATGGACCCGTCACCTAACGACAATATCACTTACCGTTCTCATCCCACTTGTGATGGACCCGTCACCTAACGACAATATAACTAACCGTTCTCATCTCACTTGTGATGGACCAGTCACCTAACGACAATATCACTTACCGTTCTCATCCCACTTGTGATGGACCCGTCACCTAACGACAATATTACTTACCGTTCTCATCACACTTGTGATGGACCCGTCACCTAACGACAATATCACTAACCGTTCTCATCACATTCGTGATGGACCCGTCACCTAACGACAATATTACTCATCGTTCTCATCACACTTGTGATGGACCCGTCACCTAACGACAATATTACCAACCGTTCTCATCACACTTGTGATGGACCCGTCACCTAACGACAATATCACTTACTGTTCTCATCACACTTGTGATGGACCCGTCACCTAGCGACAATATAACTTACCGTTCTCATCTCACTTGTGATGGACCCGTCACCTAACGACAATATAACTAACCGTTCTCATCCCACTTGTGATGGACCCGTCACCTAACGACAATATCACTCACCGTTCTCATCCCACTTGTGATGGACCCGTCACCTAACGACAATATCACTTATCGTTCTCATCCCACATGTGATGGACCCATCACCTAGCGACAATATCACTTACCGTTCTCATCACACTTGTGATGGACCCGTCACCTAACGACAATATTACTCACCGTTCTCATCCCACATGTGATGGACCCGTCACCTAACGACAATATTACTCACCGTTCTCATCCCACTTGTGATGGACCCGTCACCTAACGACAATATGACTTACCGTTCTCATCCCACATGTGATGGACCCGTCACCCAGCGACAATATCACCTACTGCTCTCATCCCACTTGTGATGGACCCATCACCTAACGACAATATTACTCACCGTTCTCATCTCACTTGTGATGAACCCGTCACCTAACGACAATATTACTTATCGTTCTCATCTCACATGTGATGGACCCGTCACCTAGCGACAATATCACTTACTGTTCTCATCCCACTTGTGATGGACCCGTCACCTAACGACAATATTACTCACCGTTCTCATCTCACTTGTGATGGACCCGTCACCTAACGACAATATTACTTATCGTTCTCATCTCACATGTGATGGACCCGTCACCCAACGACAATATTACTTACTGTTCTCATCCCACTTGTGATGGACCCATCACCTAACGACAATATCACTTACTGCTCTCATCCCACTTGTGATGGACCCATCACCTAACGACAATATTACTCACCGTTCTCATCCCACATGTGATGGACCCGTCACCTAACGACAATATTACTCACCGTTCTCATCCCACTTGTGATGGACCCGTCACCTAACGACAATATGACTTACCGTTCTCATCCCACATGTGATGGACCCGTCACCCAGCGACAATATCACTTACTGCTCTCATCCCACTTGTGATGGACCCATCACCTAACGACAATATTACTTATCGTTCTCATCTCACTTGTGATGGACCCGTCACCTAGTGACAATATCACTAACCGTTCTCATCTCACTTGTGATGGACCCGTCACCTAGCGACAATATCACTAACCGTTCTCATCACACTTGTGATGGACCCGTCACCTAGCGACAATATCACTTACTGTTCTCATCTCACATGTGATGGACCCGTCACCCAGCGACAATATCACTTACTGCTCTCATCCCACTTGTGATGGACCCGTCACCTAACGACAATATCACTCACCGTTCTCATCCCACTTGTGATGGACCCATCACCTAACGACAATATTACTTACTGTTCTCATCCCACTTGTGATGGACCCGTCACCTAACGACAATATTACTCACCGTTCTCATCTCACATGTGATGGACCCGTCACCTAGCGACAATATCACTTACTGTTCTCATCCCACTTGTGATGGACCCGTCACCTAACGAAAATATTACTCACCGTTCTCATCTCACTTGTGATGGACCCGTCACCTAACGACAATATTACTTATCGTTCTCATCTCACATGTGATGGACCCGTCACCTAACGACAATATCACTTACTGTTCTCATCACACTTGTGATGGACCCGTCACCTAGCGACAATATCACTTACTGTTCTCATCCCACTTGTGATGGGACCGTCACCTAACGACAATATGACTTACCGTTCTCATCCCACTTGTGATGGACCCGTCACCTAACGACAATATGACTTACCGTTCTCATCTCACTTGTGATGGACCCGTCACCTAACGACAATATTACTCACCGTTCACATCCCACTTGTGATGGACCCGTCACCTAACGACAATATCACTTACTGTTCTCATCTCACATGTGATGGACCCGTCACCTAACGACAATATCACTAACCGTTCTCATCCCACATGTGATGGACCCGTCACCTAACGACAATATCACTTACTGTTCTCATCTCACATGTGATGGACCCGTCACCTAAAGACAATATCACTTACTGTTCTCATCCCACTTGTGATGGGACCGTCACCTAACGACAATATGACTTACCGTTCTCATCCCACTTGTGATGGACCCGTCACCTAACGACAATATTACTCACCGTTCACATCCCACTTGTGATGGACCCGTCACCTAGCGACAATATCACTTACTGTTCTCATCCCACTTGTGATGGACCCGTCACCTAACGACAATATTACTCACCGTTCTCATCCCACTTGTGATGGACCCGTCACCTAACGACAATATGACTTACCGTTCTCATCCCACATGTGATGGACCCATCACCTAACGACAATATCACTTACTGTTCTCATCCCACTTGTGATGGACCCATCACCTAACGACAATATCACTTACCGTTCTCATCCCACTTGTGATGGACCTGTCACCTAACGACAATATCACTCACTGTTCTCATCCCACTTGTGATGGACCCGTCACCTAGCGACAATATTACTCACCGTTCTCATCTCACTTGTGATGGACCCGTCACCTAACGACAATATCACTTACCGTTCTCATCACACTTGTGATGGACCCGTCACCTAACGACAATATCACTTACCGTTCTCATCACACTTGTGATGGACCCGTCACCTAACGACAATATCACTTACCGTTCTCATCACACTTGTGATGGACCCGTCACCTAACGACAACATTACTTACCGTTCTCATCACACTTGTGATGGACCCATCACCTAGCGACAATATCACTTACTGTTCTCATCCTACTTGTGATGGACCCATCACCTAGCGACAATATCACTTACCGTTCTCATCCTACTTGTGATGGACCCGTCACCTAGCGACAATATCACTTACTGTTCTCATCCCACTTGTGATGGACCCGTCACCTAACGACAATATGACTTACCGTTCTCATCTCACTTGTGATGGACCCGTCACCTAACGACAATATTACTTATCGTTCTCATCTCACATGTGATGGACCCGTCACCTAACGACAATATCACTTACCGTTCTCATCACACTTGTGATGGACCCGTCACCTAACGACAATATCACTTACCGTTCTCATCACACTTGTGATGGACCCGTCACCTAACGACAATATCACTTACCGTTCTCATCACACTTGTGATGGACCCGTCACCTAACGACAACATTACTGACCGTTCTCATCACACTTGTGATGGACCCATCACCTAGCGACAATATCACTTACTGTTCTCATCCTACTTGTGATGGACCCATCACCTAGCGACAATATCACTTACCGTTCTCATCCTACTTGTGATGGACCCGTCACCTAGCGACAATATCACTTACTGTTCTCATCCCACTTGTGATGGACCCGTCACCTAACGAAAATATTACTCACCGTTCTCATCTCACTTGTGATGGACCCGTCACCTAACGACAATATCACTAACTGTTCTCATCTCACATGTGATGGACCCGTCACCTAAAGACAATATCACTTACTGTTCTCATCCCACTTGTGATGGACCCGTCACCTAACGACAATATGACTTACCGTTCTCATCTCACTTGTGATGGACCCGTCACCTAACGACAATATTACTCACCGTTCACATCCCACTTGTGATGGACCCGTCACCTAACGACAATATCACTTACTGTTCTCATCTCACATGTGATGGACCCGTCACCTAAAGACAATATCACTTACTGTTCTCATCCCACATGTGATGGACCCGTCACCTAACGACAATATCACTTACTGTTCTCATCTCACATGTGATGGACCCGTCACCTAGCGACAATATCACTTACCGTTCTCATCTCACTTGTGATGGACCCGACACCTAGCGACAATATTACTCACCGTTCTCATCTCACATGTGATGGACCCGTCACCTAACGACAATATGACTTACCGTTCTCATCTCACTTGTGATGGACCCGTCACCTAACGACAATATTACTCACCGTTCTCATCCCACTTGTGATGGACCCGTCACCTAGCGACAATATCACTTACCGTTCTCATCTCACATGTGATGGACCCGTCACCTAACGACAATATGACTTACCGTTCTCATCTCACTTGTGATGGACCCGTCACCTAACGACAATATTACTCACCGTTCTCATCCCACTTGTGATGGACCCGTCACCTAACGACAATATGACTTACCGTTCTCATCCCACATGTGATGGACCCATCACCTAACGACAATATCACTTACTGTTCTCATCCCACTTGTGATGGACCCATCACCTAACGACAATATCACTTACCGTTCTCATCCCACTTGTGATGGACCTGTCACCTAACGACAATATCACTTACTGTTCTCATCCCACTTGTGATGGACCCGTCACCTAGCGACAATATTACTCACCGTTCTCATCTCACTTGTGATGGACCCGTCACCTAACGACAATATCACTTACCGTTCTCATCACACTTGTGATGGACCCGTCACCTAACGACAATATCACTTACCGTTCTCATCACACTTGTGATGGACCCGTCACCTAACGACAATATCACTTACCGTTCTCATCACACTTGTGATGGACCCGTCACCTAACGACAACATTACTTACCGTTCCCATCACACTTGTGATGGACCCATCACCTAGCGACAATATCACTTACTGTTCTCATCCTACTTGTGATGGACCCATCACCTAGCGACAATATCACTTACCGTTCTCATCCTACTTGTGATGGACCCGTCACATAGCGACAATATCACTTACTGTTCTCATCCCACTTGTGATGGACCCGTCACCTAACGACAATATGACTTACCGTTCTCATCCCACTTGTGATGGACCCGTCACCTAACGACAACATTACTTACCGTTCTCATCACACTTGTGATGGACCCGTCACCTAACGACAATATCACTTACCGTTCTCATCTCACTTGTGATGGACCCATCACCTAGCGACAATATTACTTACCGTTCCCATCCCACTTGTGATGGACCCGTCACCTAACGACAACATTACTTACCGTTCTCATCACACTTGTGATGGACCCGTCACCTAACGACAATATCACTTACCGTTCTCATCTCACATGTGATGGACCCATCACCTAACGACAATATTACTTACCGTTCCCATCCCACTTGTGATGGACCCATCACCTAACGACAATATCACTTATCGTTCTCATCTCACTTGTAATGGACCCGTCATCTATCGACAATATCACATACCGTTCTCATCCCACTTGTGATGGACCCGTCACCCAGCGACAATATCACTTACTGTTCTCATCACACTTGTGATGGACCCGTCACATAACGACAATATTACTTACCGTTCTCATCCCACTTGTGATGGACCCGTCACCTAGCGACAATATTACTTACCGTTCTCATCCCACTTGTGATGGACCCGTCACCTAACGACAATATTACTTACCGTTCTCATCCCACTTGTGATGGACCCGTCACATAACGACAATATTACTTACCGTTCTCATCCCACTTGTGATGGACCCGTCACCTAGCGACAATATTACTTACCGTTCTCATCCCACTTGTGATGGACCCGTCACCTAACGACAATATTACTTACCGTTCCCATCCCACTTGTGATGGACCCATCACCTAACGACAATATCACTTATCGTTCTCATCTCACTTGTAATGGACCCGTCACCTAACGACAATATTACTTACCGTTCTCATCTCACTTGTGATGGACCCGTCACCTAACGACAATATTACTTACCGTTCTCATCTCACTTGTGATGGACCCGTCACCTAACGACAATATTACTTATCGTTCTCTTCTCACATGTGTTGGACCCGTCACCTAACGACAATATAACTAACCGTTCTCATCTCACTTGTGATGGACCCGTCACCTAGCGACGATATAACTTACCGTTCTCATCTCACTTGTGATGGACCCGTCACCTAACGACAATATTACTTATCGTTCTCATCTCACATGTGTTGGACCCGTCACCTAACGACAATATAACTAACCGTTCTCATCTCACTTGTGATGGACCCGTCACCTAACGACAATATCACTTACCGTTCTCATCTCACTTGTGATGGACCCGTCACCTAACGACAATATCACTTACCGTTCTCATCCCACTTGTGATGGACCCGTCACCTAACGACAATATTACTTACCGTTCTCATCACACTTGTGATGGACCCGTCACCTAACGACAATATCACTATCCGTTCTCATCACACTTGTGATGGACCCGTCACCTAACGACAATATTACTTACCGTTATCATCTCACTTGTGATGGACCCGTCACCTAACGACAATATTACTTACCGTTCTCATCTCACTTGTGATGGACCCGTCACCTAACGACAATATCACTTACCGTTCTCATCCCACTTGTGATGGACCCGTCACCTAACGACAATATTACTTACCGTTCTCATCACACTTGTGATGGACCCGTCACCTAACGACAATATCACTAACCGTTCTCATCACACTTGTGATGGACCCGTCACCTAACGACAATATTACTTATCGTTCTCATCACACTTGTGATGGACCCGTCACCTAACGACAATATTACTTATCGTTCTCATCTCACTTGTGATGGACCCTTCACCTAACGACAATATTACTTACCGTTCTCATCTCACTTGTGATGGACCCGTCACCTAACGACAATATCACTTACCGTTCTCATCCCACTTGTGATGGACCCGTCACCTAACGACAATATTACTTACCGTTCTCATCCCACTTGTGATGGACCCGTCACCTAACGACAATATTACTTATCGTTCTCATCTCACTTGTGATGGACCCGTCACCTAACGACAATATCACTAACCGTTCTCATCACACTTGTGATGGACCCGTCACCTAACGACAATATTACTCACCGTTCTCATCCCACTTGTGATGGACCCGTCACCTAACGACAATATTACTTATCGTTCTCATCTCACTTGTGATGGACCCGTCACCTAACGACAATATCACTTACCGTTCTCATCACACTCGTGATGGACACGTCACCTAACGACAATATCACTTACCGTTCTCATCTCACTTGTGATGGACCCGTCACCTAACGACAATATCACTTACCGTTCTCATCTCACTCGTGATGGACCCGTCACCTAGCGACAATATCACTTACCGTTCTCATCCCACTTGTGATGGACCCGTCACCTAACGACAATATCACTTACCGTTCTCATCTCACTTGTGATGGACCCGTCACCTAGCGACAATATCACTTACCGTTCTCATCCCACTTGTGATGGACCCGTCACCTAACGACAATATCACTTACCGTTCTCATCTCACTTGTGATGGACCCGTCACCTAACGACAATATCACTTACCGTTCTCATCCCACTTGTGATGGACCCGTCACCTAACGACAATATAACTAACCGTTCTCATCTCACTTGTGATGGACCCGTCACCTAACGACAATATCACTTACCGTTCTCATCCCACTTGTGATGGACCCGTCACCTAACGACAATATTACTTACCGTTCTCATCACACTTGTGATGGACCCGTCACCTAACGACAATATCACTAACCGTTCTCATCACACTCGTGATGGACCCGTCACCTAACGACAATATTACTCATCGTTCTCATCACACTTGTGATGGACCCGTCACCTAACGACAATATTACTTATCGTTCTCATCTCACTTGTGATGGACCCGTCACCTAACGACAATAATACCTACCGTTCTCATCCCACTTGTGATGGACCCGTCACCTAACGACAATATCACTTACCGTTCTCATCCCACTTGTGATGGACCCGTCACCTAGCGACAATATCACTTACCGTTCTCATCCCACTTGTGATGGACCCGTCACCTAACGACAATATTACTTATCGTTCTCATCTCACTTGTGATGGACCCGTCACCTAACGACAATATCACTAACCGTTCTCATCACACTTGTGATGGACCCGTCACCTAACGACAATATTACTCACCGTTCTCATCCCACTTGTGATGGACCCGTCACCTAACGACAATATTACTTACCGTTCTCATCCCACTTGTGATGGACCCGTCACCTAACGACAATATTACTTATCGTTCTCATCTCACATGTGTTGGACCCGTCACCTAACGACAATATAACTAACCGTTCTCATCTCACTTGTGATGGACCCGTCACCTAACGACAATATCACTTACCGTTCTCATCTCACTTGTGATGGACCCGTCACCTAACGACAATATCACTTACCGTTCTCATCCCACTTGTGATGGACCCGTCACCTAACGACAATATAACTAACCGTTCTCATCTCACTTGTGATGGACCCGTCACCTAACGACAATATTACTTATCGTTCTCATCTCACATGTGTTGGACCCGTCACCTAACGACAATATAACTAACCGTTCTCATCCCACTTGTGATGGACCCGTCACCTAACGACAATATAACCAACCGTTCTCATCTCACTTGTGATGGACCCGTCACCTAACGACAATATTACTTATCGTTCTCATCTCACTTGTGATGGACCCGTCACCTAACGACAATATCACTAACCGTTCTCATCACACTTGTGATGGACCCGTCACCTAACGACAATATCACTAACCGTTCTCATCACACTTGTGATGGACCCGTCACCTAACGACAATATTACTCACCGTTCTCATCCCACTTGTGATGGACCCGTCACCTAACGACAATATCACTTACCGTTCTCATCTCACTTGTGATGGACCCGTCACCTAACGACAATATCACTTACCGTTCTCATCCCACTTGTGATGGACCCGTCACCTAACGACAATATAACTAACCGTTCTCATCTCACTTGTGATGGACCCGTCACCTAGCGACAATATCACTTACCGTTCTCATCCCACTTGTGATGGACCCGTCACCTAGCGACAATATTACTTACCGTTCTCATCACACTTGTGATGGACCCGTCACCTAACGACAATATCACTTACTGTTCTCATCACACTTGTGATGGACCCGTCACCTAACGACAATATTACTCACCGTTCTCATCACACTTGTGATGGACCCGTCACCTAACGACAATATCATTTACCGTTCTCATCACACTTGTAATGGACCCGTCACCTAACGACAATATTACTCACCGTTCTCATCACACTTGTGATGGACCAGTCACCTAACGACAATATCACTTACCGTTCTCATCACACTTGTAATGGACCCGTCACCTAGCGACAATATTACTTACCGTTCTCATCACACTTGTGATGGACCCGTCACCTAACGACAATATCACTTAACGTTCTCATCACACTTGTAATGGACCCGTCACCTAACGACAATATTACTCACCGTTCTCATCACACTTGTGATGGACCCGTCACCTAACGACAATATCACTTACCGTTCTCATCACACTTGTAATGGACCCGTCACCTAACGACAATATTACTCACCGTTCTCATCACACTTGTGATGGACCCGTCACCTAACGACAATATCACTTACCGTTCTCATCACACTTGTAATGGACCCGTCACCTAACGACAATATTACTCACCGTTCTCATCACACTTGTGATGGACCCGTCACCTAACGACAATATCACTTTCCGTTCTCATCACACTTGTAATGGACCCGTCACCTAGCGACAATATTACTTACCGTTCTCATCCCACATGTGATGGACCCGTCACCTAGCGACAATATAACTTACCGTTCTCATCCCACTTGTGATGGACCCGTCACCTAGTGACAATATCACTTACCGTTCTCATCACACTTGTGATGGACCCGTCACCAAACGACAATATCACTTACCGTTCTCATCACACTTGTAATGGACCCGTCACCTAACGACAATATTACTCACCGTTCTCATCACACTTGTGATGGACCCGTCACCTAACGACAATATCACTTACTGTTCTCATCCCACTTGTGATGGACCCGTCACCTAGCGACAATATTACTCACCGTTCTCATCACACTTGTGATGGACCCGTCACCTAACGACAATATAACTTACTGTTCTCATCCCACTTGTGATGGACACATCACCTAGCGACAATATCACTTACTGTTCTCATCTCACTTGTGATGGACCCGTCACCTAACGACAATATCACTTACCGTTCTCATCACACTTGTAATGGACCCGTCACCTAACGACAATATCACTTACTGTTCTCATCCCACTTGTGATGGACCCGTCACCTAACGACAATATCACTTACCGTTCTCATCTCACTTGTGATGGACCCGTCACCTAGCGACAATATCACTTACCGTTCTCATCCCACTTGTGATGGACCCGTCACCAGCGACAATATTACTTACCGTTCTCATCACACTTGTGATGGACCCGTCACCTAACGACAATATCACTTACTGTTCTCATCTCACATGTGATGGACCCATCACCTAACGACAATATTACTCACCGTTCTCATCACACTTGTGATTGACCCGTCACCTAGCGACAATATTACTTACCGTTCTCATCACACTTGTGATGGACCCGTCACCTAACGACAATATCACTTACTGTTCTCATCCCACTTGTGATGGACCCGTCACCTAGCGACAATATTACTTACCGTTCTCATCACACTTGTGATGGACCCGTCACCTAGCGACAATATCACTTACCGTTCTCATCCCACTTGTGATGGACCCGTCACCTAGCGACAATATTACTTACCGTTCTCATCACACTTGTGATGGACCCGTCACCTAACGACAATATAACTTACTGTTCTCATCCCACTTGTGATGGACACATCACCTAGCGACAATATCACTTACTGTTCTCATCTCACTTGTGATGGACCCGTCACCTAGCGACAATATTACTTACCGTTCTCATCACACTTGTGATGGACCCGTCACCTAACGACAATATCACTTACTGTTCTCATCCCACTTGTGATGGACCCGTCACCTAGCGACAATATTACTTACCGTTCTCATCACACTTGTAATGGACCCGTCACCTAACGACAATATCACTTACCGTTCTCATCCCACTTGTGATGGACCCGTCACCTAGCGACAATATTACTTACCGTTCTCATCACACTTGTGATGGACCCGTCACCTAACGACAATATCACTTACTGTTCTCATCCCACTTGTGATGGACCCGTCACCTAGCGACAATATTACTTACCGTTCTCATCACACTTGTAATGGACCCGTCACCTAACGACAATATCACTTACCGTTCTCATCACACTTGTAATGGACCCGTCACCTAACGACAATATCACTTACTGTTCTCATCCCACTTGTGATGGACCCGTCACCTAACGACAATATCACTTACCGTTCTCATCTCACTTGTGATGGACCCGTCACCTAGCGACAATATCACTTACCGTTCTCATCCCACTTGTGATGGACCCGTCACCTAGCGACAATATTACTTACCGTTCTCATCACACTTGTGATGGACCCGTCACCTAACGACAATATCACTTACTGTTCTCATCTCACATGTGATGGACCCGTCACCTAACGACAATATTACTTACTGTTCTCATCACACTTGTGATGGACCCGTCACCTAACGACAATATTACTTATCGTTCTCATCTCACATGTGTTGGACCCGTCACCTAACGACAATATTACTTACCGTTCTCATCACACTTGTGATGGACCCGTCACCTAACGACAATATTACTTATCGTCCCATCTCACATGTGTTGGACCCGTCACCTAACGACAATATAACTAACCGTTCTCATCTCACTTGTGATGGACCCGTCACCTAACGACAATATTACTTATCGTTCTCATCTCGCTTGTGATGGACCCGTCACCTAACGACAATATTACTTATCGTTCTCATCTCACTTGTGATGGACCCGTCACCTAACGACAATATAACTAACCGTTCTCATCTCACTTGTGATGGACCCGTCACCTAACGACAATATAACTAACCGTTCTCATCTCACTTGTGATGGACCCGTCACCTAACGACAATATTACTTATCGTTCTCATCTCACTTGTGATGGACCCGTCACCTAACGACAATATCACTAACCGTTCTCATCACACTTGTGATGGACCCGTCACCTAACGACAATATTACTCACCGTTCTCATCCCACTTGTGATGGACCCGTCACCTAACGACAATATAACTAACCGTTCTCATCTCACTTGTGATGGACCCGTCACCTAGCGACAATATTACTAACCGTTCTCATCACACTTGTAATGGACCCATCACATAGCGACAATATTACTAACCGTTCTCATCACACTTGTGATGGACCCATCACCTAGCGACAATATCACTAACCGTTCTCATCACACTTGTGATGGACCCGTCACCTAACGACAATATCACTTACCGTTCTCATCTCACTTGTGATGGACCCGTCACCTAACGACAATATAACTAACCGTTCTCATCTCACTTGTGATGGACCCGTCACCTAGCGACAATATCACTTACCGTTCTCATCCCACTTGTGATGGACCCGTCACCTAACGACAATATTACTTATCGTTCTCATCTCACATGTGTTGGACCCGTCACCTAACGACAATATCACTTACCGTTCTCATCTCACTTGTGATGGACCCGTCACCTAGCGACAATATCACTTACCGTTCTCATCCCACTTGTGATGGACCCGTCAGCTAACGACAATATCACTCACCGTTCTCATCTCACATGTGATGGACCCGTCACCTAACGACAATATCACTTACCGTTCTCATCTCACTTGTGATGGACCCGTCACCTAACGACAATATAACTAACCGTTCTCATCTCACTTGTGATGGACCCGTCACCTAACGACAATATTACTCACCGTTCTCATCACACTTGTGATGGACCCGTCACCTAACGACAATATTACTCACCGTTCTCATCACACTTGTGATGGACCCGTCACCTAACGACAATATTACTCACCGTTCTCATCACACTTGTGATGGACCCGTCACCTAACGACAATATAACTTACCGTTTCATCACACTTGTGATGGACCCGTCACCTAACGACAATATTACTTAACGTTCTCATCACACTTGTGATGGACCCGTCACCTAGCGACAATATAACTCACCGTTCTCATCTCACTTGTGATGGACCCGTCACCTAACGACAATATAACTTACCGTTTCATCACACTTGTGATGGACCCGTCACCTAACGACAATATTACTTACCGTTCTCATCTCACTTGTGATGGACTCGTCACCTAACGACAATATTACTTACCGTTCTCATCACACTTGTGATGGACCCGTCACCTAGCGACAATATAACTCACCGTTCTCATCTCACTTATGATGGACCCGTCACCAAACGACAATATCACTTACCGTTCTCATCCCACTTGTGATGGACCCGTCACCTAACGACAATATCACTTACTGTTCTCATCCTACTCGTGATGGACCCGTCACCTAACGACAATATCACTCACCGTTCACATCACACTTGTGATGGAACCGTCACCTAACGACAATATTACTCACCGTTCTCATCACACTTGTGATGGACCCGTCACCTAGCGACAATATCACTCACCGTTCTCATCTCACATGTGATGGACCCTTCACCTAACGATAATATCACTTATCGTTCTCATCACACTTGTGATGGACCCGTCACCTAACGACAATATTACTCACCGTTCTCATCACACTTGTGATGGACCCGTCACCTAGCGACAATATAACTTACCGTTCTCATCTCACTTATGATGGACCCGTCACCTAACGACAATATTACTTACCGTTCTCATCTCACTTATGATGGACCCGTCACCTAACGACAATATTACTTATCGTTCTCATCACACTTGTGATGGACCCGTCACCTAACGACAATATTACTTACCGTTCTCATCACACTTGTGATGGACCCGTCACCTAGCGACAATATAACTTACCGTTCTCATCTCACTTATGATGGACCCGTCACCTAACGATAATATCACTTATCGTTCTCATCACACTTGTGATGGACCCGTCACCTAACGACAATATTACTCACCGTTCTCATCACACTTGTGATGGACCCGTCACCTAACGACAATATTACTTACCGTTCTCATCACACTTGTGATGGACCCGTCACCTAGCGACAATATAACTTACCGTTCTCATCACACTTGTGATGGACCCGTCACCTAGCGACAATATAACTTACCGTTCTCATCTCACTTATGATGGACCCGTCACCTAACGACAATATTACTTACCGTTCTCATCACACTTGTGATGGACCCGTCACCTAGCGACAATATAACTTACCGTTCTCATCTCACTTGTGATGGACCCGTCACCTAACGTCAATATTACTCACCGTTCTCATCACACTTGTGATGGACCCGTCACCTAACGACAATATTACTTATCGTTCTCATCACACTTGTGATGGACCCGTCACCTAACGACAATATTACTTACCGTTCTCATCACACTTGTGATGGACCCGTCACCTAGCGACAATATAACTTACCGTTCTCATCTCACTTATGATGGACCCGTCACCTAACGACAATATTACTCACCGTTCTCATCTCACTTATGATGGACCCGTCACCTAACGACAATATTACTCACCGTTCTCATCACACTTGTGATGGACCCGTCACCTAGCGACAATATCACTCACCGTTCTCATCTCACTTGTGATGGACCCGTCACCTAACGACAATATTACTTACCGTTCTCATCACACTTGTGATGGACCCGTCACCTAACGACAATATCACTCACCGTTCTCATCTCACTTGTGATGGACCCGTCACCTATCGACAATATTACTTACCGTTCTCATCACACTTGTGATGGACTCGTCACCTAGCGACAATATCACTCACCGTTCTCATCTCACTCGTGATGGACCCGTTACCTAACGACAATATTACTCACCGTTCTCATCACACTTGTGATGGACCCGTCACCCAGCGACAATATCACTCACCGTTCTCATCTCACTTATGATGGACCCGTCACCTAACGACAATATTACTTACAGTTCTTATCACACTTGTGATGGACCCGTCACCTAACGACAATATAACTAACCGTTCTCATCTCACTTGTGATGGACCCGTCACCTAACGACAATATTACTTACCGTTCTCATCACACTTGTGATGGACCCGTCACCTAGCGACAATATAACTTACCGTTCTCATCTCACTTATGATGGACCCGTCACCTAACGACAATATAACTAACCGTTCTCATCTCACTTGTGATGGACCCATCACCTAACGACAATATCACTTATCGTTCTCATCTCACATGTGATGGACCCGTCACCTAACGACAATATCACTTACCGTTCTCATCTCACTTGTGATGGACCCGTCACCTAACGACAATATCACTTACCGTTCTCATCTCACTTGTGATGGACCCGTCACCTAGCGACAATATCACTCACCGTTCTCATCACACTTGTGATGGACCCGTCACCTAGCGACAATATCACTCACCGTTCTCATCTCACTTGTGATGGACCCGTCACCTAACGACAATATCACTTACCGTTCTCATCACACTTGTGATGGACCCGTCACCTAGCGACAATATCACTCACCGTTCTCATCTCACTTGTGATGGACCCGTCACCTAACGACAATATCACTTACCGTTCTCATCACACTTGTGATGGACCCGTCACCTAGCGACAATATAACTCACCGTTCTCATCACACTTGTGATGGACCCGTCACCTAGCGACAATATCACTCACCGTTCTCATCACACTTGTGATGGACCCGTCACCTAGCGACAATATCACTCACCGTTCTCATCTCACTTGTGATGGACCCGTCACCTAGCGACAATATCACTCACCGTTCTCATCACACTTGTGATGGACCCGTCACCTAGCGACAATATCACTCACCGTTCTCATCACACTTGTGATGGACCCGTCACCTAGCGACAATATCACTCACCGTTCTCATCTCACTTGTGATGGACCCGTCACCTAACGACAATATCACTTACCGTTCTCATCACACTTGTGATGGACCCGTCACCTAGCGACAATATCACTCACCGTTCTCATCACACTTGTGATGGACCCGTCACCTAGCTACAATATCACTCACCGTTCTCATCACACTTGTGATGGACCCGTCACCTAGCGACAATATCACTCACCGTTCTCATCTCACTTGTGATGGACCCGTCACCTAACGACAATATCACTTACCGTTCTCATCACACTTGTGATGGACCCGTCACCTAGCGACAATATCACTCACCGTTCTCATCTCACTCGTGATGGACCCGTCACCTAACGACAATATCACTTACCGTTCTCATCACACTTGTGATGGACCCGTCACCTGACGACAATATTACTAACCGTTCTCATCACACTTGTGACGGACCCGTCACCTAACGACAATATCACTTACCGTTCTCATCCCACTTGTGATGGACCCGTCACCTAACGACAATATTACCTACCATTCTCATCACACTTGTGATGGACCCGTCACCTAGCGACAATATCACTTACCGTTCTCATCACACTTGTGATGGACCCGTCACCTAGCGACAATAATACCTACCGTTCTCATCTCACTTGTGATGGACCCGTCACCTAGCTACAATATAACTTACCGTTCTCATCTCACTTGTGATGGACCCATCACCTAGCGACAATTTAACTTACCGTTCTCATCTCACTTGTGATGGACCCGTCACTTAGCGACAATATAACATACCGTTCTCATCTCACTTGTGATGGACCCGTCACTTAGCGACAATTCAACTTACCGTTCTCATCTCACTTGTGATGGACCCGTCACCTAGCGACAATATAACTTACCGTTCTCATCTCACTTGTGATGGACCCATCACCTAGCGACAATATAACTTACCGTTCTCATCTCACTTGTGATGGACCCATCCCCTAACGACAATATAACTTACCGTTCTCATCTCACTTGTGATGAACCCGTCACTTAGCGACAATTCAACTCACCGTTCTCATCTCACTTGTGATGGACCCGTCACCTAGCGACGATATAACTTACCGTTCTCATCTCACTTGTGATGGACCCGTCACCTAACGAAGATATTACCAACCGTTCTCATCTCACTCGTAATGGACCCATCACCTAGCGACAATATTACTTACCGTTCTCATCACACTTGTGATGGACCCGTCACCTTGCGACAATATCACTTACTGTTCTCATCACACTTGTAATGGACCCGTCACCTAGCGACAATATAACTTACCGTTCTCATCTCACTTGTGATGGACCCGTCACCTAACGACAATATTACTAACCGTTCTCATCACACTTGTAATGGACCCATCACCTAGCGACAATATAACTTACCGTTCTCATCTCACTTGTGATGGACCCGTCACCTAACGACAATATTACTAACCGTTCTCATCACACTTGTAATGGACCCATCACCTAGCGACAATATAACTTACCGTTCTCATCTCACTTGTGATGGACCCGTCACCTAACGACAATATTACTAACCGTTCTCATCACACTTGTAATGGACCCGTCACCTAGCGACAATATTACTAACCGTTCTCATCTCACTTGTGATGGACCCGTAACCTAACGACAATATTACTCACCGTTCTCATCCCACTTGTGATGGACCCGTCACCTAGCGACAATATAACTCACCGTTCTCATCCCACTTGTGATGGACCCGTCACCTAGCGACAATATCACTCACCGTTCTCATCCCACTAGTGATGGACCCGTCACCTAGCGACAATATAACTTACCGTTCTTATCCCACTTGTAATGGACCCGTCACCTAACGACAATATTACTAACCGTTCTCATCTCACTTGTGATGGACCCGTCACCTAGCGACAATATTACTAACCGTTCTCATCTCACTTGTAATGGACCCATCACCTAGCGACAATATAACTTACCGTTCTAATCTCACTTGTGATGGACCCGTCACCTAACGACAATTTTACTAACCGTTCTCATCACACTTGTAATGGACCCATCACCTAGCGACAATATAACTCACCGTTCTCATCTCACTTGTGATGGACCCGTTACCTAGCGACAATATCACTTACCGTTCTCATCACACTTGTGACGGACCCGTCACCCAGCGACAATATCTCTTACCGTTCTCATCACACTTGTGATGGACCCGTCACCTAACGACAATATTACTAACCGTTCTCATCACACTTGTAATGGACCCATCACCTAACGACAATATTACTAACCGTTCTCATCACACTTGTAATGGACCCATCACCTAGCGACAATATAACTTACCGTTCTCATCACACTTGTAATGGACCCGTCACCTAGCGACAATATCACTTACCGTTCTCATCACACTTGTGACGGACCCGTCACCTAGTGACGATATCACTTATCGTTCTCATCACACTTGTGATGGACCCGTCACCTAACGACAATATAACTTACCGTTCTCATCCCACTTGTGATGGACCCGTCACCCAGCGACAATATAACTTACCGTTTTTATCACACTTGTAATGGACCCATCACCTAGCGACAATATAACTTACCGTTCTCATCCCACTTGTGATGAACCCATCACCTAGCGACAATATAACTTACCGTTCTCATCTCACTTGTGATGGACCCATCACCTAGCGACAATATTACTAACCGTTCTCATCACACTTGTAGTGGACCCATCACCTATCGACAATATAACTTACCGTTCTCATCTCACTTGTGATGGACCCGTCACCTAACGACAATATCACTAACCGTTCTCATCCCACTCGTGATGGACCCGTCATCTAGCGACAATTTAACTTACCGTTCTCATCACACTTGTAATGGACCCATCACCTAACGACAATATAACTTACCGTTCTCATCACACTTGTAATGGACCCATCACCTAGCGACAACATTACTAACCGTTCTCATCCCACTTGTGATGGACCCATCACCTAGCGACAATATCACTAACCGTTCTCATCACACTTGTAATGGACCCATCACCTAGCGACAATATAACTTACCGTTCTCATCTCACTTGTGATGGACCCGTCACCTAACTACAATATTACTAACCGTTCTCATCACACTTGTAATGGACCCATCACCTAGCGACAATATAACTTACCGTTCTCATCTCACTTGTGATGGACCCGTCACCTAACGACAATATCACTAACCGTTCTCATCCCACTTGTGATGGACCCGTCATCTAGCGACAATATCACATACCGTTCTCATCACACTTGTGACGGAGCCGTCACCTAGCGACAATATAACTTACCGTTCTCATCACACTTGTAATGGACCCGTCACCTAGTGACTATATCACTTACCGTTCTCATCACACTTGTAATGGACCCGTCACCTAGTGACAATATCACTTACCGTTCTCATCACACTTGTAATAGACCCGTCACCTAGCGACAATATCACATACCGTTCTCATCACACTCGTGATGGACACATCACCTAACGACATTATTACTAACCGTTCTCATCTCACTTGTAATGGACCCGTCACCTAACGACAATATTACTAACCGTTCTCATCTCACTCGTGATGGACCCGTCACCTAACGACAATATCACTTACCGTTCTCATCCCATTTGTGATGGACCCGTCACCTAACGACAATATTACTAACCGTTCTCATCTCACTTGTAATGGACCCGTCACCTAACGACAATATTACTAACCGTTCTCATCTCACTTGTGATGGACCCGTCACCTAACGACAATATCACTTACTGTTCTCATCCCACTTGTAATGGACTCATCACCTAGCGACAATATAACTAACCGTACTCATCTCACTTGTGATGGACCCGTCTACTAACGACAATATTACTAACCGTTCTCATCACACTTGTAATGGACCCATCACCCAGCGACAATATTACTAACCGTTCTCATCACACTTGTAATGGACCCATCACCGAGCGACAATATTACTAACCGTTCTCATCTCACTTGTAATGGACCCGTCACCTAGCGACAATATCACTTACCGTTCTCATCACACATGTGATGGACCCGTCACCTAGCGACAATATTACTAACCATTCTCATCACACTCGTAATGGACCCATCACCTAGCGACAATATTACTAACCGTTCTCATCTCACTTTTAATGGACCCGTCACTTAACGACAATATCACTAACCGTTCTCATCACACTCGTAATGGACCCATCACCCAGCGACAATATAACTTACCGTTCTCATCTCACTTGTAATGGACACATCACCTAGCGACAATATCACTAACCGTTCTCATCACACTTGTAATGGACCCATCACCCAGCGACAATATAACTTACCGTTCTCATCTCTCTTGTGATGGACCCGTCACCTAACGACAATATTACTAACCGTTCTCATCACACTTGTGATGGACCCGTCACCTAACGACAATATTACTAACCGTTCTCATCACACTTGTAATGGACCCGTCACCTAACGACAATATTACTAACCGTTCTCATCTCACTTGTAATGGACTCGTCACCTAGCGACAATATCACTCACCGTTCTCATCTCACTTGTGATGGACCCGTCACCTAGCGACAATATTACTTACTGTTCTCATCACACTTGTGATGGACCCGTCACCTAACGACAATATCACTAACCGTTCTCATCACACTTGTAATGGACCCATCACCTAGCGACAATATAACTTACCGTTCTCATCTCACTTGTGATGGACCCGTCACCTAACGACAATATTACTAACCGTTCTCATCACACTTGTGATGGACCCGTCACCTAACGACAATATTACTAACCGTTCTCATCACACTTGTAATGGACCCGTCACCTAACGACAATATTACTAACCGTTCTCATCTCACTTGTAATGGACCCGTCACCTAGCGACAATATCACTCACCGTTCTCATCTCACTTGTGATGGACCCGTCACCTAGCGACAATATTACTTACCGTTCTCATCCCACATGTGATGGACCCATCACCTAACGACAATATCACTAACCGTTCTCATCACACTTGTAATGGACCCATCACCTAGCGACAATATAACTTACTGTTCTCATCTCACTTGTGATGGACTCGTCACCTAACGACAATATAACATACCGTTCTCATCACACTTGTAATGGACCCGTCACCTAACGACAATATCACTTACCGTTCTCATCCCACTTGTGATGGACCCGTCACCTAACGACAATATCACTAACCGTTCTCATCACACTTGTGATGGACCCGTCACCTAACGACAATATCACTCTCCGTTCTCATCCCACTTGTGATGGACCCGTCAACTAACGACAATATTACTCACCGTTCTCATCACACTTGTGATGGACCCGTCACCTAACGACAATATTACTCACCGTTCTCATCACACTTGTGATGGACCCGTCACCTAGCGACAATATCACTCACCGTTCTCATCTTACATGTGATGGACCCGTCACCTAACGACAATATTACTTACCGTTCTCATCACACTTGTGATGGACCCGTCACCTAACGACAATATTACTCACCGTTCTCATCACACTTGTGATGGACCCGTCACCTAGCGACAATATCACTCACCGTTCTCATCTCACATGTAATGGACCCGTCACCTAACGACAATATTACTCACCGTTCTCATCACACTTGTGATGGACCCGTCACCTAGCGACAATATCACTCACCGTTCTCATCTCACTTGTGATGGACCCGTCACCTAACGACAATATTACTTACCGTTCTCATCGCACTTGTGATGGACCCGTCACCTAACGACAATATCACTCACCGTTCTCATCTCACTTGTGATGGACACGTCACCTAACGACAATATTACTTACCGTTCTCATCACACTTGTGATGGACCCGTCACCTAACGACGATATCACTCACCGTTCTCATCTCACTTGTGATGGACCCGTTACCTAACGACAATATTACTCACCGTTCTCATCACACTTGTGATGGACCCGTCACCCAGCGACAATATCACTCACCGTTCTCATCTCAATTATGATGGACCCGTCACCTAACGACAATATTACTTACAGTTCTCATCACACTTGTGATGGACCCGTCACCTAACGACAATATTACTTACCGTTCTCATCACACTTGTGATGGACCCGTCACCTAGCGACAATATAACTTACCGTTCTCATCTCACTTATGATGGACCCGTCACCTAACGACAATATTACTTACAGTTCTCATCACACTTGTGATGGACCCGTCACCTAGCGACAATATCACCAACCGTTCTCATCTCACTTATGATGGACCCGTCACCTAACGACAATATTACTTACAGTTCTCATCACACTTGTGATGGACCCGTCACCTAGCGACAATATTACTTACAGTTCTCATCACACTTGTGATGGACCCGTCACCTAACGACAATATCACCAACCGTTCTCATCTCACTTATGATGGACCCGTCACCGAACGACAATATTACTTACAGTTCTCATCACACTTGTAATGGACCTGTCACCTAACGACAATATTACTTACAGTTCTCATCACACTTGTGATGGACCCGTCACCTAGCGACAATATTACTTAATGTTCTCATCACA
Source organism: Brachyptera risi (assembly GCA_964007535.1). Classification (NCBI taxonomy): domain Eukaryota; kingdom Metazoa; phylum Arthropoda; class Insecta; order Plecoptera; family Taeniopterygidae; genus Brachyptera; species Brachyptera risi. The sequence continues at coordinate 7,121,323 of OZ023332.1, forward strand.
CTTGTGATGGACCCGTCACCTAGCGACAATATCACCAACCGTTCTCATCTCACTTATGATGGACCCGTCACCTAACGACAATATTACTTACAGTTCTCATCACACTTGTAATGGACCCGTCACCTAACGACAATATTACTTACAGTTCTCATCACACTTGTGATGGACCCGTCACCTAACGACAATATTACTTACAGTTCTCATCACACTTGTGATGGACCCGTCACCTAGCGACAATATTACTTACAGTTCTCATCACACTCGTGATGGACCCATCACCTAACGACAATATCACTTATCGTTCTCATCTCACATGTGATGGACCCGTCACCTAACGACAATATTACTCACCGTTCTCATCTCACTTGTAGTGGACCCGTCACCTAGCGACAATATTACTCACCGTTCTCATCTCACATGTGATGGACCCGTCACCTAACGACAATATTACTCACCGTTCTCATCTCACTTGTAATGGACCCGTCACCTAGCGACAATATTACTCACCGTTCTCATCTCACTTGTAATGGACCCGTCACCTAGCGACAATATTACTCACCGTTCTTATCCCACTTGTGATGGACCCGTCACCTAACGAAAATATTACTTACAGTTCTCATCACACTTGTGATGTACCCGTCACCTAGCGACAATATAACTTACCGTTCTCATCTCACTTATGATGGACCCGTCACCTAACGACAATATTACTTACAGTACTCATCACACTTGTAATGGACCCGTCACCTAGCGACAATATCACTTACCGTTCTCATCACACTCGTGATGGACCCATCACCTAACGACAATATTACTTATCGTTCTCATCTCACATGTGATGGACCCGTCACCTAACGACAATATCACTTACCGTTCTCATCTCACTTGTAATGGACCCGTCACCTAGCGACAATATTACTCACCGTTCTCATCCCACTTGTGATGGACCCGTCACCTAGCGACAATATCACTTACCGTTCGCATCACACTTGTGATGGACCCATCACCTAACGACAATATTACTTATCGTTCTCATCTCACATGTGATGGACCCGTCACCTAACGACAATATTACTCACCGTTCTCATCCCACTTGTGATGGACCAGTCACCTAGCGACAATATCACATACCGTTCTCATCCCACTTGTGATGGACCCATCACCTAGCGACATTATTACTAACCGTTCTCATCACACTTGTGATGGACCCGTCACCTAGCGACAATATCACTCACCGTTCTCATCTCACTTGTGATGGACCCGTCACCTAACGACAATATCACTCACCGTTCTCATCACACTTGTGATGGACCCGTCACCTAACGACAATATTACTAACCGTTCTCATCACACTTGTGACGGACCCGTCACCTAACGACAATATTACCTACCATTCTCATCACACTTGTGATGGACCCGTCACCTAGCGACAATATCACTTACCGTTCTCATCACACTTGTGATGGACCCGTCACCTAGCGACAATAATACCTACCGTTCTCATCTCACTTGTGATGGACCCGTCACCTAGCGACAATATATCTTACCGTTCTCATCTCACTTGTGATGGACCCGTCACCTAGCGACAATATAAATTACCGTTCTCATCTCACTTGTGATGGACCCATCACCTAGCGACAATATAACTTACCGTTCTCATCCCACTTGTGATTGACCCGTCACCTAGCGACAATATAAATTACCGTTCTCATCACACTTGTGATGGACCCATCACCTAGCGACAATATAACTTACCGTTCTCATCTTACTTGTGATGGACCCGTCACCTAGCGACAATATAACTTACCGTTCTCATCCCACTTGTGATTGACCCGTCAGCTAAGCGACAATATAAATTACCGTTCTCATCTCACTTGTGATGGACCCATCACCTAGCGACAATATAACTTACCGTTCTCATCTCACTTGTGATGGACCCGTCACTTAGCGACAATTTAACTCACCGTTCTTATCTCACTTGTGATGGACCCGTCACCTAGCGACAATATAACTTACCGTTCTCATCTCACTTGTGATGGACCCGTCATCTAACGACAATATTACTAACCGTTCTCATCACACTTGTAATGGACCCATCACCCAGCGACAATATAACTTACCGTTCTCATCTCACTTGTGATGTACCCATCACCTAGCGACAATATAACTTACCGTTCTCATCTCACTTGTGATGGACCCGTCACTTAGCGACAATATAACTTACCGTTCTCATCTCACTTGTGATGGACCCGTCACTTAGCGACAATTTAACTTACCGTTCTCATCTCACTTGTGATGGACCCGTCACCTAGCGACAATATCACTCACCGTTCTCATCACACTTGTGATGGACCCGTCACCTAGCGACAATATCACTCACCGTTCTCATCTCACTTGTGATGGACCCGTCACCTAACGACAATATCACTTACCGTTCTCATCACACTTGTGATGGACCCGTCACATAGCGACAATATCACTCACCGTTCTCATCTCACTCGTGATGGACCCGTCACCTAACGACAATATCACTTACCGTTCTCATCACACTTGTGATGGACCCGTCACCTGACGACAATATTACTAACCGTTCTCATCACACTTGTGACGGACCCGTCACCTAACGACAATATCACTTACCGTTCTCATCCCACTTGTAATGGACCCGTCACCTAACGACAATATTACCTACCATTCTCATCACACTTGTGATGGACCCGTCACCTAGCGACAATATCACTTACCGTTCTCATCACACTTGTGATGGACCCGTCACCTAGCGACAATAATACCTACCGTTCTCATCTCACTTGTGATGGACCCGTCACCTAGCTACAATATAACTTACCGTTCTCATCTCACTTGTGATGGACCCATCACCTAGCGACAATTTAACTTACCGTTCTCATCTCACTTGTGATGGACCCGTCACTTAGCGACAATATAACATACCGTTCTCATCTCACTTGTGATGGACCCGTCACTTAGCGACAATTCAACTTACCGTTCTCATCTCACTTGTGATGGACCCGTCACCTAGCGACAATATAACTTACCGTTCTCATCTCACTTGTGATGGACCCATCACCTAGCGACAATATAACTTACCGTTCTCATCTCACTTGTGATGGACCCATCCCCTAACGACAATATAACTTACCGTTCTCATCTCACTTGTGATGAACCCGTCACTTAGCGACAATTTAACTCACCGTTCTCATCTCACTTGTGATGGACCCGTCACCTAGCGACGATATAACTTACCGTTCTCATCTCACTTGTGATGGACCCGTCACCTAACGAAGATATTACCAACCGTTCTCATCTCACTCGTAATGGACCCATCACCTAGCGACAATATTACTTACCGTTCTCATCACACTTGTGATGGACCCGTCACCTTGCGACAATATCACTTACTGTTCTCATCACACTTGTAATGGACCCGTCACCTAGCGACAATATAACTTACCGTTCTCATCTCACTTGTGATGGACCCGTCACCTAACGACAATATTACTAACCGTTCTCATCACACTTGTAATGGACCCATCACCTAGCGACAATATAACTTACCGTTCTCATCTCACTTGTGATGGACCCGTCACCTAACGACAATATTACTAACCGTTCTCATCACACTTGTAATGGACCCATCACCTAGCGACAATATAACTTACCGTTCTCATCTCACTTGTGATGGACCCGTCACCTAACGACAATATTACTAACCGTTCTCATCACACTTGTAATGGACCCGTCACCTAGCGACAATATTACTAACCGTTCTCATCTCACTTGTGATGGACCCGTAACCTAACGACAATATTACTCACCGTTCTCATCCCACTTGTGATGGACCCGTCACCTAGCGACAATATAACTCACCGTTCTCATCCCACTTGTGATGGACCCGTCACCTAGCGACAATATCACTCACCATTCTCATCCCACTAGTGATGGACCCGTCACCTAGCGACAATATAACTTACCGTTCTTATCCCACTTGTAATGGACCCGTCAACTAACGACAATATTACTAACCGTTCTCATCTCACTTGTGATGGACCCGTCACCTAGCGACAATATTACTAACCGTTCTCATCTCACTTGTAATGGACCCATCACCTAGCGACAATATAACTTACCGTTCTAATCTCACTTGTGATGGACCCGTCACCTAACGACAATTTTACTAACCGTTCTCATCACACTTGTAATGGACCCATCACCTAGCGACAATATAACTCACCGTTCTCATCTCACTTGTGATGGACCCGTTACCTAGCGACAATATCACTTACCGTTCTCATCACACTTGTGACGGACCCGTCACCCAGCGACAATATCTCTTACCGTTCTCATCACACTTGTGATGGACCCGTCACCTAACGACAATATTACTAACCGTTCTCATCACACTTGTAATGGACCCATCACCTAACGACAATATTACTAACCGTTCTCATCACACTTGTAATGGACCCATCACCTAGCGACAATATAACTTACCGTTCTCATCACACTTGTAATGGACCCGTCACCTAGCGACAATATCACTTACCGTTCTCATCACACTTGTGACGGACCCGTCACCCAGTGACGATATCACTTATCGTTCTCATCACTCTTGTGATGGACCCGTCACCTAACGACAATATAACTTACCGTTCTCATCCCACTTGTGATGGACCCGTCACCCAGCGACAATATAACTTACCGTTCTTATCACACTTGTAATGGACCCATCACCTAGCGACAATATAACTTACCTTTCTCATCCCACTTGTGATGAACCCATCACCTAGCGACAATATAACTTACCGTTCTCATCTCACTTGTGATGGACCCATCACCTAGCGACAATATTACTAACCGTTCTCATCACACTTGTAATGGACCCATCACCTAGCGACAATATAACTTACCGTTCTCATCTCACTTGTGATGGACCCGTCACCTAACGACAATATCACTAACCGTTCTCATCCCACTCGTGATGGACCCGTCATCTAGCGACAATTTAACTTACCGTTCTCATCACACTTGTAATGGACCCATCACCTAGCGACAATATAACTTACCGTTCTCATCACACTTGTAATGGACCCATCACCTAGCGACAACATTACTAACCGTTCTCATCCCACTTGTGATGGACCCATCACCTAGCGACAATATCACTAACCGTTCTCATCACACTTGTAATGGACCCATCACCTAGCGACAATATAACTTACCGTTCTCATCTCACTTGTGATGGACCCGTCACCTAACGACAATATTACTAACCGTTCTCATCACACTTGTAATGGACCCATCACCTAGCGACAATATAACTTACCGTTCTCATCTCACTTGTGATGGACCCGTCACCTAACGACAATATCACTAACCGTTCTCATCCCACTTGTGATGGACCCGTCATCTAGCGACAATATCACATACCGTTCTCATCACACTTGTGACGGACCCGTCACCTAGCGACAATATAACTTACCGTTCTCATCACACTTGTAATGGACCCGTCACCTAGTGACTATATCACTTACCGTTCTCATCACACTTGTAATGGACCCGTCACCTAGTGACAATATCACTTACCGTTCTCATCACACTTGTAATAGACCCGTCACCTAGCGACAATATCACATACCGTTCTCATCACACTCGTGATGGACACATCACCTAACGACATTATTACTAACCGTTCTCATCTCACTTGTAATGGACCCGTCACCTAACGACAATATTACTAACCGTTCTCATCTCACTCGTGATGGACCCGTCACCTAACGACAATATCACTTACCGTTCTCATCCCATTTGTGATGGACCCGGCACCTAACGACAATATCACTAACCTTTCTCATCTCACTTGTAATGGACCCGTCACCTAACGACAATATTACTAACCGTTCTCATCTCACTTGTGATGGACCCGTCACCTAACGACAATATCACTTACTGTTCTCATCCCACTTGTAATGGACTCATCACCTAGCGACAATATAACTAACCGTTCTCATCTCACTTGTGATGGACCCGTCTACTAACGACAATATGACTAACCGTTCTCATCACACTTGTAATGGACCCATCACCCAGCGACAATATTACTAACCGTTCTCATCACACTTGTAATGGACCCATCACCGAGCGACAATATTACTAACCGTTCTCATCTCACTTGTAATGGACCCGTCACCTAGCGACAATATCACTTACCGTTCTCATCACACATGTGATGGACCCGTCACCTAGCGACAATATTACTAACCGTTCTCATCACACTTGTAATGGACCCATCACCTAGCGACAATATTACTAACCGTTCTCATCTCACTTTTAATGGACCCGTCACCTAACGACAATATCACTAACCGTTCTCATCACACTCGTAATGGACCCATCACCCAGCGACAATATAACTTACCGTTCTCATCTCACCTGTAATGGACACATCACCTAGCGACAATATCACTAACCGTTCTCATCACACTTGTAATGGACCCATCACCCAGCGACAATATAACTTACCGTTCTCATCTCACTTGTGATGGACCCGTCACCTAACGACAATATTACTAACCGTTCTCATCACACTTGTGATGGACCCGTCACCTAACGACAATATTACTAACCGTTCTCATCACACTTGTAATGGACCCGTCACCTAACGACAATATTACTAACCGTTCTCATCTCACTTGTAATGGACCCGTCACCTAGCGACAATATCACTCACCGTTCTCATCTCACTTGTGATGGACCCGTCACCTAGCGACAATATTACTTACTGTTCTCATCACACTTGTGATGGACCCGTCACCTAACGACAATATCACTAACCGTTCTCATCACACTTGTAATGGACCCATCACCTAGCGACAATATAACTTACCGTTCTCATCTCACTTGTGATGGACCCGTCACCTGACGACAATATTACTAACCGTTCTCATCACACTTGAGATGGACCCGTCACCTAACGACAATATTACTAACCGTTCTCATCACACTTGTAATGGACCCGTCACCTAACGACAATATTACTAACCGTTCTCATCTCACTTGTAATGGACCCGTCACCTAGCGACAATATCACTCACCGTTCTCATCTCACTTGTGATGGACCCGTCACCTAGCGACAATATTACTTACCGTTCTCATCCCACATGTGATGGACCCATCACCTAACGACAATATCACTAACCGTTCTCATCACACTTGTAATGGACCCATCACCTAGCGACAATATAACTTACTGTTCTCATCTCACTTGTGATGGACTCGTCAACTAACGACAATATAACATACCGTTCTCATCACACTTGTAATGGACCCGTCACCTAACGACAATATCACTTACCGTTCTCATCCCACTTGTGATGGACCCGTCACCTAACGACAATATCACTAACCGTTCTCATCACACTTGTGATGGACCCGTCACCTAACGACAATATCACTCACCGTTCTCATCCCACTTGTGATGGACCCGTCACCTAACGACAATATTACTCACCGTTCTCATCACACTTGTGATGGACCCGTCACCTAACGACAATATTACTCACCGTTCTCATCACACTTGTGATGGACCCGTCACCTAGCGACAATATCACTTCGTTCTCATCTTACATGTGATGGACCCGTCACCTAACGACAATATTACTTACCGTTCTCATCACACTTGTGATGGACCCGTCACCTAACGACAATATTACTCACCGTTCTCATCACACTTGTGATGGACCCGTCACCTAGCGACAATATCACTCACCGTTCTCATTTCACATGTAATGGACCCGTCACCTAACGACAATATTACTCACCGTTCTCATCACACTTGTGATGGACCCGTCACCTAGCGACAATATCACTCACCGTTCTCATCTCACTTGTGATGGACCCGTCACCTAACGACAATATTTCTTACCGTTCTCATCACACTTGTGATGGACCCGTCACCTAACGACAATATCACTCACCGTTCTCATCTCACTTGTGATGGACCCGTCACCTAACGACAATATTACTTACCGTTCTCATCACACTTGTGATGGACCCGTCACCTAACGACGATATCACTCACCGTTCTCATCTCACTTGTGATGGACCCGTTACCTAACGACAATATTACTCACCGTTCTCATCACACTTGTGATGGACCCGTCACCCAGCGACAATATCACTCACCGTTCTCATCTCAATTATGATGGACCCGTCACCTGACGACAATATTACTTACAGTTCTCATCACACTTGTGATGGACCCGTCACCTAACGACAATATTACTTACCGTTCTCATCACACTTGTGATGGACCCGTCACCTAGCGACAATATAACTTACCGTTCTCATCTCACTTATGATGGACCCGTCACCTAACGACAATATTACTTACAGTTCTCATCACACTTGTGATGGACCCGTCACCTAGCGACAATATCACCAACCGTTCTCATCTCACTTATGATGGACCCGTCACCTAACGACAATATTACTTACAGTTCTCATCACACTTGTGATGGACCCGTCACCTAGCGACAATATTACTTACAGTTCTCATCACACTTGTGATGGACCCGTCACCTAACGACAATATCACCAACCGTTCTCATCTCACTTATGATGGACCCGTCACCTAACGACAATATGACTTACAGTTCTCATCACACTTGTAATGGACCTGTCACCTAACGACAATATTACTTACAGTTCTCATCACACTTGTGATGGACCCGTCACCTAGCGACAATATTACTTAAAGTTCTCATCACACTTGTGATGGACCCGTCACCTAGCGACAATATCACCAACCGTTCTCATCTCACTTATGATGGACCCGTCACCTAACGACAATATTACTTACAGTTCTCATCACACTTGTAATGGACCCGTCACCTAACGACAATATTACTTACAGTTCTCATCACACTTGTGATGGACCCGTCACCTAACGACAATATTACTTACAGTTCTCATCACACTTGTGATGGACCCGTCACCTAGCGACAATATTACTTACAGTTCTCATCACACTCGTGATGGACCCGTCACCTAGCGACAATATCACTTACCGTTCTCATCACACTTGTGATGGACCCGTCACCTAACGACAATATTACTAACCGTTCTCATCACACTTGTGACGGACCCGTCACCTAACGACAATATTACCTACCATTCTCATCACACTTGTGATGGACCCGTCACCTAGCGACAATATCACTTACCGTTCTCATCACACTTGTGATGGACCCGTCACCTAGCGACAATAATACCTACCGTTCTCATCTCACTTGTGATGGACCCGTCACCTAGCGACAATATATCTTACCGTTCTCATCTCACTTGTGATGGACCCGTCACCTAGCGACAATATAAATTACCGTTCTCATCTCACTTGTGATGGACCCATCACCTAGCGACAATATAACTTACCGTTCTCATCCCACTTGTGATTGACCCGTCACCTAGAGACAATATAAATTACCGTTCTCATCACACTTGTGATGGACCCATCACCTAGCGACAATATAACTTACCGTTCTCATCTTACTTGTGATGGACCCGTCACCTAGCGACAATATAACTTACCGTTCTCATCCCACTTGTGATTGACCCGTCACCTAGCGACAATATAAATTACCGTTCTCATCTCACTTGTGATGGACCCATCACCTAGCGACAATATAACTTACCGTTCTCATCTCACTTGTGATGGACCCGTCACTTAGCGACAATTTAACTCACCGTTCTTATCTCACTTGTGATGGACCCGTCACCTAGCTACAATATAACTTACCGTTCTCATCTCACTTGTGATGGACCCGTCATCTAACGACAATATTACTAACCGTTCTCATCACACTTGTAATGGACCCATCACCCAGCGACAATATAACTTACCGTTCTCATCTCACTTGTGATGGACCCATCACCTAGCGACAATATAACTTACCGTTCTCATCTCACTTGTGATGGACCCGTCACTTAGCGACAATATAACTTACCGTTCTCATCTCACTTGTGATGGACCCGTCACTTAGCGACAATTTAACTTACCGTTCTCATCTCACTTGTGATGGACCCGTCACCTAGCGACAATATAACTTACCGTTCTCATCTCACTTGTGATGGACCCATCACCTAGCGACAATATAACTTACCGTTCTCATCTCACTTGTGATGGACCCATCCCCTAGCGACAATATAACTTACCGTTCTCATCTCACTTGTGATGGACCCGTCACTTAGCGACAATTTACTCACCGTTCTCATCTCACTTGTGATGGACCCGTCACCTAGCGACGATATAACTCACCGTTCTCATCTCACTTGTGATGGACCCGTCACCTAACGACGATATTACCAACCGTTCTCATCTCACTCGTAATGGACCCGTCATCTAGCGACAATTTAACTTACCGTTCTCATCACACTTGTAATGGACCCATCACCTAGCGACAATATAACTTTCCGTTCTCATCACACTTGTAATGGACCCATCACCTAGCGACAATATAACATACCGTTCTCATCACACTTGTAATGGACCCGTCACCCAACGACAATATCACTTACCGTTCTCATCCCACTTGTGATGGACCCGTCACCTAACGACAATATCACTAACCGTTCTCATCACACTTGTGATGGACCCGTCACCTAACGACAATATCACTCACCGTTCTCATCCCACTTGTGATGGACCCGTCACCTAACGACAATATTACTCACCGTTCTCATCACACTTGTGATGGACCCGTCACCTAACGACAATATTACTCACCGTTCTCATCACACTTGTGATGGACCCGTCACCTAGCGACAATATCACTTCGTTCTCATCTTACATGTGATGGACCCGTCACCTAACGACAATATTACTTACCGTTCTCATCACACTTGTGATGGACCCGTCACCTAACGACAATATTACTCACCGTTCTCATCACACTTGTGATGGACCCGTCACCTAGCGACAATATCACTCACCGTTCTCATTTCACATGTGATGGACCCGTCACCTAACGACAATATTACTCACCGTTCTCATCACACTTGTGATGGACCCGTCACCTAGCGACAATATCACTCACCGTTCTCATCTCACTTGTGATGGACCCGTCACCTAACGACAATATTACTTACCGTTCTCATCACACTTGTGATGGACCCTTCACCTAACGACAATATCACTCACCGTTCTCATCTCACTTGTGATGGACCCTTCACCTAACGACAATATTACTTACCGTTCTCATCACACTTGTGATGGACCCGTCACCTAACGACGATATCACTCACCGTTCTCATCTCACTTGTGATGGACCCGTTACCTAACGACAATATTACTCACCGTTCTCATCACACTTGTGATGGACCCGTCACCCAGCGACAATATCACTCACCGTTCTCATCTCAATTATGATGGACCCGTCACCTGACGACAATATTACTTACAGTTCTCATCACACTTGTGATGGACCCGTCACCTAACGACAATATTACTTACCGTTCTCATCACACTTGTGATGGACCCGTCACCTAGCGACAATATAACTTACCGTTCTCATCTCACTTATGATGGACCCGTCACCTAACGACAATATTACTTACAGTTCTCATCACACTTGTGATGGACCCGTCACCTAGCGACAATATCACCAACCGTTCTCATCTCACTTATGATGGACCCGTCACCTAACGACAATATTACTTACAGTTCTCATCACACTTGTGATGGACCCGTCACCTAGCGACAATATTACTTACAGTTCTCATCACACTTGTGATGGACCCGTCACCTAACGACAATATCACCAACCGTTCTCATCTCACTTATGATGGACCCGTCACCTAACGACAATATCACTTACAGTTCTCATCACACTTGTAATGGACCTGTCACCTAACGACAATATTACTTACAGTTCTCATCACACTTGTGATGGACCCGTCACCTAGCGACAATATTACTTAAAGTTCTCATCACACTTGTGATGGACCCGTCACCTAGCGACAATATCACCAACCGTTCTCATCTCACTTATGATGGACCCGTCACCTAACGACAATATTACTTACAGTTCTCATCACACTTGTAATGGACCCGTCACCTAACGACAATATTACTTACAGTTCTCATCACACTTGTGATGGACCCGTCACCTAACGACAATATTACTTACAGTTCTCATCACACTTGTGATGGACCCGTCACCTAGCGACAATATTACTTACAGTTCTCATCACACTCGTGATGGACCCATCACCTAACGACAATATTACTTATCGTTCTCATCTCACATGTGATGGACCCGTCACCTAACGACAATATTACTCACCGTTCTCATCTCACTTGTAATGGACCCGTCACCTAGCGACAATATTACTCACCGTTATCATCTCACATGTGATGGACCCGTCACCTAACGACAATATTACTCACCGTTCTCATCTCACTTGTAATGGACCCGTCACCTAGCGACAATATTACTCACCGTTCTCATCTCACTTGTAATGGACCCGTCACCTAGCGACAATATTACTCACCGTTCTCATCCCACTTGTGATGGACCCGTCACCTAACGACAATATTACTTACAGTTCTCATCACACTTGTGATGGACCCGTTACCTAGCGACAATATAACTTACCGTTCTCATCTCACTTATGATGGACCCGTCACCTAACGACAATATTACTTACAGTTCTCATCACACTTGTAATGGACCCGTCACCTAGCGACAATATCACTTACCGTTCTCATCACACTCGTGATGGACCCATCACCTAACGACAATATTACTTATCGTTCTCATCTCACATGTGATGGACCCGTCACCTAACGACAATATCACTTACCGTTCTCATCTCACTTGTAATGGACCCGTCACCTAGCGACAATATTACTCACCGTTCTCATCCCACTTGTGATGGACCCGTCACCTAGCGACAATATCACTTACCGTTCTCATCACACTTGTGATGGACCCATCACCTAACGACAATATTACTCATCGTTCTCATCTCACATGTGATGGACCCGTCACCTAACGACAATATTACTCACCGTTCTCATCCCACTTGTGATGGACCCGTCACCTAGCGACAATATCACATACCGTTCTCATCCCACTTGTGATGGACCCATCACCTAGCGACATTATTACTAACCGTTCTCATCACACTTGTGATGGACCCGTCACCTAGCGACAATATCACTCACCGTTCTCATCTCACTTGTGTTGGACCCGTCACCTAACGACAATATCACTCACCGTTCTCATCACACTTGTGATGGACCCGTCACCTAACGACAATATTACTAACCGTTCTCATCACACTTGTGACGGACCCGTCACCTAACGACAATATTACCTACCATTCTCATCACACTTGTGATGGACCCGTCACCTAGCGACAATATCACTTACCGTTCTCATCACACTTGTGATGGACCCGTCACCTAGCGACAATAATACCTACCGTTCTCATCTCACTTGTGATGGACCCGTCACCTAGCGACAATATATCTTACCGTTCTCATCTCACTTGTGATGGACCCGTCACCTAGCGACAATATAAATTACCGTTCTCATCTCACTTGTGATGGACCCATCACCTAGCGACAATATAACTTACCGTTCTCATCCCACTTGTGATTGACCCGTCACCTAGCGACAATATAAATTACCGTTCTCATCACACTTGTGATGGACCCATCACCTAGCGACAATATGACTTACCGTTCTCATCTTACTTGTGATGGACCCGTCACCTAGCGACAATATAACTTACCGTTCTCATCCCACTTGTGATTGACCCGTCACCTAGCGACAATATAAATTACCGTTCTCATCTCACTTGTGATGGACCCATCACCTAGCGACAATATAACTTACCGTTCTCATCTCACTTGTGATGGACCCGTCACTTACCGACAATTCAACTCACCGTTCTTATCTCACTTGTGATGGACCCGTCACCTAGCTACAATATAACTTACCGTTCTCATCTCACTTGTGATGGACCCGTCATCTAACGACAATATTACTAACCGTTCTCATCACACTTGTAATGGACCCATCACCCAGCGACAATATAACTTACCGTTCTCATCTCACTTGTGATGGACACATCACCTAGCGACAATATCACTAACCGTTCTCATCACACTTGTAATGGACCCATCACCCAGCGACAATATAACTTACCGTTCTCATCTCACTTGTGATGGACCCGTCACCTAACGACAATATTACTAACCGTTCTCATCACACTTGTGATGGACCCGTCACCTAACGACAATATTACTAACCGTTCTCATCACACTTGTAATGGACCCGTCACCTAACGACAATATTACTAACCGTTCTCATCTCACTTGTAATGGACCCGTCACCTAGCGACAATATCACTCACCGTTCTCATCTCACTTGTGATGGACCCGTCACCTAGCGACAATATTACTTACTGTTCTCATCACACTTGTGATGGACCCGTCACCTAACGACAATATCACTAACCGTTCTCATCACACTTGTAATGGACCCATCACCTAGCGACAATATAACTTACCGTTCTCATCTCACTTGTGATGGACCCGTCACCTGACGACAATATTACTAACCGTTCTCATCACACTTGAGATGGACCCGTCACCTAACGACAATATTACTAACCGTTCTCATCACACTTGTAATGGACCCGTCAACTAACGACAATATTACTAACCGTTCTCATCTCACTTGTAATGGACCCGTCACCTAGCGACAATATCACTCACCGTTCTCATCTCACTTGTGATGGACCCGTCACCTAGCGACAATATTACTTACCGTTCTCATCCCACATGTGATGGACCCATCACCTAACGACAATATCACTAACCGTTCTCATCACACTTGTAATGGACCCATCACCTAGCGACAATATAACTTACTGTTCTCATCTCACTTGTGATGGACTCGTCACCTAACGACAATATAACATACCGTTCTCATCACACTTGTAATGGACCCGTCACCTAACGACAATATCACTTACCGTTCTCATCCCACTTGTGATGGACCCGTCACCTAACGACAATATCACTAACCGTTCTCATCACACTTGTGATGGACCCGTCACCTAACGACAATATCACTCACCGTTCTCATCCCACTTGTGATGGACCCGTCACCTAACGACAATATTACTCACCGTTCTCATCACACTTGTGATGGACCCGTCACCTAACGACAATATTACTCACCGTTCTCATCACACTTGTGATGGACCCGTCACCTAGCGACAATATCACTTCGTTCTCATCTTACATGTGATGGACCCGTCACCTAACGACAATATTACTTACCGTTCTCATCACACTTGTGATGGACCCGTCACCTAACGACAATATTACTCACCGTTCTCATCACACTTGTGATGGACCCGTCACCTAGCGACAATATCACTCACCGTTCTCATTTCACATGTAATGGACCCGTCACCTAACGACAATATTACTCACCGTTCTCATCACACTTGTGATGGTCCCGTCACCTAGCGACAAT
Source organism: Brachyptera risi (assembly GCA_964007535.1). Lineage (NCBI taxonomy): Eukaryota > Metazoa > Arthropoda > Insecta > Plecoptera > Taeniopterygidae > Brachyptera > Brachyptera risi. Next base: position 7,136,895 of record OZ023332.1, read on the forward strand.
ATCACTCACCGTTCTCATCTCACTTGTGATGGACCCGTCACCTAACGACAATATTACTTACCGTTCTCATCACACTTGTGATGGACCCGTCACCTAACGACAATATCACTCACCGTTCTCATCTCACTTGTGATGGACCCGTCACCTAACGACAATATTACTTACCGTTCTCATCACACTTGAGATGGACCCGTCACCTAACGACGATATCACTCACCGTTCTCATCTCACTTGTGATGGACCCGTTACCTAACGACAATATTACTCACCGTTCTCATCACACTTGTGATGGACCCGTCACCCAGCGACAATATCACTCACCGTTCTCATCTCAATTATGATGGACCCGTCACCTGACGACAATATTACTTACAGTTCTCATCACACTTGTGATGGACCCGTCACCTAACGACAATATTACTTACCGTTCTCATCACACTTGTGATGGACCCGTCACCTAGCGACAATATAACTTACCGTTCTCATCTCACTTATGATGGACCCGTCACCTAACGACAATATTACTTACAGTTCTCATCACACTTGTGATGGACCCGTCACCTAGCGACAATATCACCAACCGTTCTCATCTCACTTATGATGGACCCGTCACCTAACGACAATATTACTTACAGTTCTCATCACACTTGTGATGGACCCGTCACCTAGCGACAATATTACTTACAGTTCTCATCACACTTGTGATGGACCCGTCACCTAACGACAATATCACCAACCGTTCTCATCTCACTTATGATGGACCCGTCACCTAACGACAATATTACTTACAGTTCTCATCACACTTGTAATGGACCTGTCACCTAACGACAATATTACTTACAGTTCTCATCACACTTGTGATGGACCCGTCACCTAGCGACAATATTACTTAAAGTTCTCATCACACTTGTGATGGACCCGTCACCTAGCGACAATATCACCAACCGTTCTCATCTCACTTATGATGTACCCGTCACCTAACGACAATATTACTTACAGTTCTCATCACACTTGTAATGGACCCGTCACCTAACGACAATATTACTTACAGTTCTCATCACACTTGTGATGGACCCGTCACCTAACGACAATATTACTTACAGTTCTCATCACACTTGTGATGGACCCGTCACCTAGCGACAATATTACTTACAGTTCTCATCACACTCGTGATGGACCCGTCACCTAGCGACAATATCACTTACCGTTCTCATCACACTTGTGATGGACCCGTCACCTAACGACAATATTACTAACCGTTCTCATCACACTTGTGACGGACCCGTCACCTAACGACAATATTACCTACCATTCTCATCACACTTGTGATGGACCCGTCACCTAGCGACAATATCACTTACCGTTCTCATCACACTTGTGATGGACCCGTCACCTAGCGACAATAATACCTACCGTTCTCATCTCACTTGTGATGGACCCGTCACCTAGCGACAATATATCTTACCGTTCTCATCTCACTTGTGATGGACCCGTCACCTAGCGACAATATAAATTACCGTTCTCATCTCACTTGTGATGGACCCATCACCTAGCGACAATATAACTTACCGTTCTCATCCCACTTGTGATTGACCCGTCACCTAGCGACAATATAAATTACCGTTCTCATCACACTTGTGATGGACCCATCACCTAGCGACAATATAACTTACCGTTCTCATCTTACTTGTGATGGACCCGTCACCTAGCGACAATATAACTTACCGTTCTCATCCCACTTGTGATTGACACGTCACCTAGCGACAATATAAATTACCGTTCTCATCTCACTTGTGATGGACCCATCACCTAGCGACAATTTAACTTACCGTTCTCATCTCACTTGTGATGGACCCGTCACTTAGCGACAATTTAACTCACCGTTCTTATCTCACTTGTGATGGACCCGTCACCTAGCTACAATATAACTTACCGTTCTCATCTCACTTGTGATGGACCCGTCATCTAACGACAATATTACTAACCGTTCTCATCACACTTGTAATGGACCCATCACCCAGCGACAATATAACTTACCGTTCTCATCTCACTTGTGATGGACCCATCACCTAGCGACAATATAACTTACCGTTCTCATCTCACTTGTGATGGACCCGTCACTTAGCGACAATATAACTTACCGTTCTCATCTCACTTGTGATGGACCCGTCACTTAGCGACAATTTAACTTACCGTTCTCATCTCACTTGTGATGGACCCGTCACCTAGCGACAATATAACTTACCGTTCTCATCTCACTTGTGATGGACCCATCACCTAGCGACAATATAACTTACCGTTCTCATCTCACTTGTGATGGACCCATCCCCTAGCGACAATATAACTTACCGTTCTCATCTCACTTGTGATGGACCCGTCACTTAGCGACAATTTACTCACCGTTCTCATCTCACTTGTGATGGACCCGTCACCTAGCGACGATATAACTCACCGTTCTCATCTCACTTGTGATGGACCCGTCACCTAACGACGATATTACCAACCGTTCTCATCTCACTCGTAATGGACCCGTCATCTAGCGACAATTTAACTTACCGTTCTCATCACACTTGTAATGGACCCATCACCTAGCGACAATATAACTTTCCGTTCTCATCACACTTGTAATGGACCCATCACCTAGCGACAATATAACATACCGTTCTCATCACACTTGTAATGGACCCGTCACCCAACGACAATATCACTTACCGTTCTCATCCCACTTGTGATGGACCCGTCACCTAACGACAATATCACTAACCGTTCTCATCACACTTGTGATGGACCCGTCACCTAACGACAATATCACTCACCGTTCTCATCCCACTTGTGATGGACCCGTCACCTAACGACAATATTACTCACCGTTCTCATCACACTTGTGATGGACCCGTCACCTAACGACAATATTACTCACCGTTCTCATCACACTTGTGATGGACCCGTCACCTAGCGACAATATCACTTCGTTCTCATCTTACATGTGATGGACCCGTCACCTAACGACAATATTACTTACCGTTCTCATCACACTTGTGATGGACCCGTCACCTAACGACAATATTACTCACCGTTCTCATCACACTTGTGATGGACCCGTCACCTAGCGACAATATCACTCACCGTTCTCATTTCACATGTAATGGACCCGTCACCTAACGACAATATTACTCACCGTTCTCATCACACTTGTGATGGACCCGTCACCTAGCGACAATATCACTCACCGTTCTCATCTCACTTGTGATGGACCCGTCACCTAACGACAATATTACTTACCGTTCTCATCACACTTGTGATGGACCCGTCACCTAACGACAATATCACTCACCGTTCTCATCTCACTTGTGATGGACCCGTCACCTAACGACAATATTACTTACCGTTCTCATCACACTTGTGATGGACCCGTCACCTAACGACGATATCACTCACCGTTCTCATCTCACTTGTGATGGACCCGTTACCTAACGACAATATTACTCACCGTTCTCATCACACTTGTGATGGACCCGTCACCCAGCGACAATATCACTCACCGTTCTCATCTCAATTATGATGGACCCGTCACCTGACGACAATATTACTTACAGTTCTCATCACACTTGTGATGGACCCGTCACCTAACGACAATATTACTTACCGTTCTCATCACACTTGTGATGGACCCGTCACCTAGCGACAATATAACTTACCGTTCTCATCTCACTTATGATGGACCCGTCACCTAACGACAATATTACTTACAGTTCTCATCACACTTGTGATGGACCCGTCACCTAGCGACAATATCACCAACCGTTCTCATCTCACTTATGATGGACCCGTCACCTAACGACAATATTACTTACAGTTCTCATCACACTTGTGATGGACCCGTCACCTAGCGACAATATTACTTACAGTTCTCATCACACTTGTGATGGACCCGTCACCTAACGACAATATCACCAACCGTTCTCATCTCACTTATGATGGACCCGTCACCTAACGACAATATTACTTACGGTTCTCATCACACTTGTAATGGACCTGTCACCTAACGACAATATTACTTACAGTTCTCATCACACTTGTGATGGACCCGTCACCTAGCGACAATATTACTTAAAGTTCTCATCACACTTGTGATGGACCCGTCACCTAGCGACAATATCACCAACCGTTCTCATCTCACTTATGATGGACCCGTCACCTAACGACAATATTACTTACAGTTCTCATCACACTTGTAATGGACCCGTCACCTAACGACAATATTACTTACAGTTCTCATCACACTTGTGATGGACCCGTCACCTAACGACAATATTACTTACAGTTCTCATCACACTTGTGATGGACCCGTCACCTAGCGACAATATTACTTACAGTTCTCATCACACTCGTGATGGACCCATCACCTAACGACAATATTACTTATCGTTCTCATCTCACATGTGATGGACCCGTCACCTAACGACAATATTACTCACCGTTCTCATCTCACTTGTAATGGACCCGTCACCTAGCGACAATATTACTCACCGTTCTCATCTCACATGTGATGGACCCGTCACCTAACGACAATATTACTCACCGTTCTCATCTCACTTGTAATGGACCCGTCACCTAGCGACAATATTACTCACCGTTCTCATCTCACTTGTAATGGACCCGTCACCTAGCGACAATATTACTCACCGTTCTCATCCCACTTGTGATGGACCCGTCACCTAACGACAATATTACTTACAGTTCTCATCACACTTGTGATGGACCCGTTACCTAGCGACAATATAACTTACCGTTCTCATCTCACTTATGATGGACCCGTCACCTAACGACAATATTACTTACAGTTCTCATCTCACTTGTAATGGACCCGTCACCTAGCGACAATATCACTTACCGTTCTCATCACACTCGTGATGGACCCATCACCTAACGACAATATTACTTATCGTTCTCATCTCACATGTGATGGACCCGTCACCTAACGACAATATCACTTACCGTTCTCATCTCACTTGTAATGGACCCGTCACCTAGCGACAATATTACTCACCGTTCTCATCCCACTTGTGATGGACCCGTCACCTAGCGACAATATCACTTACCGTTCTCATCACACTTGTGATGGACCCATCACCTAACGACAATATTACTCATCGTTCTCATCTCACATGTGATGGACCCGTCACCTAACGACAATATTACTCACCGTTCTCATCCCACTTGTGATGGACCCGTCACCTAGCGACAATATCACATACCGTTCTCATCCCACTTGTGATGGACCCATCACCTAGCGACATTATTACTAACCGTTCTCATCACACTTGTGATGGACCCGTCACCTAGCGACAATATCACTCACCGTTCTCATCTCACTTGTGTTGGACCCGTCACCTAACGACAATATCACTCACCGTTCTCATCACACTTGTGATGGACCCGTCACCTAACGACAATATTACTAACCGTTCTCATCACACTTGTGACGGACCCGTCACCTAACGACAATATTACCTACCATTCTCATCACACTTGTGATGGACCCGTCACCTAGCGACAATATCACTTACCGTTCTCATCACACTTGTGATGGACCCGTCACCTAGCGACAATAATACCTACCGTTCTCATCTCACTTGTGATGGACCCGTCACCTAGCGACAATATATCTTACCGTTCTCATCTCACTTGTGATGGACCCGTCACCTAGCGACAATATAAATTACCGTTCTCATCTCACTTGTGATGGACCCATCACCTAGCGACAATATAACTTACCGTTCTCATCCCACTTGTGATTGACCCGTCACCTAGCGACAATATAAATTACCGTTCTCATCACACTTGTGATGGACCCATCACCTAGCGACAATATGACTTACCGTTCTCATCTTACTTGTGATGGACCCGTCACCTAGCGACAATATAACTTACCGTTCTCATCCCACTTGTGATTGACCCGTCACCTAGCGACAATATAAATTACCGTTCTCATCTCACTTGTGATGGACCCATCACCTAGCGACAATATAACTTACCGTTCTCATCTCACTTGTGATGGACCCGTCACTTAGCGACAATTTAACTCACCGTTCTTATCTCACTTGTGATGGACCCGTCACCTAGCTACAATATAACTTACCGTTCTCATCTCACTTGTGATGGACCCGTCATCTAACGACAATATTACTAACCGTTCTCATCACACTTGTAATGGACCCATCACCCAGCGACAATATAACTTACCGTTCTCATCTCACTTGTGATGGACCCATCACCTAGCGACAATATAACTTACCGTTCTCATCTCACTTGTGATGGACCCGTCACTTAGCGACAATATAACTTACCGTTCTCATCTCACTTGTGATGGACCCGTCACTTAGCGACAATTTAACTTACCGTTCTCATCTTACTTGTGATGGACCCGTCACCTAGCGACAATATAACTTACCGTTCTCATCTCACTTGTGATGGACCCATCACCTAGCGACAATATAACTTACCGTTCTCATCTCACTTGTGATGGACCCATCCCCTAGCGACAATATAACTCACCGTTCTCATCTCACTTGTGATGGACCCGTCACTTAGCGACAATTTAACTCACCGTTCTCATCTCACTTGTGATGGACCCGTCACCTAGCGACGATATAACTTACCGTTCTCATCTCACTTGTGATGGACCCGTCACCTAACGACGATATTACCAACCGTTCTCATCTCACTCGTAATGGACCCGTCATCTAGCGACAATTTAACTTACCGTTCTCATCACACTTGTAATGGACCCATCACCTAGCGACAATATAACTTACCGTTCTCATCACACTTGTAATGGACCCATCACCTAGCGACAATATAACTTACCGTTCTCATCACACTTGTGATGGACCCGTCACCTAGCGACAACATTACTAACCGTTCTCATCCCACTTGTGATGGACCCATCACCTAGCGACAATATTACTAACCGTTCTCATCACACTTGTAATGGACCCATCACCTAGCGACAATATAACTTACCGTTCTCATCTCACTTGTGATGGACCCGTCACCTAACGACAATATTACTAACCGTTCTCATCACACTTGTAATGGACCCATCACCTAGCGACAATATAACTTACCGTTCTCATCTCACTTGTGATGGACCCGTCATCTAACGACAATATCACTAACCGTTCTCATCCCACTTGTGATGGACCCGTCATCTAGCGACAATATCACATACCGTTCTCATCACACTTGTGACGGACCCGTCACCTAGCGACAATATAACTTACCGTTCTCATCACACTTGTAATGGACCCGTCACCTAGTGACTATATCACTTACCGTTCTCATCACACTTGTAATGGACCCGTCACCTAGTGACAATATCACTTACCGTTCTCATCACACTTGTAATGGACCCGTCACCTAGCGACAATATCACATACCGTTCTCATCACACTCGTGATGGACACATCACCTAACGACATTATTACTAACCGTTCTCATCTCACTTGTAATGGACCCGTCACCTAACGACAATATTAATAACCGTTCTTATCTCACTCGTGATGGACCCGTCACCTAACGACAATATCACTTACCGTTCTCATCCCATTTGTGATGGACCCGTCACCTAACGACAATATTACTAACCGTTCTCATCTCACTTGTAATGGACCCGTCACCTAACGACAATATTACTTACCGTTCTCATCTCACTTGTGATGGACCCGTCACCTAGCGACAATATCACTCACCGTTCTCATCTCACTTGTGATGGACCCGTCTACTAACGACAATATTACTAACCGTTCTCATCACACTTGTAATGGACCCATCACCCAGCGACAATATTACTAACCGTTCTCATCACACTTGTAATGGACCCATCACCTAGCGACAATATTACTAACCGTTCTCATCTCACTTGTAATGGACCCGTCACCTAGCGACAATATCACTAACCGTTCTCATCACACATGTGATGGACCCGTCACCTAGCGACAATATTACTAACCGTTCTCATCACACTTGTAATGGACCCATCACCTAGCGACAATATTACTAACCGTTCTCATCTCACTTTTAATGGACCCGTCACCTAACGACAATATCACTAACCGTTCTCATCACACTCGTAATGGACCCATCACCCAGCGACAATATAACTTACCGTTCTCATCTCACTTGTAATGGACACATCACCTAGCGACAATATCACTAACCGTTCTCATCACACTTGTAATGGACCCATCACCCAGCGACAATATAACTTACCGTTCTCATCTCACTTGTGATGGACCCGTCACCTAACGACAATATTACTAACCGTTCTCATCACACTTGTGATGGACCCGTCACCTAACGACAATATTACTAACCGTTCTCATCACACTTGTAATGGACCCGTCACCTAACGACAATATAACTAACCGTTCTCATCTCACTTGTAATGGACCCGTCACCTAGCGACAATATCACTCACCGTTCTCATCTCACTTGTGATGGACCCCTCACCTAACGACAATATCACTAACCGTTCTCATCACACTTGTAATGGACCCATCACCTAGCGACAATATAACTTACCGTTCTCATCTCACTTGTGATGGACTCGTCACCTAACGACAATATAACTTACCGTTCTCATCACACTTGTGATGGACCCGTCACCTAACGACAATATTACTCACCGTTCTCATCACACTTGTGATGGACCCGTCACCTAACGACAATATTACTCACCGTTCTCATCACACTTGTGATGGACCCGTCACCTAGCGACAATATCACTCACCGTTCTCATCTCACATGTGATGGACCCGTCACCTAACGACAATATTACTCACCGTTCTCATCACACTTAGGATGGACCCGTCACCTAGCGACAATATCACTCACCGTTCTCATCTCACTTGTGATGGACCCGTCAACTAACGACAATATTACTTACCGTTCTCATCACACTTGTGATGGACCCGTCACCTAACGACAATATCACTCACCGTTCTCATCTCACTTGTGATGGACCCGTCACCTAACGACAATATTACTTACCGTTCTCATCACACTTGTGATGGACCCGTCACCTAACGACGATATCACTCACCGTTCTCATCTCACTTGTGATGGACCCGTTACCTAACGACAATATTACTCACCGTTCTCATCTCACATGTAATGGACCCGTCACCTAGCGACAATATCACTTACCGTTCTCATCACACTTGTGATGGACCCGTCACCTAACGACAATATTACTCACCGTTCTTATCACACTTGTGATGGACCCGTCACCTAGCGACAATATCACTCACCGTTCTCATCCCACTTGTGATGGACCCATCACCTAACGACAATATTACTTACCGTTCTCATCACACTTATGATGGACCCGTCACCTAACGACAATATTACTTACAGTTCTCATCACACTTGTGATGGACCCGTCACCTAACGACAATATTACTTACCGTTCTCATCACACTTGTGATGGACCCGTCACCTAGCGACAATATTACTTACCGTTCTCATCACAATTGTGATGGACCCGTCACCTAACGACAATATTACTTACCGTTCTCATCACACTTGTGATGGACCCGTCACCTAGCGACAATATTACTTACCGTTCTCATCCCACTTGTGATGGACCCGTCACCTAACGACAATATTACTTACCGTTCTCATCACACTTGTGATGGACCCGTCACCTAGCGACAATATTACTTACCGTTCTCATCCCACTTGTGATGGACCCGTCACCTAACGACAATATCACTCACCGTTCTCATCTCACTTGTGATGGACCCGTCACCTAGCGACAATATAACTAACCGTTCTCATCCCACTTGTAATGGACCCGTCACCTAACGACAATATCACTTACCGTTCTCATCCCACTTGTGATGGACCAATCACCTAGCGACAATATCACTCACCGTTCTCATCTCACTTGTAATGGACCCGTCACCTAACGACAATATCACTTACCGTTCTCATCCCACTTGTGATGGACCCGTCACCTAGCGACAATATCACTCACCGTTCTCATCCCACTTGTAATGGACCCGTCACCTAACGACAATATTACTTACCGTTCTCATCACACTTGTGATGGACCCGTCACCTAACGACAATATCACTCACCGTTCTCATCACACTTGTGATGGACCCGTCACCTAGCGACAATATTACTCACCGTTCTTATCACACTTGTGATGGACCCGTCACCTAGCGACAATATCACTCACCGTTCTCATCTCACTTGTGATGGACCCGTCACCTAACGACAATATCACTCACCGTTCTCATCACACTTGTGATGGACCCGTCACCTAACGACAATATTACTAACCGTTCTCATCACACTTGTGACGGACCCGTCACCTAACGACAATAATACCTACCATTCTCATCACACTTGTGATGGACCCGTCACCTAGCGACAATATCACTTACCGTTCTCATCACACTTGTGATGGACCCGTCACCTAGCGACAATAATACCTACCGTTCTCATCTCACTTGTGATGGACCCGTCACCTAGCTACAATATTACCTTCCGTTCTCATCACACTTGTAATGGACCCATCACCTAGCGACAATATAACTTACCGTTCTCATCCCACTTGTGATTGACCCGTCACCTAGCGACAATATAAATTACCGTTCTCATCTCACTTGTGATGGACCCATCACCTAGCGACAATATAACTTACCGTTCTCATCTCACTTGTGATGGACCCGTCACTTAGGGACAATTTAACTCACCGTTCTCATCTCACTTGTGATGGACCCGTCACCTAGCGACAATATAACTTACCGTTCTCATCTCACTTGTGATGGACCCGTCATCTAACGACAATATTACTAACCGTTCTCATCACACTTGTAATGGACCCATCACCCAGCGACAATATAACTTACCGTTCTCATCTCACTTGTGATAGACCCATCACCTAGCGACAATATAACTTACCGTTCTCATCTCACTTGTGATGGACCCGTCACTTAGCGACAATATAACTTACCGTTCTCATCTCACTTGTGATGGACCCGTCACTTAGCGACAATTTAACTTACCGTTCTCATCTCACTTGTGATGGACCCGTCACCTAGCGACAATATAACTTACCGTTCTCATCTCACTTGTGATGGACCCATCACCTAGCGACAATATAACTTACCGTTCTCATCTCACTTGTGATGGACCCATCCCCTAGCGACAATATAACTTACCGTTCTCATCTCACTTGTGATGGACCCGTCACTTAGCGACAATTTAACTCACCGTTCTCATCTCACTTGTGATGGACCCGTCACCTAGCGACGATATAACTTACCGTTCTCATCTCACTTGTGATGGACCTGTCACCTAACGACGATATCACCAACCGTTCTCATCTCACTCGTAATGGACCCATCACCTAGCGACAATATAACTTACCGTTCTCATCTCACTTGTGATGGACCCATCACCTAGCGACAATATAACTTACCGTTCTCATCTCACTTGTGATGGACCCGTCACCTAACGACAATATTACTAACCGTTCTCATCACACTCGTAATGGACCCATCACCTAGTGACAATATAACTTACCGTTCTCATCTCACTTGTAATGGACCCATCACCTAGCGACAATTTAACTTACCGTTCTCATCTCACTTGTGATGGACCCGTCACCTAACGACAATATTACTAACCGTTCTCATCACACTTGATATGGACCCATCACCTAACGACAATATCACTTACCGTTCTCATCACACTTGTGATGGACCCGTCACCTAGCGACAATATAACTTACCGTTCTCATCTCACTTGTGATGGACCCGTCACCTATCGACAATACTACTAACCGTTCTCATCACACTTGTAATGGACCCATCACCTAGCGACAATATAACTTACCGTTCTCATCTCACTTGTGATGGACCAGTCATCTAACGACAATATTACTAACCGTTCTTATCTCACTTGTGATGGACCCGTAACCTAACGACAATATTACTCACCGTTCTCATCCCACTTGTTATGGACCCGTCACCTAGCGACAATATAACTCACCGTTCTCATCCCACTTGTGATGGACCCGTCACCTAGCGACAATATCACCCACCGTTCTCATCCCACTTGTGATGGACCCGTCACCTAGCGACAATATAACTTACCGTTCTCATCCCACTTGTAATGGACCCGTCACCTAACGACAATATTACTAACCGTTCTCATCTCAATTGTGATGGACCCGTCACCTAGCGACAATATTACTAACCGTTCTCATCTCACTTGTAATGGACCCATCACCTAGCGACAATATCACTTACCGTTCTCATCACACTTGTAATGGACCCGTCACCTAGCGACAATATCACTTATCGTTCTCATCACACTTGTGATGGACCCGTCACCTAACGACAATATAACTTACCGTTCTCATCCCACTTGTGATGGACCCGTCACCCAGCGACAATATAACTTACCGTTCTCATCACACTTGTAATGGACCCATCACCTAGCGACAATATAACTTACCGTTCTCATCCCACTTGTGATGGACCCATCACCTAGCGACAATATAACTCACCGTTCTCATCTCACTTGTGATGGACCCATCACCTAGCGACAATATAACTCACCGTTCTCATCTCACTTGTGATGGACCCATCACCTAGCGACAATATTACTAACCGTTCTCATCACACTTGTAATGGACCCATCACCTAACGACAATATCACTTACCGTTCTCATCACACTTGTAATGGACCCATCACCTAGCGACAATATAACTTACCGTTCTCATCCCACTTGTGATGGACCCATCACCTAGCGACAATATAACTTACCGTTCTCATCCCACTTGTGATGGACCCATCACCTAGCGACAATATAACTCACCGTTCTCATCTCACTTGTGATGGACCCATCACCTAGCGACAATATTACTAACCGTTCTCATCACACTTGTAATGGACCCATCACCTAGCGACAATATTACTAACCGTTCTCATCACACTTGTAATGGACCCATCACCTAGCGACAATATAACTTACCGTTCTCATCCCACTTGTGATGGACCCATCACCTAGCGACAATATAACTCACCGTTCTCATCTCACTTGTGATGGACCCATCACCTAGCGACAATATTACTAACCGTTCTCATCACACTTGTAATGGACCCATCACCTAGCGACAATATAACTTACCGTTCTCATCCCACTTGTGATGGACCCATCACCTAGCGACAATATAACTCACCGTTCTCATCTCACATGTGATGGACCCATCACCTAGCGACAATATTACTAACCGTTCTCATCACACTTGTAATGGACCCATCACCTAGCGACAATATGACTTACCGTTCTCATCACACTTGTGATGGACCCGTCACCTAGCGACAATATCACTTACCGTTCTCATCCCACTTGTAATGGACCCATCACCTAGCGACAATATAACTTACCGTTCTCATCACACTTGTAATGGACCCATCACCTAGCGACAACATTACTAACCGTTCTGATCCCACTTGTGATGGACCCATCACCTAGCGACAATATTACTAACCGTTCTCATCACACTTGTAATGGACCCATTACCTAGCGACAATATAACTTACCGTTCTCATCTCACTTGTGATGGACCCGTCACCTAACGACAATATCACTCACCGTTCTCATCTCACATGTGATGGACCCATCACCTAACGACAATATTACTAACCGTTCCATCACACTTGTAATGGACCCATCACCTAGCGACAATATAACTTACCGTTCTCATCTCACTTGTGATGGACCCGTCACCTAACGACAATATCACTAACCGTTCTCATCCCACTTGTGATGGACCCGTCATCTAGCGACAATATCACATACCGTTCTCATCACACTTGTGACGGACCCGTCACCTAGCGACAATATAACTTACCGTCCTCATCACACTTGTAATGGACCCGTCACCTAGTGACTATATTACTTACCGTTCTCATCACACTTGTAATGGACCCGTCACCTAGTGACAATATCACTTACCGTTCTCATCACACTTGTAATGGACCCGTCACCTAGCGACAATATCACATACCGTTCTCATCAGACTCGTGATGGACACATCACCTAACGACATTATTACTAACCGTTCTCATCTCACTTGTAATGGACCCGTCACCTAGCGACAATATTACTAACCGTTCTCATCACACTTGTAATGGACCCATCACCTAGCGACAATATTACCAACCGTTCTCATCACACTTGTAATGGACCCATCACCTAGCGACAATATTACTAACCTTTCTCATCTCACTTGTAATTGACCCGTCACCTAACGACAATATTACTAACCGTTCTCATCTCACTCGTGATGGACCCGTCACCTAACGACAATATCACTTACCGTTCTCATCTCATTTGTGATGGACCCGTCATCTAACGACAATATTACTAACCTTTCTCATCTCACTTGTAATGGACCAGTCACCTAACGACAATATTACTAACCGTTTTCATCTCACTTGTGATGGACCCGTCTACTAACGACAATATTACTAACCGTTCTCATCACACTTGTAATGGACCCATCACCTAGCGACAATATTACTAACCGTTCTCATCACACTTGTAATGGACCCATCACCTAGCGACAATATTACCAACCGTTCTCATCACACTTGTAATGGACCCATCACCTAGCGACAATATTACTAACCTTTCTCATCTCACTTGTAATTGACCCGTCACCTAGCGACAATATCACTAACCGTTCTCATCCCACTTGTGATGGACCCGTCACCTAGCGACAATATCACTTACTGTTCTCATCCCACTTGTGATAGACCCGTCACCTAGCGACAATATCACTAACCGTTCTCATCCCACTCGTGATGGACCCATCACCTAGCGACAATATCACTTACCGTTCTCATCCCACTCGTGATAGACCCGTCACCTAGCGACAATATTACTAACCGTTCTCATCCCACTTGTGATGGACCCGTCACCTAACGACAACATTACTTACCGTTCTCATCACACTTGTGATGGACCCATCACCTAGCGACAATATCACTTACCGTTCTCATCACACTCGTGATAGACCCATCACCTAACGACATTATTACTAACCGTTCTCATCTCACTTGTGATGGACCCGTCACCTAACGACAATATTACTAACCGTTATCATCTCACTTGTGATGGACCCGTCACCTAACGACAATATCACTTACTGTTCTCATCCCACTCGTGATAGACCCATCACCTAACGACATCATTACTAACCGTTCTCATCACACTTGTAATGGACCCGTCACCTAGCGACAATATTACTAACCGTTCTCATCTCACTTGTAATGGACCCGTCACCTAGCGACAATATCACTTACCGTTCTCATCACACTTGTGATGGACCCGTCACCTAGCGACAATATTACTAACCGTTCTCATCCCACTTGTGATGGACCCGTCACCTAACGACAACATTACTTACCGTTCTCATCACACTTGTGATGGACCCATCACCTAGCGACAATATCACTTACCGTTCTCATCACACTCGTGATAGACCCATCACCTAACGACATTATTACTAACCGTTCTCATCTCACTTGTGATGGACCCGTCACCTAACGACATTATTACTAACCGTTCTCATCTCACTTGTAATGGACCCATCACCTAGCGACAATATCACTTACCGTTCTCATCACACTCGTGTTAGACCCATCACCTAACGACATTATTACTAACCGTTCTCATCTCACTTGTGATGGACCCGTCACCTAACGACAATATTACTAACCGTTCTCATCTCACTTGTGATGGACCCATCACCTAGCGACAATATCACTTACCGTTCTCATCACACTCGTGATAGACCCATCACCTAACGACATTATTACTAACCGTTCTCATCTCACTTGTAATGGACCCGTCACCTAACGACAATATTACTAACCGTTCTCATCTCACTTGTGATGGACCCGTCACCTAACGACAATATCACTTACTGTTCTCATCCCACTTGTGATGGACCCGTCACCTAACGACAATATCACTTACTGTTCTCATCACACTCGTGATGGACCCGTCACCTAGCGACAATATTACTAACCGTTCTCATCTCACTTGTGATGGACCCGCCACCTAACGACAATATTACTAACCGTTCTCATCACACTTGTAATGGACCCATCACCTAGCGACAATATTACTAACCGTTCTCATCACACTTGTAATGGACCCATCACCTAGCGACAATATTACCAACCGTTCTCATCTCACTTGTAATGGACCCGTCACCTAACGACAATATTACTAACCGTTCTCATCACTCTTGTAATGGACCCATCACCTAGCGACAATATCACTTACCGTTCTCATCACACTCGTGATGGATCCATCACCTAACGACATTATTACTAACCGTTCTCATCTCACTTGTAATGGACCCGTCACCTAACGACAATATTACTAACCGTTCTCATCACACTTGTGACGGACCCGTTCTCCAGCGACGATATCACTTACCGTTCTCATCCCACTTGTAATGGACCCATCACCTAGCGACAATATTACTAACCGTTCTCATCACACTTGTAATGGACCCATCACCTAGCGACAATATTACAACCGTTCTCATCTCACTTGTGATGGACCCGTCACCTATCGACAATATTACTAACCGTTCTCATCACACTTGTAATGGACCCATCACCTAGCGACAATATTACTTACCGTTCTCATCCCACTTGTGATGGACCCGTCACCTAGCGACAATATTACTAACCGTTCTCATCACACTTGTAATGGACCCGTCACCTAGCGACAATATAACTTACCGTTCTCATCCCACTTGTGATGGACCCGTCACCTAGCGACAATAATACTAACCGTTCTCTTCTCACTTGTAATGGACCCGTCACCTAACGACAATATTACTAACCGTTCTCATCACACTTGTAATGGACCCGTCACCTAACGACAATAATACTAACCGTTCTCATCCCACTTGTAATGGACCCGTCACCTAACGACAATATTACTAACCGTTCTCATCACACTTGTGATGGACCCGTCACCTAGCGACAATAATACTAACCGTTCTCTTCTCACTTGTAATGGACCCGTCACCTAACGACAATATTACTAACCGTTCTCATCACACTTGTGATGGACCCGTCACCTAACGACAATAATACTAACCGTTCTCATCCCACTTGTAATGGACCCGTCACCTAACGACAATATTACTAACCGTTCTCATCACACTTGTAATGGACCCGTCACCTAACGACAATAATACTAACCGTTCTCATCCCACTTGTAATGGACCCGTCACCTGACGACAATAATACTAACCGTTCTCATCACACTTGTAATGGACCCGTCACCTAACGACAATAATACTAACCGTTCTCATCCCACTTGTAATGGACCCGTCACCTAACGACAATATTACTAACCGTTCTCATCACACTTGTAATGGACCCGTCACCTAACGACAATAATACTAACCGTTCTCATCCCACTTGTAATGGACCCGTCACCTAACGACAATATTACTAACCGTTCTCATCACACTTGTGACGGACCCATCACCTAACGACAATATTACTAACCGTTCTCATCTCACTTGTGATGGACCCGTCACCTAACGACAATATTACTAACCGTTCTCATCACACTTGTAATGGACCCATCACCTAGCGACAATATTACTAACCGTTCTCATCTCACTTGTGATGGACCCTTCACCTAACGACAATATTACTAACCGTTCTCATCACACTTGTAATGGACCCATCACCTAGCGACAATATTACTTACCGTTCTCATCTCACTTGTGATGGACCCGTCACCTAACGACAATATTACTAACCGTTCTCATCACACTTGTAATGGACCCATCACCTAGCGACAATAATACTAACCGTTCTCTTCTCACTTGTAATGGACCCGTCACCTAACGAGAATATTACTAACCGTTCTCATCACACTTGTAATGGACCCATCAACTAGCGACAATATCACTTACCGTTCTCATCACACTCGTGATGGACCCATCACCTAACGACATTATTACTAACCGTTCTCATCTCACTTGTAATGGACCCGTCACCTGACGACAATATTACTAACCGTTCTCATCTCACTTGTGATGGACCCGTCACCTAACGACAATATCACTTACTGTTCTCATCCCACTTGTAATGGACCCATCACCTGGCGACAATATTACTAACCGTTCTCATCCCACTTGTGATGGACCCGTCACCTAACGACAATATTACTAACCGTTCTCATCACACTTGTAATGGACCCATCACCTAGCGACAATATTACTTACCGTTCTCATCTCACTTGTGATGGACCCGTCACCTAACGACAATATTACTAACCGTTCTCATCACACTTGTAATGGACCCATCACCTAGCGACAATAATACTAACCGTTCTCTTCTCACTTGTAATGGACCCGTCACCTAACGAGAATATTACTAACCGTTCTCATCACACTTGTAATGGACCCATCAACTAGCGACAATATCACTTACCGTTCTCATCACACTCGTGATGGACCCATCACCTAACGACATTATTACTAACCGTTCTCATCTCACTTGTAATGGACCCGTCACCTGACGACAATATTACTAACCGTTCTCATCTCACTTGTGATGGACCCGTCACCTAACGACAATATCACTTACTGTTCTCATCCCACTTGTAATGGACCCATCACCCAGCGACAATATAACTTACCGTTCTCATCTTACTCGTGATGGACCCGTCACCTAACGACAATAACACTTACCGTTCTCATCCCATTTGTGATGGACCCGTCACCTGACGACAATATTACTAACCGTTCTCATCACACTTGTAATGGACCCATCACCTAACGACAATATCACTAACCGTTCTCATCCCACTTGTGATGGACCCGTCACCTAACGACAATATCAATTACCGTTCTCATCACACTTGTGACGGACCCGTCACCTAGCGACAATATAACTTACCGTTCTCATCACACTTGTAATGGACCCGTCACCTAGTGACAATATCACTTACCGTTCTCATCACACTTGTAATGGACCCATCACCTAGCGACAATATCACTTACCGTTCTCATCACACTCGTGATGGACATATCACCTAACGACATTATTACTAACCGTTATCATCTCACTTGTAATGGACCCGTCACCTAACGACAATATTACTAACCGTTCTCATCTCACTTGTGATGGACCCGTCACCTAAGGACAATATCACTCACTGTTCTCATCCCACTCGTAATGGACCCATCACCTAGCGACAATATAACTTACCGTTCTCATCACACTTGTGATGGACCCGTCACCTAACGACAATATTACTAACCGTTCTCATCACACTTGTGATGGACCCATCACCTAACGACAATATTACTAACCGTTCTCATCACACTTGTAATGGACCCATCACCTAACGACAATATTACTAACCGTTCTCATCCCACTTGTGATGGACCCGTCACCTAGCGACAATATTACTAACCGTTCTCATCACACTTGTAATGGACCCATCACCTAACGACAATATTACTAACCGTTCTCATCTCACTTGTAATGGACCCGTCACCTAACGACAATATTACTTACAGTTCTCATCACACTTGTAATGGACCCATCACCTAACGACAATATTACTAACCGTTCTCATCCCACTTGTGATGGACCCGTCACCTAGCGACAATATTACTAACCGTTCTCATCTCACTTGTGATGGACCCGTCACCTAGCGACAATATCACTTACCGTTCTCATCCCATTTGTGATGGACCCGTCACCTAACGACAATATTACTAACCGTTCTGATCACACTTGTAATGGACCCATCACCTAACGACAATATTACTAACCGTTCTCATCACACTTGTAATGGACCCATCACCTAGCGACAATATAACTTACCGTTCTCATCTCACTTGTGATGGACCCGTCACCTAGCGACAATATTACTTACCGTTCTCATCCCACTTGTGATTGACCCGTCACCTAGCGACAATATAACTTACCGTTCTCATCTCACTTGTGATGGACCCGTCACCTAACGACAATATTACTAACCGTTCTCATCACACTTGTAATGGACCCATCACCTAGCGACAATATAACTTACCGTTCTCATCTCACTTGTGATGGACCCGTCACCTAGCGACAATATTACTAACCGTTCTCATCACACTTGTAATGGACCCATCACCTAGCGACAATATAACTTACCGTTCTCATCTCACTTGTGATGGACCCGTCACCTAGCGACAATATCACTTACCGTTCTCATCACACTTGTGACGGACCCGTCACCTAACGACAATATTACTTACAGTTCTCATCACACTTGTAATGGACCCGTCACCTAGCGACAATATCACTTACCGTTCCCATCCCACTTGTGACGGACCCGTCACCTAACGACAATATTACTTACCGTTCTCATCCCACTTGTAATGGACCCGTCACCCACTCTTGTGGACTATTCTTGTGGACTATTCTTGTGGACTAATCTTGTGGTCTATTCTTGTAGACTTTTCTTGTAGACTTTTCTTATGGACTATTCTTGTGGACTATTCGTGTGGACTATTCGTGTGGACTATTCTCTTTGTTTCTTCTTGTGGACTATTCTTGTGGACTATTCTTGTAGACTACTTTCGTGGACCAATCTTATGGACTATTCTTGTGGACCATTCTTTTGGACTATTCTTGTGAATTATTCTTGTAGACTACTCTTGTGGACTATTCTTGTGTACTTTTCTTGTGGACTATTCTCTTTGTCTCTTCTTGTGGACTACTCTCTTGGACCATTCTTGTGGACTATTCTTTTGGACTTCTCCATCAGACTTCTCTTGTTGACTATTCTTATGGACTATTCTTGTGGACTATTCGTGTGGACTATTCGTGTGGACTATTCTCTTTGTCTCTTTTTGTGGACTATTCTTGTGGACTATTCTTGTAGACTACTTTCGGGGACCAATCTTATGGACTATTCTTGTGGACCATTCTTGTGGACCATTCTTGTAGACTACTTTCGTGGACCAATCTTATGGACTATTCTTGTAGACCATTCTTGTGGACTTTTCCTGTGAATTATTCTTGTAGACTTCTCTTGTGGACTATTCTTGTGGACTTTTCTTGTGGACTATTCTCTCTGTCTCTTCTTGTGGACTACTCTCTTGGACCATGTTTGTGGACTATTCTTGTGAACTTTCACATTGACTACTCTTGTTGACTATTTTTGTGGACTATTCGTGTGGACTATTCGTGTGGACTACTCTTGTTGACTATTCTTGTTGACTATTCTTGTGGACTATTCTTGTAGACTATTCTTGTTGACTATTCTTGTGGACTATTCCTGTGGACTATTCGTGTGGACTATTCGTGTGGACTATTCTCTTTGTCTCTTCTTGTGGACTATTCGTGTGGACTATTCGTGTGGACTATTCTTGTGGACTATTCTTGTAGACTACTTTCGTGGACCAATCTTATGGACTATTCTTGTGGACCATTCTTGTGGACTATTCTTGTGAATTATTCTTGTAGACTACTCTTGTGGACCATTCTTGTGTACTTTTCTTGTGGACTATTCTCTTTGTCTCTTCTTGTGGACTACTCTCTTGGACCATTCTTGTGGACTATTCTTTTGGACTTCTCCATCAGACTTCTCTTGTTGACTATTCTTATGGACTATTCTTGTGGACTATTCGTGTGGACTATTCGTGTGGACTATTCTCTTTGTCTCTTTTTGTGGACTATTCTTGTGGACTATTCTTGTAGACTACTTTCGGGGACCATTCTTATGGACTATTCTTGTGGACCATTCTTGTGGACCATTCTTGTAGACTACTTTCGTGGACCAATCTTATGGACTATTCTTGTAGACCATTCTTGTGGACTATTCCTGTGAATTATTCTTGTAGACTTCTCTTGTGGACTATTCTTGTGGACTTTTCTTGTGGACTATTCTCTTTGTCTCTTCTTGTGGACTACTCTCTTGGACCATTCTTGTGGACTATTCTTGTGAACTTTCACATTGACTACTCTTGTTGACTATTTTTGTGGACTATTCGTGTGGACTATTCGTGTGGACTACTCTTGTTGACTATTCTTGTAGACTATTCTTGTGGACTATTCTTGTAGACTATTCTTGTTGACTATTCTTGTGGACTATTCCTGTGGACTATTCGTGTGGACTATTCGTGTGGACTATTCTCTTTGTCTCTTCTTGTGGACTATTCGTGTGGACTATTCGTGTGGACTATTCGTGTGGACTATTCGTGTGGACTACTCTTGTGGACTATTCTTGTGTACCATTCTCGTAGACTACTCTTGTTGACTATTCGTGAGGACTACTCTGGTGGACTATTCTTGTGATTTTTTCCATTAGACTACTCTTGTGGACTATTCTTGTGGACTATTCTTATGGACTATTCTTGTGGACTATTCGTGTGGACTATTCGTGTGGACTATTCGTGTGGACTATTCGTGTGGACTATTCTTGTAGACTATTCTTGTGAACTATTCTTGTAGACTACTCTTATGGACTATTCATGTGGACTATTCATGTGGACTATTCGTGTGGACTTTTCTCTTTGTCTCTTCTTGTGGACTATTCTTTCGGACTATTCTTGTAGACCACTTTCGTGAACCAATCTTATGGACTATTCTTGTGGACCATTCTTGTGGACTATTCTTGTGAATTATTCTTGTAGACTACTCTTGCGGCCTATTCTTGTGGACTTTTCATGTGGACTATTCTCTTCGTCTCTTCTTGTGGACCACCCTCTTGGACCATTCTTGTGGACTATTCTTGTGGACTATTCTCTTTGTCTCTTCTTGTGGACTACTCTCGTGGACCATTATTGTAGACTACTCATGTGGACTATTCTTGTGAATCATTCTTGTGGACTATTCTTGAAGACTACTCTTGTGGACCATTCTTGTGGACTATTCTCGTGGACTATTCTTGTAGACCACTCTTGTGGACTATTCTTGTAGACTAATCTTGTGGACCTTTCGTATGGACTATATTTGTGGACTTTTGCAGTGGACTATTCTTGTGGACTATTCTTGTGGACTATTCTTGTGGACTATTCTTGTAGACTTTTCTTGTGGACTATCCTCGTGAACTATTCTTGTGGACCATTCTTATGGACTATTCTTGTGGACCATTCTTGTATACTACTCTTGTGGACTATTCTTGTGGACTTCTCTTGTGGACTATTCTTGTGGACCACTCTCGTGGACTATTACTGTGGATTGGATAGGAGATTTCGTCTCAGATTGAATTCGAATAATAATTTGAGGTTGTTTGATTTTTACATTTCTCGAATGTGTATTCTTGGAATTGATAATATTTATGTCTGAGTTTGACCTGCGAAGAAATGTTGCCTGGACCTGATTCTCAGACTCGAAGTGCCCCTGTTCCACCCCGCCCAGCCGTACAGCGGCCCGGGTCAAGACCTGTTGCACGCGGGGCCGCAGGGTGACACTACGACCCACCTCGGGGCTGACGTGGAAGGGAGTGGTCCCTGCACCGCCCCGCACAGCCGCCACAGCAGCCCGGGTCACGACCTGTTGCACGCGGGCCCGCTTGGTGACACCACGGCCCACCTCGGGGCTGAGGGCAGGAAGGAAAGGTAGAAGGGGATAGGGTCCCTTTTCCACCCCGCCCAGCCGTCACAGCGGCCTTGCTCACGACCTGTTGCACGCTGGGCCGCAGGGTGACACTAAGGCCCACCTCGAGGCTGAGGGCAGGAAGGAAAGGTGGAAGGGGATAGGGTCCCTGTTCCGCCCCGCCCAGCCGTCACAGCGGCCCGGGTCACGACCTGTTGCACGCGGGGCCGCAGGGTAACACTACGACCCACCTCGGGGCTGACGTGGAAGGGAGTGGTCCCTGTTCCACCCCGCCCAGCCGTCACAGCGGCCTGGGTCACGACCTGTTGCACGCTGGGCCGCAGGGTGACACTAAGGTCCACCCCGGGGCTGAGGGCGGGAAGGAAAGGTGGAAGGGGATAGGGTTCCTGTTCCACCCCGCCCAGCCGTCACAGCGGCCTGGGTCACGACCTGTTGCACGCTGGGCCGCAGGGTGACACTAGGGTCCACCTCGGGGCTGAGGGCGGAAAGGAAAGGTGGAAGGGGATAGGGTCCCTTTTCCGCCCCGCCCAGCCGTCACAGCGGCCCGGGTCACGACCTGTTGCACGCTGGGCCGCAGGGTGTCACTAAGGTCCAACTCGGGGCTGAGGGCGGAAAGGAATGGGGGAAGGCGATGGGGTCCTTGTTCCGCCCCGCCCAGCCGTCACAATGGCCCGGGTCACTACCTGTTGCACACTGGGCCGCGGGGTGACACTGAGGCCCACCTCGGGGCTGAGAGGAGGGGAAAGGGGTCCCTGTTCCACCCCGCCACGCCGTCACAGCGGCCTGGGTCACGACCTGTTGCTAGCTGGGCCGCAGGGTGACACTGAGGCCCACTTCGGGAATGAGGGGAGTGTCTCTGTTCCGCCCCGCCCAGCCGTCACAGCGGCCCGGGTCACGACCTGTTGCACGCTGGGCCGCAGGGTGTCACTAAGGTCCAACTCGGGGCTGAGGGCGGAAAGGAATGGGGGAAGGCGATGGGGTCCTTGTTCCGCCCCGCCCAGCCGTCACAATGGCCCGGGTCACTACCTGTTGCACACTGGGCCGCGGGGTGACACTGAGGCCCACCTCGGGGCTGAGAGGAGGGGAAAGGGGTCCCTGTTCCACCCCGCCACGCCGTCACAGCGGCCTGGGTCACGACCTGTTGCTAGCTGGGCCGCATGGTGACACTGAGGCCCACCTCTTGGCTGATGGCGGGAGGGAGGGGAAGACGCGTGGTCCCTGTTCCGCCCCGCCCGGCCGTCACAGCGGCCCGGGACAAGACCTGTTGCACGCGGGACCGCAGGGTGACACCATGACCCACCTCTTGGCTGATGGCGGGAGGGAGGGGGGAGGCGTGGTTCCTGTTCCACCCAGCCCGGCCGTCACAGCGGTCCGGGTCACGACCTGTTGCACGCGGGGCCGCAGGATGACACCATGACCCACCTCTTGGCTGATGGCGGGAGGGAGGGGAAGACGCGTGGTCCCTGTTCCGCCCCGCCCGGCCGTCACAGCGGCCCGGGACAGACCTGTTGCACGCGGGACCGCAGGATGACACCATGACCCACCTCTTGGCTGATGGCGGGAGGGAGGGGGGAGGCGTGGATCCTGTTCCGCCCCGCCCGGCCGTCACAGCGGTCCGGGTCACGACCTGTTGCACGCTGGTCCGCAGGGTGACACCATGACCCACCTCTTGGCTGATGGCGGGAGGGAGGGGGGAGGCGTGGTCCCTTTTCCGCCCCGCCCAGCCGTCACAGCGGCCCGGGTCACGACCTGTTGCACGCGGGACCGCAGGATGACACCATGACCCACCTCTTGGCTGATGGCGGGAGGGAGGGGGGAGGCGTGGTTCCTGTTCCGCCCCGCCCGGCCGTCACAGCGGTCCGGGTCACGACCTGTTGCACGCGGGACCGCAGGATGACACCATGACCCACCTCTTGGCTGATGGCGGGAGGGAGGGGGGAGGCGTGGTCCCTTTTCCGCCCCGCCCAGCCGTCACAGCGGCCCGGGTCACGACCTGTTGCACGCGGGACCGCAGGATGACACCATGACCCACCTCTTGGCTGATGGCGGGAGCGAGGGGGGAGGCGTGGTCCCTTTTCCGCCCCGCCCAGCCGTCACAGCGGCCCGGGTCACGACCTGTTGCACGCGGGACCGCAGGATGACACCATGACCCACCTCTTGGCTGATGGCGGGAGGGAGGGGGGAGGCGTGGTTCCTGTTCCGCCCCGCCCGGCCGTCACAGCGGTCCGGGTCACGACCTGTTGCACGCGGGACCGCAGGATGACACCATGACCCACCTCTTGGCTGATGGCGGGAGGGAGGGGGGAGGCGTGGTTCCTGTTCCGCCCCGCCCGGCCGTCACAGCGGTCCGGGTCACGACCTGTTGCACGCTGGTCCGCAGGGTGACACCATGACCCACCTCTTGGCTGATGGCGGGAGGGAGGGGGGAGGCGTGGTCCCTTTTCCGCCCCGCCCGGCCGTCACAGCGGCCCGGGTCACGACCTGTTGCACGCGGGGCCGCAGGATGACACCATGACCCACCTCTTGGCTGATGGCGGGAGGGAGGGGGGAGGCGTGGTTCCTGTTCCGCCCCGCCCGGCCGTCACAGCGGCCCGGGACAAGACCTGCTGCACGCTGGTCCGCAGGGTGACACCATGACCCACCTCTTGGCTGATGGCGGGAGGGAGGGGGGAGGCGTGGTTCCTGTTCCGCCCCGCCCGGCCGTCACAGCGGTCCGGGTCACGACCTGTTGCACGCTGGTCCGCAGGGTGACACCATGACCCACCTCTTGGCTGATGGCGGGAAAGAGGGGGGCAGGCGTGGTTCCTGTTCCGCCCCGCCAGGCCGTCACAGCGGTCCGGGTCACGACCTGTTGCACGCTGGTCCGCAGGGTGACACCATGACCCACCTCTTGGCTGATGGCGGGAGGGAGGGGGGAGGCGTGGTCCCTTTTCCGCCCCGCCCGGCCGTCACAGCGGCCCGGGTCACGTCCTGTTGCACGCGGGGCCGCAGGATGACACCATGACCCACCTCTTGGCTGATGGCGGGAGGGAGGGGAAGACGCGTGGTCCCTGTTCCGCCCCGCCCGGCCGTCACAGCGGCCCGGGACAAGACCTGTTGCACGCGGGGCCGCAGGATGACACCATGACCCACCTCTTGGCTGATGGCGGGAGGGAGGGGAAGACGCGTGGTCCCTGTTCCGCCCCGCCCGGCCGTCACAGCGGCCCGGGACAAGACCTGTTGCACGCGGGGCCGCAGGATGACACCATGACCCACCTCTTGGCTGATGGCGGGAGGGAGGGGAAGACGCGTGGTCCCTGTTCCGCCCCGCCCGGCCGTCACAGCGGCCCGGGTCACGTCCTGCTGCACGCTGGTCCGCAGGGTGACACCATGACCCACCTCTTGGCTGATGGCGGGAGGGAGGGGAAGACGCGTGGTCCCTGTTCCGCCCCGCCCGGCCGTCACAGCGGCCCGGGTCACGACCTGTTGCACGCTGGTCCGCAGGGTGACACCATGACCCACCTCTTGGCTGATGGCGGGAGGGAGGGGGGAGGCGTGGTCCCTGTTCCGCCCCGCCCGGCCGTCACAGCGGCCCGGGACAAGACCTGTTGCACGCGGGGCCGCAGGATGACACCATGACCCACCTCTTGGCTGATGGCGGGAGGGAGGGGAAGACGCGTGGTCCCTGTTCCGCCCCGCCCGGCCGTCACAGCGGCCCGGGTCACGACCTGCTGCACGCTGGTCCGCAGGATGACACCATGACCCACCTCTTGGCTGATGGCGGGAGGGAGGGGGGAGGCGTGGTCCCTGTTCCGCCCCGCCCGGCCGTCACAGCGGCCCGGGACAAGACCTGTTGCACGCGGGGCCGCAGGATGACACCATGACCCACCTCTTGGCTGATGGCGGGAGGGAGGGGAAGACGCGTGGTCCCTGTTCCGCCCCGCCCGGCCGTCACAGTGGTCCGGGTCACGACCTGCTGCACGCTGGTCCGCAGGGTGACACCATGACCCACCTCTTGGCTGATGGCGGGAGGGAGGGGGGAGGCGTGGTCCCTGTTCCGCCCCGCCCAGCCGTCACAGCGGCCCGGGTCACGACCTGTTGCACGCGGGACCGCAGGATGACACCATGACCCACCTCTTGGCTGATGGCGGGAGGGAGGGGGGAGGCGTGGTTCCTGTTCCGCCCCGCCCGGCCGTCACAGCGGTCCGGGTCACGACCTGTTGCACGCTGGTCCGCAGGGTGACACCATGACCCACCTCTTGGCTGATGGCGGGAGGGAGGGGAAGACGCGTGGTCCCTGTTCCGCCCCGCCCGGCCGTCACAGTGGTCCGGGTCACGACCTGTTGCACGCTGGTCCGCAGGGTGACACCATGACCCACCTCTTGGCTGATGGCGGGAGGGAGGGGAAGACGCGTGGTCCCTGTTCCGCCCCGCCCGGCCGTCAGAGTGGTCCGGGTCACGACCTGCTGCACGCTGGTCCGCAGGATGACACCATGACCCACCTCTTGGCTGATGGCGGGAGGGAGGGGGAAGGCGTGGTCCCTGTTCCGCCCCGCCCGGCCGTCACAGCGGTCCGGGTCACGACCTGTTGCACGCGGGGCCGCAGGGTGACACCATGACCCACCTCTTGGCTGATGGCGGGAGGGAGGGGGGAGGCGTGGTTCCTGTTCCGCCCCGCCCGGCCGTCACAGCGGTCCGGGTCACGACCTGTTGCACGCTGGTCCGCAGGGTGACACCATGACCCACCTCTTGGCTGATGGCGGGAGGGAGGGGAAGACGCGTGGTCCCTGTTCCGCCCCGCCCGGCCGTCACAGCGGCCCGGGACAAGACCTGTTGCACGCTGGTCCGCAGGATGACACCATGACCCACCTCTTGGCTGATGGCGGGAGGGAGGGGGGAGGCGTGGTTCCTGTTCCGCCCCGCCCGGCCGTCACAGCGGTCCGGGTCACGACCTGTTGCACGCGGGGCCGCAGGATGACACCATGACCCACCTCTTGGCTGATCGCGGGAGGGAGGGGAAGACGCGTGGTCCCTGTTCCGCCCCGCCCGGCCGTCACAGCGGTCCGGGTCACGACCTGTTGCACGCGGGGCCGCAGGGTGACACCATGAGCCACCTCTTGGCTGATGGCGGGAGGGAGGGGGGAGGCGTGGTCCCTGTTCCGCCCCGCCCGGCCGTCACAGCGGTCCGGGTCACGACCTGTTGCACGCGGGGCCGCAGGGTGACACCATGAGCCACCTCTTGGCTGATGGCGGGAGGGAGGGGGGAGGCGTGGTCCCTGTTCCGCCCCGCCCGGCCGTCACAGCGGTCCGGGTCACGACCTGTTGCACGCGGGGCCGCAGGGTGACACCATGAGCCACCTCTTGGCTGATGGCGGGAGGGAGGGGGGAGGCGTGGTCCCTGTTCCGCCCCGCCCGGCCGTCACAGCGGTCCGGGTCACGACCTGTTGCACGCGGGGCCGCAGGGTGACACCATGAGCCACCTCTTGGCTGATTGCGGGAGGGAGGGGGGAGGCGTGGTTCCTGTTCCGCCCCGCCAGGTCGTCACAGCGGTCCGGGTCACGACCTGTTGCACGCGGGGCCGCAGGGTGACACCATGAGCCACCTCTTGGCTGATGGCGGGAGGGAGGGGGGAGGCGTGGTTCCTGTTCCGCCCCGCCAGGCCGTCACAGCGGTCCGGGTCACGACCTGTTGCACGCGGGGCCGCAGGGTGACACCAGGAGCCACCTCTTGGCTGATGGCGGGAGGGAGGGGGGAGGCGTGGTCCCTGTTCCGCCCCGCCCGGCCGTCACAGCGGTCCGGGTCACGACCTGTTGCACGCGGGGCCGCAGGGTGACACCATGAGCCACCTCTTGGCTGATGGCGGGAGGGAGGGGGGAGGCGTGGTCCCTGTTCCGCCCCGCCCGGCCGTCACAGCGGTCCGGGTCACGACCTGTTGCACGCGGGGCCGCAGGGTGACACCATGAGCCACCTCTTGGCTGATGGCGGGAGGGAGGGGGGAGGCGTGGTCCCTTTTCCGCCCCGCCCGGCCGTCACAGCGGCCCGGGTCACGACCTGTTGCACGCGGGGCCGCAGGATGACACCATGACCCACCTCTTGGCTGATGGCGGGAGGGAGGGGAAGACGCGTGGTCCCTGTTCCGCCCCGCCCGGCCGTCACAGCGGTCCGGGTCACGACCTGTTGCACGCGGGGCCGCAGGGTGACACCATTAGCCACCTCTTGGCTGATGGCGGGAGGGAGGGGGGAGGCGTGGTCCCTGTTCCGCCCCTCCCAGCCATAACAGCGGCCCGGGACACGACCTGTTGCACGCTGGGCCGCAGGGTGACACAAAGACCCACCTCTTAACTGATGACGGGAGAAATGGGGGAAGGCGTGGTCCCACTTCCGCCCCACGCAGCTTTCAAAGCGGCCTGAGTCACGTTCTGTTGCAAGCTGGGCCGCTGGGTGACACTACGGCCCACATTGGAGCTGAGGGCGGGAGGGAGGGGGGAAAGGGATGGGGTCCTTTTTCCGCCCCACCCAGCCTTCACAGTGGCCCGGGTCACGACCTGTTGCACGCTGGGCCGCAGGGTGACACTATGACCCACCTCTTGGCTGATGACGGGAGAAAGGGGGGAAGGCGTGGTCTCACTTCCGCCCCACGCAGCTTTCAAAGCGGCCTGAGTCACGTTCTGTTGCAAGCTGGGCCGCTGGGTGACACTACGGTCCACATTGGGGCTGAGGGCGGAAGAAAGGGTGGAAGGGGATGGGGTCCTTTTTCCGCCCCACCCAGCCTTCACAGTGGCCCGGGTCACGACCTGTTGCACGCTGGGCTGCAGGGTGACACTATGACCCACCTCTTGGCTGATGGCGGGAGAAAGGGGGGGAGGCGTGGTCCCTGTTCCGCCCGCCCGGCCGTGACAGCGACCCGGGACAGGACCTGTTGCACGCTGAGCCGCAGGGTGACACTATGACCCACCTCTTGGCTGATGGCGGGAGGGAGGGGGGGGAGGCGTGGTCCTTGTTCCGCCCCACCCAGCCGTCACAGCAGCCCGAGTCACGTTCTGTTGCAAGCTGGGCGGCGGGGAGACACTATGGCCCACCTCGGGGCTGAGAGAAAGGTGATCACTGTTCCGACTGAGGGAGACTACGTGAAACCTCACGATAGACGGTCGACCACGGCGGGACCCGAGCCCCGGCCTCTGAGTGACGGCTCAGCGCGCTAGCCACTGGTCCACACGTCTCAGGGTGGTCGACCACGGCAGGACTCGAGCCCCGGCCTCTGAGTGACGGCTCAGTGCGCTAGCCACTGGTCCACACGTCTCAGGGTGGTCGTCCACGGCAGGAATCGAGCCCCGGCCTCTGAATGACGGCTCAGTGCGCTAGCCACTGGTCCACACGTCTCAGGGTGGTCGACCACGGCAGGACTCGAGCCCCGGCCTCTGAGTGACGGCTCAGAGGGCTAGCCACTGGTCCACACGTCTCAGGGTGGTCGACCACGGCAGGACTCGAGCCCCGGCCTCTGAGTGACGGCTCAGTGCGCTAGCCACTGGTCCACACGTCTCAGGGTGGTCGACCACGGCAGGACTCGAGCCTTGGCCTCTGAGTGACGGCTCAGTGCGCTAGCCACTGGTCCACACGTCTCAGGGTGGTCGACCACGGCGGGACTCGAGCCCCGGCCTCTGAGTGACGGCTCAGTGCGCTAGCCACTGGTCCACACGTCTCAGGGTGGTCGACCACGGCAGGACTCGAGCCCCGGCCTCTGAGTGACGGCTCAGTGCGCTAGCCACTGGTCCACACGTCTCAGGGTGGTCGACCACGGCAGGAATCGAGCCCCGGCCTCTGAATGACGGCTCAGTGCGCTAGCCACTGGTCCACACGTCTCAGGGTGGTCGACCACGGCAGGACTCGAGCCCCGGCCTCTGAGTGACGGCTCAGTGCGCTAGCCACTGGTCCACACGTCTCAGGGTGGTCGACCACGGCGGGACTCGAGCCCCGACCTCTGAGTGACGGCTCAGTGCGCTAGCCACTGGTCCACACGTCTCAGGGTGGTCGTCCACGGCAGGAATCGAGCCCCGGCCTCTGAATGACGGCTCAGTGCGCTAGCCACTGGTCCACACGTCTCAGGGTGGTCGACCACGGCAGGACTCGAGCCCCGGCCTCTGAGTGACGGCTCAGTGCGCTAGCCACTGGTCCACACGTCTCAGGGTGGTCGACCACGGCGAGACTCAAGCCCCGGCCTCTGAGTGACGGCTCAGCGCGCTAGCCACTGGACCACACGTCTCAGGGTGGTCGACCACGGCGGGACTCGAGCCCCGGCCTCTGAGTGACGGCTCAGTGCGCTAGCCACTGGTCCACACGTCTCAGGGTGGTCGACCACGGCAGGACTCGAGCCCCGGCCTCTGAGTGACGGCTCAGTGCGCTAGCCACTGGTCCACACGTCTCAGGGTGGTCGACCACGGCAGGACTCGAGCCCCGGCCTCTGAGTGACGGCTCAGAGCGCTAGCCACTGGACCACACGTCTCAGGGTGGTCGACCACCGCAGGACTCGAGCCCCGGCCTCTGAGTGACGGCTCAGTGCGCTAGCCACTGGTCCACACGTCTCAGGGTGGTCGACCACGGCGGGACTCGAGCCTCGGCCTCTGAGTGACGGCTCAGAGGGCTAGCCACTGGTCCACACGTCTCAGGGTGGTCGACCACGGTAGGATTCGAGCCCCGGCCTCTGAGTGACGGCTCAGTGCGCTAGCCACTGGTCCACACGTCTCAAGGTGGTCGACCACGGCGGGACTCGAGCCCCGGCCTCTGAGTGACGGCTCAGAGCGCTAGCCACTGGTCCACACGTCTCAGGGTGGTCGACCACGGCGGGACCCGAGCCTTGGCCTCTGAATGACGGCTCAGTGCGCTAGCCACTGGTCCACATGTCTCAGGGTCCACCTCGGGGTCAACCTCGGCGGGAGTCGAGCCCCAGCCTCTGAGTGACGGCTCAGAGCGCTAGCCACTGGTCCACACGTCTCAGGGTGGTCGATCACGGCGGGACTCGAGCCCCGGCCTCTGAGTGACGGCTCAGAGCGCTAGCCACTGGTCCACACGTCTCAGGGTGGTCGACCACGGCGGGACTCGAGCCCCGGCCTCTGAGTGACGGCTCAGTGCACTAGCCACTGGTCCACGAGTCTCAGGGTGGTCGATCACGGCGGGACTCGAGCCCCGGCCTCTGAGTGACGGCTCAGAGCGCTAGCCACTGGTCCACACGTCTCAGGGTGGTCGACCACGGCAGGACTCGAGCCCCGGCCTCTGAGTGACGGCTCAGTGCGCTAGCCACTGGTCCACACGTCTCAGGGTGGTCGACCACGGCAGGACTCGAGCCCCGGCCTCTGAGTGACGGCTCAGTGCGCTAGCCACTGGTCCACACGTCTCAGGGTGGTCGACCACGGCAGGACTCGAGCCCCGGCCTCTGAGTGACGGCTCAGAGGGCTAGCCACTGGTCCACACGTCTCAGGGTGGTCGACCACGGCAGGACTCGAGCCCCGGCCTCTGAGTGATGGCTCAGTGCGCTAGCCACTGGTCCACATGTCTCAGGGTCCACCTCGGGGTCAACCTCGGCGGGAGTCGAGCCCCGGCCTCTGAGTGACGGCTCAGAGCGCTAGCCACTGGTCCACACGTCTCAGGGTGGTCGACCACGGCAGGACTCGAGCCCCGGCCTCTGAGTGACGGCTCAGTGCGCTAGCCACTGGTCCACACGTCTCAGGGTGGTCGACCACCGCAGGACTCGAGCCCCGGCCTCTGAGTGACGGCTCAGTGCGCTAGCCACTGGTCCACACGTCTCAGGGTGGTTGACCACGGCGGGACCCGAGCCTTGGCCTCTGAATGACGGCTCAGTGCGCTAGCCACTGGTCCACATGTCTCAGGGTGGTCGACCACCGCAGGACTCGAGCCCCGGTCTCTGAATGACGGCTCAGTGCGCTAGCCACTGGTCCACATGTCTCAGGGTGGTCGACCACCGCAGGAATCGAGCCCAGGCCTCTGAGTGACGGCTCAGTGCGCTAGCCACTGGTCCACACGTCTCAGGGTGGTCGACCACGGCGGGACTCGAGCCCCGGCCTCTGAGTGACGGCTCAGAGCGCTAGCCAATGGTCCACACGTCTCATGGTGGTCGACCACGGCGGGACTCGAGCCCCGGCCTCTGAGTGACGGCTCAGAGCGCTAGACACTGGTCCACACGTCTCAGGGTGGTCGACCACGGCAGGACTCGAGCCCCGGCCTCTGAGTGACGGCTCAGAGCGCTAGCCACTGGTCCACACGTCTCAGGGTGGTCGACCACGGCGGGACTCGAGCCCCGGCCTCTGAATGACGGCTCAGTGCGCTAGCCACTGGTCCACACGTCTCAGGGTGGTCGACCTCGGCGGGACTCGAGCCACACCGTCTGAATGACGGCTCAGTGCGCTAGCCACTGGTCCACACGTCTCAGGGTGGTCGACCACGGCGGGACTCGAGCCCCGGCCTCTGAGTGACGGCTCAGTGCGCTAGCCACTGGTCCACACGTCTCAGGGTGGTCGATCACGGCAGGACTCGAGCCCCGGCCTCTGAGTGACGACTGAGAGCGCTAGCCACTGGACCACACGTCTCAGGGTGGTCGACCACCGCAGGACTCGAGCCCCGGCCTCTGAGTGACGGCTCAGAGCGCTAGCCACTGGTCCACACGTCTCAGGGTGGTCGACCACGGCAGGACTCGAGCCCCGGCCTCTGAATGACGGCTCAAAGCGCTAGTCACTGGTCCACACGTTTCAGGGTGGTCGACCTCGGCGGGACTCGAGCCACACCGTCTGAATGACGGCTCAGTGCGCTAGCCACTGGTCCACACGTCTCAGGGTGGTCGACCACGGCGGGACTCGAGCCCCGGCCTTTGAGTGACGGCTCAGTGCGCTAGCCACTGGTCCACACGTCTCAGGGTGGTCGACCACGGCGGGACTCGAGCCCCGGCCTCTGAGTGACGGCTCAGTGCGCTAGCCACTGGTCCACACGTCTCAGGGTGGTCGACCACGGCGGGACCCGAGCCCCGGCATCTGAGTGACGGCTCAGAAGGCTAGCCACTGGTCCACACGTCTCAGGGTGGTCGACCACGGCGGGACTCGAGCCCCGGCCTCTGAGTGACGGCTCAGTGCGCTAGCCACTGGTCCACACGTCTCAGGGTGGTCGACCACCGCAGGACTCGAGCCCCGGCCTCTGAGTGACAGCTCAGTGCGCTAGCCACTGGTCCACACGTCTCAGGGTGGTCGACCACGGCGGGACTCGTGCCCCGGCCTCTGAGTGACGGCTCAGTGCGCTAGCCACTGGTCCACACGTCTCAGGGTGGTCGACCACGGCGGGACTCGAGCCCCGGCCTCTGAGTGACGGCTCAGTGCGCTAGCCACTGGTCCACACGTCTCAGGGTGGTCGACCACCGCAGGACTCGAGCCCCGGCCTCTGAGTGACGGCTCAGAGCGCTATTCACTGGTCCACACGTCTCAGGATGGTCGACCACGGCGGGACTCGAGCCCCGGCCTCTGAGTGACGGCTCAGTGCGCTAGACTGGTCCACACGTCTCAGGGTGGTCGACCACGGCAGGACTCGAGCCCCGGCCTCTGAGTGACGGCTCAGAGGGCTAGCCACTGGTCCACACGTCTCAGGGTGGTCGACCACGGCGGGAATCGAGCCCCGGCCTCTGAGTGACGGCTCAGAGGGCTAGCCACTGGTCCACACGTCTCAGGGTGGTCGACCACGGCAGGAATCGAGCCCCGGCCTCTGAGTGACGGCTCAGAGCGCTAGCCACTGGTCCACACGTCTCAGGGTGGTCGACCACGGCAGGACTCGAGCCCCGGCCTCTGAGTGACGGCTCAGAGCGCTAGCCACTGGTCCACACGTCTCAGGGTGGTCGACCACGGCGGGACTCGAGCCCCGGCCTCTGAGTGACGGCTCAGAGGGCTAGCCACTGGTCCACACGTCTCAGGGTGGTCGACCACGGCAGGACTCGAGCCCCGGCCTCTGAGTGACGGCTCAGAGCGCTAGCCACTGGTCCACACGTCTCAGGGTGGTCGACCACGGCAGGACCCGAGCCCCGGCCTCTGAGTGACGGCTCAGAGCGCTAGCCACTGGTCCACACTACTCAGGGTGGTCGACCACGGCAGGAATCGAGCCCCGGCCTTTGAGTGACGGCTCAGTGCGCTAGCCACCGGTCCACACTACTCAGGGTGGTCGACCACGGCGGGACTCGAGCCCCGGCCTCTGAGTGACGGCTCAGAGCGCTAGCCACTGGTCCACACGTCTCAGGGTGGTCGACCACGGCGGGAATCGTGCCCCGGCCTCTGAGTGACGGCTCAGAGCGCTAGCCACTGGTCCACACGTCTCAGGGTGGTCGACCACGGCAGGACTCGAGCCTTGGCCTCTGAGTGACGGCTCAGTGCGCTAGCCACTGGTCCACACGTCTCAGGGTGGTCGACCACGGCAGGACTCGAGCCCCGGCCTCTGAGTGACGGCTCAGAGGGCTAGCCACTGGTCCACACGTCTCAGGGTGGTCGACCACGGCAGGACTCGAGCCTTGGCCTCTGAATGGCGGCTCAGTGCGCTAGCCACTGGTCCACACGTCTCAGGGTGGTCGACCACGGCAGGACTCGAGTCCCGGCCTCTGAGTGACGGCTCAGTGCGCTAGCCACTGGTCCACACGTCTCAGGGTGGTCGACCACGGCAGGACTCGAGCCCCGGCCTCTGAGTGACGGCTCAGAGCGCTAGCCACTGGTCCACACGTCTCAGGGTGGTCGACCACCGCAGGACTCGAGCCCCGGCCTCTGAGTGACGGCTCAGTGCACTAGCCACCGGTCCACACGTCTCAGGGTGGTCGACCACGGCAGGAATCGAGCCCCGGCCTCTGAGTGACGGCT
The DNA here is from genome assembly GCA_964007535.1 of Brachyptera risi. Classification (NCBI taxonomy): domain Eukaryota; kingdom Metazoa; phylum Arthropoda; class Insecta; order Plecoptera; family Taeniopterygidae; genus Brachyptera; species Brachyptera risi. The sequence continues at coordinate 7,173,456 of OZ023332.1, forward strand.
CAGAGGGCTAGTCACTGGTCCACACGTCTCAGGGTGGTCGACCACGGCGGGACTCGAGCCCCGGCCTCTGAGTGACGGCTCAGAGGGCTAGTCACTGGTCCACACGTCTCAGGGTGGTCGACCACGGCAGGAATCGAGCCCCGGCCTCTGAGTGACGGCTCAGAGCGCTAGCCACTGGTCCACACGTCTCAGGGTGGTCGACCACGGCAGGACTCGAGCCCCTGCCTCTGAGTGACGGCTCAGAGGGCTAGCCACTGGTCCACACGTCTCAGGGTGGTCGACCACGGCAGGACTCGAGCCCCGGCCTCTGAGTGACGGCTCAGAGGGCTAGTCACTGGTCCACATGTCTCAGGGTGGTCGACCACCGCAGGACTCGAGCCCCGGCCTCTGAGTGACGGCTCAAAGCGCTAGTCACTGGTCCACACGTCTCAGGGTGGTCGACCTCGGCGGGACTCGAGCCACACCGTCTGAATGACGGCTCAGTGCGCTAGCCACTGGTCCACACGTCTCAGGGTGGTCGACCACGGCGGGACTCGAGCCCCGGCCTCTGAGTGACGGCTCAGTGCGCTAGCCACCGGTCCACACGTCTCAGGGTGGTCGACCACGGCAGGAATCGAGCCCCGGCCTCTGAGTGACGGCTCAGTGCGCTAGCCACTGGTCCACACGTCTCAGGGTGGTCGACCACTGCAGGACTCGAGCCCCGGCCTCTGAGTGACGGCTCAGAGCGCTAGCCACTGGTCCACACGTCTCAGGGTGGTCGACCACGGCAGGAATCGAGCCCCGGCCTCTGAGTGACGGCTCAGAGCGCTAGCCACTGGTCCACACGTCTCAGGGTGGTCGACCACGGCAGGAATCGAGCCCCGGCCTCTGAGTGACGGCTCAGAGGGCTAGCCACTGGTCCACACGTCTCAGGGTGGTCGACCACCGCAGGACTCGAGCCCCGGCCTCTGAGTGACGGCTCAGTGCGCTAGCCACTGGTCCACACGTCTCAGGGTGGTCGACCACGGCAGGAATTGAGCCCCGGCCTCTGAGTGACGGCTCAGAGCGCTAGCCACTGGTCCACACGTCTCAGGGTGGTCGACCACGGCGGGACTCGAGCCCCGGCCTCTGAGTGACGGCTCAGAGGGCTAGCCACTGGTCCACACGTCTCAGGGTGGTCGAGCACCGCAGAACTCGAGCCCCGGCCTCTGAGTGACGGCTCAGTGCGCTAGCCACTGGTCCACACGTCTCAGGGTGGTCGACCACGGCAGGACTCGTGCCCCGGCCTCTGAGTGACGGCTCAGAGGGCCAGCCACTGGTCCACACGTCTCAGGGTGGTCGACCACGGCGGGACTCGAGCCCCGGCCTCTGAGTGACGGCTCAGTGCGCTAGCCACTGGTCCACACGTCTCAGGGTGGTCGACCACGGCAGGACTCGAGCCCCGGCCTCTGAGTGACGGCTCAGTGCGCTAGCCACTGGTCCACACGTCTCAGGGTGGTCGACCACGGCAGGACTCGAGCCCCGGCCTCTGAGTGACGGCTCAGTGCGCTAGCCACTGGTCCACACGTCTCAGGGTGGTCGACCACGGCGGGACTCGAGCCCCGGCCTCTGAGTGACGGCTCAGAGCGCTAGCCACTGGTCCACACGTCTCAGGGTGATCGACCACGGCAGGACTCGAGCCCCGGCTTCTGAGTGACGGCTCAGAGGGCTAGCCACTGGTCCACACGTCTCAGGGTGGTCGACCACCGCAGGACTCGAGCCCCGGCCTCTGAGTGACGGCTCAGTGCGCTAGCCACCGGTCCACACGTCTCAGGGTGGTCGACCACGGCGGGACTCGAGCCCCGGCCTCTGAGTGACGGCTCAGAGGGCTAGCCACTGGTCCACACGTCTCAGGGTGGTCGATCACGGCGGGACTCGAGCCCCGGCCTCTGAGTGACGGCTCAGAGCGCTAGCCACTGGTCCACACGTCTCAGGGTGGTCGACCACGGCAGGAATCGAGCCCCGGCCTCTGAGTGACGGCTCAGAGCGCTAGCCACTGGAACCCACGAGCTGTCGACAGCTTCAGATCCGAACATCATTTCTGTAACAATTACAATTATCTTCCGTTGATGAAAACAGAGAAAATATAATTATATTTGTCCTTCCATCAAATCAACTGATTACGTTTCTCTGAACCACCCGTGCGCTAGTGCTGTGGGATAGGGGGGACGGTCGCTCGGAGCCTTCATCTCTCGTGGATACATGTTACACACGAGAGATGGAGGCTCGAACCACCCGTGCGCTAGTGGTGTGGGATAGGGGGGACGGTCGCTCGGAGCCTCCATCTCTCGTGGATACAAGTTACACACGAGAGATGGATGCTCGAACCACCCGTGCGCTAGTGGTGTGGGATAGGGGGGACGGTCGCTCGGAGCCTTTATCTCTCGTGGATACAAGTAACACACTAGAGAAGGAGGCTCGAACCACCCGTGCGCTAGTGGTGTGAGATAGGGGGGACGGTCGCTCGGAGCCTCCATCTCTCGTGGATACAATTTACACACGAGAGATGAAGGCTCGAACCACCCGTGCGCTAGTGGTGTGGGACAGGGGGGACGGCCGCTCGGAGCCTTCATCTCTCGTGGATACAAGTAACACACTAGAGAAGGAGGCTCGAACCACCCGTGCGCTAGTGGTGTGAGATAGGGGGGACGGTCATTCGGAGCCTTCATCTCTCGTGGATACAAGTAACACACGAGAGATGGCGGCTCGAACCACCCGTGCGCTAGTGGTGTGGGATAGGGGGGACGGTCGCTCGGAGCCTTCATCTCTCGTGGATACAAGTTACACACGAGAGATGGAGGCTCGAACTACCCGTGCGCTAGTGGTGTGGGACAGGGGGGACGGCCGCTCGGAGCCTTCATCTCTCGTGGATACAAGTAACACACTAGAGAAGGAGGCTCGAACCACCCGTGCGCTAGTGGTGTGAGATAGGGGGGACGGTCGCTCGGAGCCTCCATCTCTCGTGGATACAATTTACAGACGAGAGATGAAGGCTCGAACCACCCGTGCTGTAGTGGTGAGGGATAGGGGGGACGGCCGCTCGGAGCCTTCATCTCACGTGGATGCAAGTTACACACGAGAGATGAAGGCTCGAACCACCCGTGCGCTAGTGGTGTGAGATAGGGGGGACGGTCATTCGGAGCCTTCATCTCTCGTGGATACAAGTAACACACGAGAGATGGCGGCTCGAACCACCCGTGCGCTAGTGGTGTGGGATAGGGGGGACGGTCGCTCGGAGCCTTCATCTCTCGTGGATACAAGTTACACACGAGAGATGGAGGCTCGAACTACCCGTGCGCTAGTGCTGTGGGATAGGGGGGACGGTCGCTCGGAGCCTTCATCTCTCGTGGATACAAGTTACACACGAGAGATGGAGGCTCGAACCACCCGTGCGCTAGTGCTGTGGGATAGGGGAGACGGTCGCTCGGAACCTTCATCTCTCGTGGATACAAGTTACACACGAGAGATGGAGGCTCGAACCACCCGCGCGCTAGTGGTGTGGGATAGGGGAGACGGTCGCTCGGAATCTCCATCTCTCGTGGATACGAGTTACACACGAGAGTTGGAGGCTCGAACCACCCGTGCGCTAGTGCTGTGGGATAGGGGGGACGGTCATTTGGAGCCTCCACCTCTTTGGATACAAGTTACACACGAGAGATGGAGGCTCGAACCACCCGTGCGCTAATGGTGTGGGATAAGGGGGACGGTCGTTCGGAGCCTCCATCTCTCGTGGATACAAGTTACACACGAGAGATGGAGGCTCGAACCACCCGTGCGCTAATGGTGTGGGATAGGGGGGACTGTCATTCGGAGCCTCCACCTCTTTGGATACAAGTTACACACGAGAGATGAAGGCTCGAACCACCCGTGCGCTAATGGTGTGGGATAGTGGGGACGGTCGCTCGAACATAACGACATCATTCCGTCTCCCGACTGATCACCAGAAGCCATTGCATATCATTTCATTGAAGTGGATTGTAGTGGATCCGAATCCTGGCCTCCTCGAACCGAAGGCACTCGCCTCACCACTACGCCACGGTCGCTTCGATAGACATACCGATTATTCTCCCTGATCCAGTTAGGCACCGCCCCATGTGGCTCAGGCGACTGAGCACTGCGTTAGATGGACCCATCAAGGTGACCGTGTCGCGGCCGGGCGTGGGTTTCCGGCACTCATCATCACTACATAGCTGCATCAGTACATGTTGATGAGTGTCCCCAAATAACTCGTCTGTTGGTGGGGTCGCCGGGCACGCCACGTCACGGACTAGCCCGCTGTGATCGGGACATCGTTGAGCGAAGCGAGCCCTCTATCTTACCGTTTTCCTTGAAACTAGGAAAACGCCATATACGCGTTGTTAGACGAGCGGATAGTAATAGTATGTCGACGTTTTTTCCAAACTTTCGCCTACATTCGCCAATTGGGTGACATTCAAGTTATAAATGGGTGAAATCTGCTTCTAGTGGTACCAATTTGGCACTTTTTATGTTCTTTCTTCAAAATGGCTGACCCGATCAAGCTGAGAATTCCTAGAAATGATTCATTTTTCATTTTTGGGGGAAAATAATGTTTTCCCCCGTTGTGGTATTCTAATGAGTATTTTTGAATTTTCTGGAATTCATAAAAATAAAAGTTACCACCCGATAATGCCACAAAATTAAAAAGATCTAAGTTGGATGAGGAACCATGATGAAAACAAGTTTGAAGTTGATAGCTGTGGCCCTTGATAGCTGTAGACAAAAAAACATTAAACCAAACTTCATAAGAACGAACACCAATTCTTTCCAGTATGTCAAATTGAATCCTCTCTAAAGCTCCTCTAAAAATGATATGTTTATCTTTTGTTCTCGATTTTTGAGAAAAGTAATTCCTAAATGTTGTTCTCTTCCCATGAGAATATGAGTGACTTATAGCTAGGGGATGAATCTGAAGAGATGCCATTTGAGCACATCACGCTCATCTGATCAGCTGCTTGGAACAATCATGAGCACAAGCGTCTGTGCACTCTGCACAAGTGAAGCCACCATGGGATCAGCAAGACTTCATATGAGATGGAAATGAAAGCTATACACTCACCTTGATTATGACACTGTCTTCCTGATTCACCCATTGATAAGTGCATTCGTCGTGTGATCCCACTGGCAACCGAGACGTGTGGCGGAGTGGTAACACACTGAACCGTCATTCAGGAGACCGGGGCTCATCCCGCCATGGTCGACCATCTTGACAGGATTTTTTCGTGGTTTCCCTCCGTCGTTCAAGTCAATACTGGGATGTTCCTTAACAACAGGCCACGACCGACTCCTTCCCACTATCCAAAACACCTGATAAAATAACCTTCCATCTCATCATCCCATCATCTCATTCATCATCCACCTATGCCAATAGATCGTAGCAATCAGTATAGTGCGTCGTTAAAACCCAATATAAAATAATGACTCCACTGGTCTCCCCTCTTGATCTTGTTCAGAGCTACCATTTGTTTCTGAGGGATGAAACTCTCTCTTTGCACAGACGTGGACCTCGAGTGTGAACCCACGCGGGGTGAAGAGAATATTTCCTCCATAGCTCGCCCTCGGGGTTATTCTTGTGGGGTTTCAACGCTTCCAAATCATTCCAATCAAAAGTGGTCCATAGTCTAAATATATTCTTGTTGAGCAAGGTCCACCTCAGGAACTGAAGTCGCCGTTGGGCGCGGGTTCGAGTCCTGCATTAGGCATGTGTTGTTGTAAATGTCCTTTCACTCATCAGCGCTTCATAGTTTCATAATCACCTGCTTATTCGTACCCCCGTATGACCCAGCTGTTGGTGGGGTCGTTGAGCTCATTCGTACCCCCGTATGACAAAGCTGTTGGTGGTGTCGTTAAGCTCTTTCGTACCCCCGTATGACCCAGCTGTTGGTGGGGTCGTTTGGGCTCATTCGTACCCCCGTATAACCTCGTTGTTGGTGGTGTCGTTAAGCTCATTCGTACCCCCGTATGACCCAGCTGTTGGTGGTGTCGTTAAGCTCATTCGTACCCCCGTATGACCAAGCTGTTGGTGGTGTCGTTAAGCTCATTCGTACCCCCGTATGACCCAGCTGTTGGTGGTGTCGTTTAGCTCATTCGTACCCCCGTATAACCTCGTTGTTGGTGGTGTCGTTAAGCTCATTCGTACCCCCGTATGACCCAGCTGTTGGTGGTGTCGTTAAGCTCATTCGTACCCTCGTATGACCCAGCTGTTGGTGGTGTCGTTAAGCTCATTCGTACCCCCGTATGACCAAGCTGTTGGTGGTGTCGTTAAGCTCATTCGTACCCCCGTATGACCCAGCTGTTGGTGGGGTCGTTTAGGCTCATTCGTACCCCCGTATGACCAAGCTGTTGGTGGTGTCGCTAAGCTCATTCGTACCCCCGTATGACCAAGCTGTTGGTGGTGTCGTTAAGCTCATTCGTACCCCCGTATGACCCAGCTGTTGGTGGTGTCGGTAAGCTCATTCGTACCCTCGTATGACCTAGCTGTTGGTGGTGTCGTTAAGCTCATTCGTACCCCCGTATAACCCAGCTGTTGGTGGTGTCGTTAAGCTCATTCGTACCCCCGTATGACCCAGCTGTTGGTGGTGTCGTTAAGCTCATTCGTACCCTCGTATGACCCAGCTGTTGGTGGTGTCGTTAAGCTCATTCGTACCCCCGTATGACCCAGCTGTTGGTGGTGTCGTTAAGCTGATTCGTACCCCCGTATAACCCAGCTGTTGATGGTGTCGTTAGGCTAATTCGTACCCCCGTATAACTCAGCTGTTGGTGGTGTCGTTAAGCTCACTTGTACCCCCGTACGACCCAGCTGTTGGTGGTGTCGTTAAGCTCATTCGTACCCCCGTCTGACCTAGCCGTTGGTGGCAATAATCATCATCAAACAATAATAAGCATGGTCTGCCCATCCATATGTGACAGCGTTGAGCAGTGGTAGCGTGACGTAATCATGTACCCACACTGGCTTCGGCCAGTTCAATAAAGTTGAGGCCCTCCAATTGGAGACCGGGACTCAAATTTCTGGTACAATTAGTGCTGAATTAGTGCTGATTAGTGCCGTTGACTTCGTAATTAGTCCCCGCTCCCAGTGACAGATGAGTAGAAAAAACTGTGGGGGCCACAACTTCACGCTGGGCCCCCATGAAACGAATCTTGATCAGAATTGAAACCTAATTAGTGCTAAATTAGTGCTGATTAGTGCCGTTGACCCCGTAATTAGTGCTGCATTTTTTCCAGAATTTTCGGGGAACATGCCGTAGGGGGCCATGGCCCCCCAGCAACCGATCGAAGTCTTGAGTAGTGGGATAGCCGACGTGGTTTTAAAGCCTTGATTTGGGTCGACAGAAAATGAATGATACAATTTATTGATTCCGGAAGCTGATTGTGTTTGACCACACCAGAAGGTTATAACACCATGAAATGAAGGTCTCTTTGCGATTATTATGATCCTATTTAATCATAGGTCTGAATTGATTGATGATATAACCTCATTCGAAAGCCAGGTTTATTTGTTATCATAGATCCACTGTTCAACTGTATAGTTAACGCCGGGCTTGATGACGTGGCTTCAAACAAAATTCATGTTGGCTTCTTTTTTTTTCAATAACATCGAAACTTGATACAAAATCATTGTTCCCCAATTAAGGCTATGGATGAAAGATAGGATCGTTTGGACGGGGCCCCACGAGGACGATCTTACCACCCCATTTTGATTATTTAAAACTAATGAACTTCAACACCAGGACTGCTCTGTCTGTGACCATAATTTTGCGCTGTAGATAAAAGTCTTTCATAGTTTCCGAAAGTCCCAGAAAAACCGTTTCTGTGATATATCCGGACATTATCAGCATTGGTATTGAGAGTAAACAAAACACACGAATGTTGATTTCTTCCACTTTGAACCAAGTCTCTTGGGCAACGATCACTTCTTTCCATTAACAGCAGATGTAAAGTTTATCAGTATAAAATTGGAAAGAAAGTGAGTGATAGGCCTGAACTGTTATAATTAGGCCTATCACTCTACTAATTGAAGGTCATGTTGGCAGATATTCTCTGACACAATTCATGGAATGACGAAGCTAACAATCAAAGCATCATATGTTTGTACACACGCGTGTCACAGCCGCCGTGCTCTCTTGGATCAACTGTCGACAGGGACGGACGTGTTCCAGGAGTGGACCTTATCCCGACGCGGCCTGGAAGCCGAGTGTAAGATGCAAGGGTCCTGGGTTCGCGTCTCGCAACGGCGTTCTTGTCGTAACGTGTATTTAAATGGCGTATATCGAAGGGTACCGCATTCATTTTTCCCCTTCTCTCACATTACATTATTAGATGAGCGTAGCGAAGATTCCATTTCACATGCCGAAAAAAAATGGGCTTGGTTTTTATGTTTTGCTTTTTTTTGTATGTAATTTTGTGCGCGGTATACAGGTCAGGAAAAAGAAACCAATCGAATTGAAACTTTTTTTTCACATATTTATGTCATACCAGAATAGGCTGGGATTGTTATCCAGAGAAATCGTTCGGAAGGTTTTTCCGGAAAAAATCGTGAAGTTTGAAAAATCCTCATAAGAATAACCCGGAAGAAAAATACTTGATGAACAAGATTCTAAAAGCTCTAAAATTCTCACCAAATATGAACACTACTATTATACACCTTTTCAGAGATTTGTGTAACAATCAGATGAGAAATAACAAAGAAAACGTATTAAAAGTGTACATTTTATTGAATATTTGGATAAATTGGATTTGCAAAGTGTATATGCGACAGGTTGCTGCACTATAGATATCAACAAGTTGCAGGTAAGGTATTTGAACGTTTGAAGTAATCCAAGGTCCGTACATGTAAATTGAGCCGACTTAAGTAATTTTTCATTCCACATTTCTATACTACTAAGCTCATCTCACAACGCGAATCCCGCGTATTCCTAGTTTAGTTCATAACCTCGGCATTATTCTCTTCATCACCTTTCAATAAACTATCGTTCAAGGCCTAATAACCAGGTTTATCTGAAATGGGGCCTGGAATCCCTCCCTCACTGGACATCCCCATTGAGTGGGTGATCACAGGCTAGTGCGCACGCCTGGCCCATCGTCCGCCAGCACCACCGAGACAAGTGGCTAGCACACTGAACCGTCGGGGGCGCTGAAGAGCGAACACTAGAATAGCAATACTACTGAGAGTGAAGGAGGGCTCGTCGTGTAGGAATGCAGGAATGCCGTAGACAAGCTACTTTCTCGGGGAATCGGTTAGAGCACAAAGGAGCTGTGTTAGGGTGTTTGGGTTAGGTTATGATCGTTTCCTCGAATATACCATCCTCTTTCCAATTAAACACGCCAAGTCAAGTTCACTCTTGGTATAGGATCTTCATTCCAGTATTCGCCCTCCAGGCGCCCCGATCCGTAAATCCGGAGACCAGGGTCATGGCCGACCATCCTGGCAGGCGTGCATCCTGGTTTCCCTCAGTCTTCCAGGTCAATACTGAGGTGGCCAGGACCGACTCCTTCTTTAATCCAAAAAACCCTAACGAAATGACGTTTCATCTTATTACCCCATCATCTCATTCATCATTCACCGACGCCAATAGATCGTAGTCATCAGTAGGCTACGGTGCGTCGTTAAAAACCAACACAAATGAATCAATAGCACGGCCCGGTGTGCAATCACCGGCCACACCCAAGCAAGTACTCTATTGTGTCAGACGTCAGTTCAAGGTCATCGCCACTTCACGAGGTTCATTTGATACGTCACAGTTATTCAAGGCGCGTAGAATCGGTCCTAGGAAGTGGCGTGGCATATTTGTTGGCTGTAGCTGTCACAAGTGCATACGTCACTTGACACTTGACAGCCGGGCCCTGGAGTTGACACTTGTGACATTCAAGCCCTGGAGTTGACACTTGACATTCAGGCCCTAGAGTTGACACTTGTGACATTCGGACCCAGAGTTGACAATTGACATTCAGGCCCTAGAGTTGACACTTGTGACATTCAGGCCCTAAAGTTGACACTTGTGACATTCAGGCCCTAGAGTTGACACTTGTGACATTCAGGCCCTGAAGTTGACACTTGACATTCAGGCCCTAGAGTTGACACTTGACATTCAAGCCCTGGAGTTGACACTTGTGACATTCAGGCCCTAGAGTTGACACTTGTGACATTCAGGCCCTGAAGTTGACACTTGACATTCAGGCCCTAGAGTTGACATTTGTGACATTAGGGCCCTGGAGTTGACACTTGTGACATTCAGGCCCTAAAGTTGACACTTGACATTCAAGCCCTGGAGTTGACACTTGACATTCGGACCCAGAGTTGACACATGACATTCAAGCCCTAGAGTTGACACTTGTGACATTCAGGCCCTAGAGTTGACACTTGACATTCGGGCCCTAGAGTTGACACTTGACATTCGGGTCCTAGAGTTGACACTTGACATTAGGGCCCTGGAGTTGACACTTGTGACATTCAGGCCCTAAAATTGACACTTGACATTCAGGCCCTAGAGTTGACACTTGACATTCAGGCCCTAGAGTTGAACTTGACATTCGGACCCAGAGTTGACACTTGACATTCAAGCCCTAGAGTTGACACTTGTGACATTCAGGCACTAAAGTTGACACTTGACATTCAGGCCCTAGAGTTGACACTTGACATTAGGTCCCTGGAGTTGACACTTGACATTCGGGCCCTAGAGTTCACACTTGACAATCGGGCCCCAGAGTTGACACTTGACATTGAGGCCCTAGAGTTGACACTTGACTTCCGGGCCCTAGAGTTGACACTTGACATTAGGGCCCAGGAATTGGCAGGTTCACAGCCGGGTCCTAAAGTTGGCAGGTTGACTGCCAGGCCCTGGAGTTGGCAGGTTGACAGCCAGGCCCCAGAGTTGGCAGGTTGACAGCCAGGCCCTAGAGTTGGCTGGTTGACAGCCGGGCCCTAGAGTTGGCAGGTTGACAGCCAGGCCCCAGAGTTGACAGGTTGACAGCCAGGCCCCAGAGTTGGCAGGTTGACAGCCGGGCCCTGGAGTTGGCTGGTCGACTGCTAGGCCCTAGAGTTGGCAGGTTGATAGCCGGGCCCCAGAGTTGGCAGGTTGACAGCCAGGCCCTGAAGTTAGCTGGTCGACTGCCAGGCCCTAGAGTTGGAAGGTTGCAAGCCGGGCCCTAGAGTTGGCAGGTTGACAGCCAGGCCCTAGAGTTGGCAGGTTGACACCCGGGCCCTAAAGTTGTCAGGTTGGCAGCCAGGCCCTGGAGTTGGCAGGTTGAAAGCCGGGCCCTGAAGTTGGCTGGTCGACAGTCAGGCCCTGGAGTTGGCTGGTTGACAGCCGGGCCCCAGAGTTGACAGGTTGAGAGCCGGGCCCTGGAGTTGGCAGGTTGAAAGCCGGGCCCTGAAGTTGGCAGGTTGACAGCCAGGCCCTGGAGTTGGCAGGTCGACGGCCAGGCCCCAGAGTTGGCAGGTTGAAAGCCGGGCCCTGGAGTTGGCATGTTGAAAGCCGGGCCCTGGAGTTGGCTCGTCGACAGTCAGGCCCTGGAGTTGGCAGGTTGACGGCCAGGCCCTGGAGTTGGCTGGTCGACAGCCAGGCCCCAGAGTTGACAGGTTGACAGCCGGGCCCCAGAGTTGGCAGGTTGACAGCCAGGCCCTAGAGTTGACAGGTTGACAGCCAGGCCCCAGAGTTGGCAGGTTGACAGCCAGGCCCTGGAGTTGGCTGGTCGACTGCCAGGCCCTAGAGTTGGCAGGTTGACAGCCGGGCCCCAGAGTTGGCAGGTTGACAGTCAGGCCCTGGAGTCAGCTGGTTGACTGCCAGGCCCTAGAGTTGGCAGGTTGAAAGCCGGGCCCTAGAGTTGGCAGGTTGACAGCCAGGCCCTAGAGTTGGCAGGTTGACACCCGGGCCCTAGAGTTGTCAGGTTGGCAGCCAGGCCCTGGAGTTGGCTGGTCGACAGTCAGGCCCTGGAGTTGGCTGGTTGACAGCCGGGCCCCAGAGTTGGCAGGTTGAAAGCCGGGCCCTGGGGTTGGCAGGTTGAAAGCCGGGCCCTGGAGTTGGCAGGTTGAAAGCCGGGCCCCAGAGTTGGCAGGTTAAAAGCCGGGCCCTGGAGTTGGCAGGTTGACAGCCGGGCCCCAGAGTTGGCAGGTTGAAAGCCGGGCCCTGAAGTTGGCTGGTCGACAGTCAGGCCCTGGAGTTGACAGGTTGACAGCCGGGCCCCAGAGTTGGCAGGTTGAAAGCCGGGCCCTGGAGTTGGCATGTTGAAAGCCGGGCCCTGGAATGGCTGGTCGACAGTCAGGCCCTGGAGTTGGCAGGTTGACGGCCAGGCCCTGGAGTTGGCTGGTCGACAGCCAGGCCCCAGAGTTGGCAGGTTGACAGCCAGGCCCCAGAGTTGGCAGGTTGACAGCCAGGCCCTGGAGTTAGCTGGTCGACTGCCAGGACCTAGAGTTGGCAGGTTGAAAGCCGGGCCCCAGAGTTGGCAGGTTGACAGCCAGGCCCTAGAGTTGGCAGGTTGAAAGCCGGGCCCCAGAGTTTGCAGGTTGATAGCCAGGCCCTGGAGTTGGCAGGTTGACAGCCAGGCCCTAGAGTTGGCAGGTTGGAAGCCGGGCCCTGGAGTTGACAGGTTGACAGTTAGGCCCCAGAGTTGGCAGGTTGACAGACGGGCCCTAGAGTTGGCATGTTGAAAGCCGGGCCCTGGAGTTTGCAGGTTGACAGCCAGGCCCTGGAGTTGGCAGGTTGACAGCCAGGCTCTAGAGTTGGCAGGTTGACAGCCGGGCCCTAGAGTTGGCAGGTTGACAGCCGGGCCCCAGAGTTGGCAGGTTGACAGCCCGGCCTCAGAATTGGCAGGTTTACAGCCAGGCCCTAGAGTTGGCAGGTTGACAGCCGGGCCCTAGAGTTGGCAGGTCGACTGCCAGGACCTAGAGTTGGCAAGTTGAAAGCCGGGCCCTAGAGTTGGCAGGTTGACAGCCAGGCTCCAGAGTTGGCATGTTGACAGCCAGGCTCTAGAGTTGGCAGGTTGACAGCCAGGCTCTAGAGTTGGCAGGTTGACAGCCGGGCCCTAGAGTTGGCAGGTTGACAGCCGGGCCCTAGAGTTGGCAGGTTGACAGCCCGGCCCCAGAGTTGGCAGGTTTACAGCCAGGCTCTAGAGTTGGCAGGTTGACAGCCGGGCCCTAGAGTTGGCAGGTTGACAGCCGTGCACCAGAGTTGGCAGGTTGACAGCCGGGCCCAAGAGTTGGCAGGTTGACAGCTAGGCTCCAGAGTTGGCAGGTTGACAGCCAGGCTCTAGAGTTGGCAGGTTGACAGCCAGGCTCTAGAGTTGGCAGGTTGACAGCCGGGCTCTAGAGTTGGCAGGTTGACAGCCGGGCCCTAGAGTTGGCAGGTTGACAGCCAGGCCCTGGAGTTGGCAGGTTGACCTCCGGGCCCTAGAGTTGGCAGGTTGACAGCCAGGCTCTAGAGTTGGCAGGTTGACAGCCAGGCCCTAGAGTTGGCAGGTTGAGAGCCGGGCCCTAGAGTTGGCAGGTTGACAGCCAGGCCCTGGAGTTGGCAGGTTGACCTCCGGGCCCTAGAGTTGGCAGGTTGACAGCCAGGCTCTAGAGTTTGCATGTCGACAGCCGGGCTCTAGAGTTGGCAGGTTGACAGCCGGGCCCTAGAGTTGGCAGGTTGACAGCCAGGCCCTGGAGTTGGCAGGTTGACCTCCGGGCCCTGGAGTTGGCAGGTTGACCTCCGGGCCCTAGAGTTGGCAGGTCGACAGCCGGGCCCTAGAGTTGGCAGGTTGACATCCGGGCCCTAGAGTTGGCAGGTTGACAGCCAGGCCCTGGAGTTGGCAGGTTGACCTCCGGGCCCTGGAGTTGGCAGGTCGACAGCCGGGCCCCAGAGTTGGCAGGTTGACAGCCGGGCCCTAGAGTTGGCAGGTTGACAGCCAGGCTCTAGAGTTGGCAGGTTGACAGCCGGGCCCTAGAGTTGGCAGGTTGACAGCCAGGCCCTGGAGTTGGCAGGTTGACCTCCGGGCCCTGGAGTTGGCAGGTTGACCTCCGGGCCCTAGAGTTGGCAGGTCGACAGCCGGGCCCTAGAGTTGGCAGGTTGACAGCCGGGCCCTAGAGTTGGCAGGTTGACAGCCAGGCCCTGGAGTTGGCAGGTTGACCTCCGGGCCCTAGAGTTGGCAGGTCGACAGCCGGGCCCTAGAGTTGGCAGGTTGACAGCCGGGCCCTAGAGTTGGCAGGTTGACAGCCAGGCCCTGGAGTTGGCAGGTTGACCTCCGGGCCCTAGAGTTGGCAGGTTGACAGCCAGGCTCTAGAGTTGGCAGGTTGACAGCCAGACCCTAGAGTTGGCAGGTTGAGAGCCGGGCCCTAGAGTTGGCAGGTTGACAGCCAGGCCCTGGAGTTGGCAGGTTGACCTCCGGGCCCTGGAGTTGGCAGGTTGACAGCCAGGCTCTAGAGTTTGCAGGTCGACAGCCGGGCTCTAGAGTTGGCAGGTTGACAGCCGGGCCCTAGAGTTGGCAGGTTGACAGCCAGGCCCTGGAGTTGGCAGGTTGACCTCCGGGCCCTGGAGTTGGCAGGTTGACCTCCGGGCCCTAGAGTTGGCAGGTCGACAGCCGGGCCCTAGAGTTGGCAGGTTGACAGCCGGGCCCTAGAGTTGGCAGGTTGACAGCCAGGCCCTGGAGTTGGCAGGTTGACCTCCGGGCCCTGGAGTTGGCAGGTCGACAGCCGGGCCCTAGAGTTGGCAGGTTGACAGCCGGGCCCTAGAGTTGGCAGGTTGACAGCCAGGCTCTAGAGTTGGCAGGTTGACAGCCTGGCCCTAGAGTTGGCAGGTTGACAGCCAGGCCCTGGAGTTGGCAGGTTGACCTCCGGGCCCTGGAGTTGGCAGGTTGACCTCCGGGCCCTAGAGTTGGCAGGTCGACAGCCGGGCCCTAGAGTTGGCAGGTTGACAGCCGGGCCCTAGAGTTGGCAGGTTGACAGCCAGGCCCTGGAGTTGGCAGGTTGACCTCCGGGCCCTAGAGTTGGCAGGTCGACAGCCGGGCCCTAGAGTTGGCAGGTTGACAGCCGGGCCCTAGAGTTGGCAGGTTGACAGCCAGGCTCTAGAGTTGGCAGGTTGACAGCCGGGCCCTAGAGTTGGCAGGTTGACAGCCGGGCCCTAGAGTTGGCAGGTTGACAGCCAGGCCCTAGAGTTGGCAGGTTGACAGCTGGTGGACGGGAATATGACGTGTCAACACTCGGGTCAAGACTAGCAGATCACCAATCCTTGTTTTCCAATAAACAGGCAAGCAAGACCGTTCAGAAGCAGATCCTTCTGGTTGGTACTCAGTGCTACCTACACATGTAGGTGTTTGTTAGTGCTTGTTAGTGTCACAGAAAGTTTTCTAGTGCTATCTCATTTCAGTCACATATAAATGTTGAAAATCGATAAATCATCGATGTACTTTGCTATCCCGCACATGACCCAAATCTTTCTGCACATAAATAGTACAGCACTGACGAGGAAATGAATGGCACTAAACAGCACCATCACGATTGAATATAGTGATGCCAAAAAATCCCATTTCCGATCATGGACATGGATTTGGTAAAGTAGTGCCAGCACTGAAAAAGTACCGAGAATTTAATTTACGGCATCAACCTGCACTAACGAAGCACTAACGATTGGCAGTCGATGAAAATGTACTTGGAACTTGTGCGGGGCCCACTTCCCGGGGTTTGCATGATCCCTGTGGACTCTGGAACATGGATGGGAAATGTCAGAATGGTTCGCTTTCTTCCCACTGTTCGTCCATCACCCAAGACATTTCCATTCTCCCATTTCATCAACCATTGATACGAGTGATTGAAACGAGGATCATTTGTTACAACTGATGTGTACAACTGTTCCAATTTATGCCCATCACTTCTTCTCTTTACCTTCCTTATAATAAACTCTACATCTGATGTTAATGGGAAGAAGTGAACAAGATCATTGCCCAAGAGACTTAGTTCAAAGTGGAAGATATCAACATCCGTGTGTTTTGTTCACTGTTAACTCCAATGCTGATGTCCGGATATATTTCACAAACGGTTTTCACTCAGGACCTGTAATAGGTTCCGGTATTTTGGAAACTGAGAGACTTCAGTCCTGGTGTTAAAGTTCATCCGTTATAAATGATTCTGATGGGGTGGTAAGGTCGCCCTTGTGGTGCCCCGTCCAAACGATCCTACCTTTCATCCAGAGCTCTAATTGGGGAGCAATGATTTTTAACAAGTTTCTACGTTATTTGAAAAAAAAAATCTAGACATCATTTGAACCGTGAACCGTGACATTCAGTGTATTCATCGTGGAAGCCAGTGGCGTGGATTGAAGTAAAGTTGGGGAGTCGTTCCACAATCACTGATCCCTACAGGCCTTCGGCTGGAGCCGGATATTGGCCGTGCCGTGGCGAGCCGCGCGAAGGTTGCTCTATATCCGGCAAGGACACAGATCGCTATCTGCACTTGTAGGCGGCCGCCTGTTACCGATCGGGCTATCGACAGCTGTTAGCGTAACTGAACATTCCTCGCGGTAATAGACCAATACCAGCCAATACCTACTTTATATTTGGGTTTTATCGACGCACTATAATGATAGCTTGGATCTATTGGCGTCGAATGAATGATTGATGAGATGATGGGATGATGAGATGAAGGTTTCTTCAATAGTGGGGAGGAAGCGGACGTGGCCTATATTGTAAGACTAAAGAGGGAAACCACAAAAAACCCATGTAAAGGTGGACGGTGGCGGGTATCGAACCAGGTCCGATCCCATATACCCCTTCACCTCCCGGATTACATGAAGCGAAGGCGTTAACCACTGCGCTGCATGTGCCGGTCAACGACCATACCGACAGCTGGGTTATACGCATGAGACAGAGCTGATAAGACTATGCAGTAATGTCGAGTGTCAGGAGGTTTATGAAAACTCGTTGGGTAGCGGGACTCGAACCCAAACCCAACAGTGACTTCAGCTCCTGAAGTGCAGCGACCTCATGATGAGCTACCCGGGCTAGATCTGGAGTTGTATCAATCAAAGTATAGGCTTCTGTCAAGTGACGTCACTCATTGTTGCAAGAGAGACAATAATGTCCATCAGTTGGAATTGACCAATCAGAATGTTTGGTGGTCCACCAGTTCGCTGTGTTGCTATGGTAACCACAGGCTTCTGTCAAGTGACGTCACTCATTGTTGCAAGAGACAGACAACAATGTCCACCAGTTGAAATTGACCAATCACAATTTTTGGTAGTCCACCAGTTCACTGTGTTGCTATGGTAGCTATGGGCTTCTGTCAAGTGACGTCACTCATTGTTGCAAGAGACAGACAACGATGTACATCAGTTAGAATTGACCAATCAGAATGTTTGGTAGTCCACCAGTTCGCTGTGTTGGTATGGTAGCTATAGGCTACTGTCAAGTGACGTCACTCCATGTTGCAAGAGACAGACAACAAAATCCATCAGTTGGAATTGACCAATCAGAATGTTTGGTAGTCCACCAGTTCACTGTGTTGCTATGGTAGCTATAGGCTTCTGTCAAGTGACGTCACTCATTGTTGCAAGAGACAGACAACAATGTCCATCACTTGGAATTTACCAATCAGAATGTTTGGTAGTCCACCAGTTCACTGTGTTGCTATGGTAGCTATAGGCTTCTGTCAAGTGACGTCACTCATTGTTGCAAGAGACAGACAACAATGTACATCAGTTAGAATTGACGGATCAGAATACTTGGAAGTCCACCGGTTCGCTGTGTTGCTATGGTAACTACAGGCTTCTGTCAAGTGACGTCACTCATTGTTGCCAGAAACAGACAACAATGTACACAAGTTAGAATTGACCAATCAGAATGCTTGGTAGTCCACCATTTTGCTGTGTTGCTATGGTAACTACAGGCTTCTGTCAAGTAACGTCACTCATTGTTGCAAGAAACAGACAACAATGTCCACAAGTTAGAATTGACCGATCAGAATGCTTGGAAGTCCACCAGTTCGCTGTGTTGCTATGGTAACTACAGGCTTCTGTCAAGTGACGTCACTCATTGTTGCAAGAAACAGACAACAATGTCCACAAGTTAGAATTGACGGATCAGAATGCTTGGTGAACCACCAGTTCGCTGTGTTGCTAAGGTAACTACAGGCTTCTGTCAAGTGACGTCACTCATTGTTGCAAGAGACAAACAACAATGTCCACAAGTTTGAATTGACCGATCAGAATGCTTGGAAGTCCACCAGTTCACTGTGTTGCTATGGTTACTACAGGCTTCTGTCAAGTGACGTCACTCATTGTTGCAAGAGACAGACAACAATGTCCACAAGTTAGAATTGACCGATCAGAATGCTTGGAAGTCCACCAGTTCGCTGTGTTGCTATGGTAACTACAGGCATCTGTCAAGTGACGTCACTCATTGTTGCAAGAAACAGACAACAATGTCCACAAGTTAGAATTAACCGATCAGAATGCTTGGAAGTCCACCAGTTCGCTGTGTTGCTATGGTAACTACAAGCTTCTGTCAAGTGACGTCACTCATTGTTGCAAGAAACAGACAACAATGTCCACAAGTTAGAATTGACCGATCAGAATGCTTGGAAGTACACCAGTTCGCTGTGTTGCTATGGTAACTACAGGCTTCTGTCAAGTGACGTCACTCATTGTTGCCAGAAACAAAAAACAATGTCCACAAGTTAGAATTGACGGATCAGAATGCTTGGTGAACCACCAGTTCGCTGTGTTGCTATGGTAACTACAGGCTTCTGTCAAGTGACGTCACTCATTGTTGCAAGAGACAGACAACAATGTCCACAAGTTAGAATTGACCGATCAGAATGCTTGGAAGTCCACCAGTTCGCTGTGTTGCTATGGTAACTACATGCTTCTGTCAAGTGACGTCACTCATTGTTGCCAGAAACAGACAACAATGTCCACAAGTTAGAATTGACCGATCAGAATGCTTGGAAGTCCACCAGTTCGCTGTGTTGCTATGGTAACTACAAGCTTCTGTCAAGTGACGTCACTCATTGTTGCAAGAAACAGACAACAATGTCCACAAGTTAGAATTGACCGATCAGAATGCTTGGAAGTCCACCAGTTCGCTGTGTTGCTATGGTAACTACAGGCTTCTGTCAAGTGACGTCACTCATTGTTGCCAGAAACAGACAACAATGTCCACAAGTCAGAATTGACCGATCAGAATGCTTGGAAGTCCACCAGTTCGCTGTGTCGCTAAGGTAACCACAGGCTTCTGTCAAGTGACGTCACTCATTGTTGCAAGAGACAGACAACAATGTCCACAAGTTAGAATTGACCGATCAGAATGCTTGGTAGTCCACCAGTTCGCTGTGTTGCTATGGTAACTAAAGGCTTCTGTCGAGTGACGTCACTCGTTGTTGTAAGAGACAGACAACAATGTACATTACTTGGAATTGACCGATCAGAATGATTGATAGTCCACCAGTTCGCTGTGTTGCTATGGTAACCACAGGCTTCTGTCAAGAGACGTCACTCATTGTTGTAAGAGACAGACAACAATGTCCAATAGTTGGAATTGACCAATCAGAATGTTTGGTAGTCCACCAGCTCGCTGTGTTGCTATGGTATAACTATAGGCTTCTGACAAGTGACGCCACACATTGTTGCAAGAGACAGACAAGAATGTCCACAAGTTAGAATTGACGGATCAGAATGCTTGGTAGTCCACCAGTTCGCTGTGTTGCTATGGTAGCTATAGGCTTCTGTCAAGAGACGTCACTCATTGTTGCAAGAGACAGACAACAATGTCCACCAGTTGGAGTTGACCAATCAGAATGTTTGGTAGTCCACCAGTTCGCTGTGTTGCTATGGTAACTATAGGCTTCTGTCAAGTGACGTCACTCATTGTTGCAAGAGACAGACAAGAATGTCCACAAGTTAGAATTGACTGATCAGAATGCTTGGTAGTCCACCAGTTCGCTGTGTTGCTATGGTGACTATAGGCTTCTGTCAAGTGACGGCACTCATTGTTGCAAGAAACAGAAAACAATTTCCACCAGTTGGAATTGACCAATCAGAATATTTGGTAGTACACCAGTTCACTGTGTTGCTATGGTAGCTACAGGCTTCTAGCAAGTGACGTCACTCATTGTTGCAAGAAACAGACAACAATGTCCACAAGTTAGAATTGACCGATCAGAATGCTTGGTAGTCCACCAGTTCGCTGTGTTGCTATGGTAACTAAAGGCTTCTGTCGAGTGACGTCACTCGTTGTTGTAAGAGACAGACAACAATGTACATTACTTGGAATTGACCGATCAGAATGCTTGATAGTCCACCAGTTCGCTGTGTTGCTATGGTAACCACAGGCTTCTGTCAAGAGACGTAACTCATTGTTGTAAGAGACAGACAACAATGTCCAATAGTTGGAATTGACCAATCAGAATGTTTGGTAGTCCACCAGCTCGCTGTGTTGCTATGGTATAACTATAGGCTTCTGACAAGTGACGTCACACATTGTTGCAAGAGACAGACAAGAATGTCCACAAGTTAGAATTGACCGATCAGAATGCTTGGAAGTCCACCAGTTCACTGTGTTGCTATGGTAACTACAGGCTTCTGTCAAGTGACGTCACTCATTGTTGCAAGAGACAGACAACAATGTCCACAAGTTAGAATTGACCGATCAGAATGCTTGGAAGTCCACCAGTTCGCTGTGTTGCTATGGTAACTACAGGCATCTGTCAAGTGACGTCACTCATTGTTGCAAGAAACAGACAACAATGTCCACAAGTTAGAATTAACCGATCAGAATGCTTGGAAGTCCACCAGTTCGCTGTGTTGCTATGGTAACTACAAGCTTCTGTCAAGTGACGTCACTCATTGTTGCAAGAAACAGACAACAATGTCCACAAGTTAGAATTGACCGATCAGAATGCTTGGAAGTACACCAGTTCGCTGTGTTGCTATGGTAACTACAGGCTTCTGTCAAGTGACGTCACTCATTGTTGCCAGAAACAAAAAACAATGTCCACAAGTTAGAATTGACGGATCAGAATGCTTGGTGAACCACCAGTTCGCTGTGTTGCTATGGTAACTACAGGCTTCTGTCAAGTGACGTCACTCATTGTTGCAAGAGACAGACAACAATGTCCACAAGTTAGAATTGACCGATCAGAATGCTTGGAAGTCCACTAGTTCGCTGTGTTGCTATGGTAACTACATGCTTCTGTCAAGTGACGTCACTCATTGTTGCCAGAAACAGACAACAATGACCACTAGTTAGAATTGACCGATCAGAATGCTTGGAAGTCCACCAGTTCGCTGTGTTGCTATGGTAACTACAGGCTTCTGTCAAGTGACGTCACTCATTGTTGCAAGAAACAGACAACAATGTCCACAAGTTAGAATTGACCGATCAGAATGCTTGGAAGTCCACCAGTTCGCTGTGTTGCTATGGTAACTACAGGCTTCTGTCAAGTGACGTCACTCATTGTTGCCAGAAACAGACAACAATGTCCACAAGTCAGAATTGACCGATCAGAATGCTTGGAAGTCCACCAGTTCGCTGTGTCGCTAAGGTAACCACAGGCTTCTGTCAAGTGACGTCACTCATTGTTGCAAGAGACAGACAACA
Source organism: Brachyptera risi (assembly GCA_964007535.1). Classification (NCBI taxonomy): domain Eukaryota; kingdom Metazoa; phylum Arthropoda; class Insecta; order Plecoptera; family Taeniopterygidae; genus Brachyptera; species Brachyptera risi. Next base: position 7,195,053 of record OZ023332.1, read on the forward strand.
ATGTTCACAAGTTAGAATTGACCGATCAGAATGCTTGGTAGTCCACCAGTTCGCTGTGTTGCTATGGTAACTAAAGGCTTCTGTCGAGTGACGTCACTCGTTGTTGTAAGAGACAGACAACAATGTACATTACTTGGAATTGACCGATCAGAATGCTTGATAGTCCACCAGTTCGCTGTGTTGCTATGGTAACCACAGGCTTCTGTCAAGAGACGTCACTCATTGTTGTAAGAGACAGACAACAATGTCCAATAGTTGGAATTGACCAATCAGAATGTTTGGTAGTCCACCAGCTCGCTGTGTTGCTATGGTATAACTATAGGCTTCTGACAAATGACGTCACACATTGTTGCAAGAGACAGACAAGAATGTCCACAAGTTAGAATTGACCGATGAGAATGCTTGGTAGTCCACCAGTTCGCTGTGTTGCTATGGTAGCTATAGGCTTCTGTCAAGAGACGTCACTCATTGTTGCAAGAGACAGACAACAATGTCCACCAGTTGGAGTTGACCAATCAGAATGTTTGGTAGTCCACCAGTTCGCTGTGTTGCTATGGTAACTATAGGCTTCTGTCAAGTGACGTCACTCATTGTTGCAAGAGACAGACAAGAATGTCCACAAGTTAGAATTGACTGATCAGAATGCTTGGTAGTCCACCAGTTCGCTGTGTTGCTATGGTGACTAAAGGCTTCTGTCAAGTGACGTCACTCATTGTTGCAAGAAACAGAAAACAATGTCCACCAGTTGGAATTGACCAATCAGAATATTTGGTAGTACACCAGTTCACTGTGTTGCTATGGTAGCTACAGGCTTCTAGCAAGTGACGTCACTCATTGTTGCAAGAAACAGACAACAATGTCCACAAGTTAGAATTGACCGATCAGAATGCTTGGTAGTCCACCAGTTCGCTGTGTTGCTATGGTAACTAAAGGCTTCTGTCGAGTGACGTCACTCGTTGTTGTAAGAGACAGACAACAATGTACATTACTTGGAATTGACCGATCAGAATGCTTGATAGTCCACCAGTTCGCTGTGTTGCTATGGTAACCACAGGCTTCTGTCAAGAGACGTCACTCATTGTTGTAAGAGACAGACAACAATGTCCAATAGTTGGAATTGACCAATCAGAATGTTTGGTAGTCCACCAGCTCGCTGTGTTGCTATGGTATAACTATAGGCTTCTGACAAGTGACGTCACACATTGTTGCAAGAGACAGACAAGAATGTCCACAAGTTAGAATTGACCGATCAGAATGCTTGGTAGTCCACCAGTTCGCTGTGTTGCTATGGTAGCTATAGGCTTCTGTCAAGAGACGTCACTCATTGTTGCAAGAGACAGACAACAATGTCCACCAGTTGGAGTTGACCAATCAGAATGTTTGGTAGTCCACCAGTTCGCTGTGTTGCTATGGTAACTATAGGCTTCTGTCAAGTGACGTCACTCATTGTTGCAAGAGACAGACAAGAATGTCCACAAGTTAGAATTGACTGATCAGAATGCTTGGTAGTCCACCAGTTCGCTGTGTTGCTATGGTGACTAAAGGCTTCTGTCAAGTGACGTCACTCATTGTTGCAAGAAACAGAAAACAATGTCCACCAGTTGGAATTGACCAATCAGAATATTCGGTAGTACACCAGTTCACTGTGTTGCTATGGTAGCTACAGGCTTCTAGCAAGTGACGTCACTCATTGTTGCAAGAAACAGACAACAATGTCCACAAGTTAGAATTGACCGATCAGAATGCTTGGTAGTCCACCAGTTCGCTGTGTTGCTATGGTAACTAAAGGCTTCTGTCGAGTGACGTCACTCGTTGTTGTAAGAGACAGACAACAATGTACATTACTTGGAATTGACCGATCAGAATGCTTGATAGTCCACCAGTTCGCTGTGTTGCTATGGTAACCACAGGCTTGTGTCAAGTGACGTCACTCATTGTTGCCAGAAACAAAAAACAATGTCCACAAGTTAGAATTGACGGATCAGAATGCTTGGTGAACCACCAGTTCGCTGTGTTGCTATGGTAACTACAGGCTTCTGTCAAGTGACGTCACTCATTGTTGCAAGAGACAGACAACAATGTCCACAAGTTAGAATTGACCGATCAGAATGCTTGGAAGTCCACTAGTTCGCTGTGTTGCTATGGTAACTACATGCTTCTGTCAAGTGACGTCACTCATTGTTGCCAGAAACAGACAACAATGACCACTAGTTAGAATTGACCGATCAGAATGCTTGGAAGTCCACCAGTTCGCTGTGTTGCTATGGTAACTACAGGCTTCTGTCAAGTGACGTCACTCATTGTTGCAAGAAACAGACAACAATGTCCACAAGTTAGAATTGACCGATCAGAATGCTTGGAAGTCCACCAGTTCGCTGTGTTGCTATGGTAACTACAGGCTTCTGTCAAGTGACGTCACTCATTGTTGCCAGAAACAGACAACAATGTCCACAAGTCAGAATTGACCGATCAGAATGCTTGGAAGTCCACCAGTTCGCTGTGTCGCTAAGGTAACCACAGGCTTCTGTCAAGTGACGTCACTCATTGTTGCAAGAGACAGACAACAATGTTCACAAGTTAGAATTGACCGATCAGAATGCTTGGTAGTCCACCAGTTCGCTGTGTTGCTATGGTAACTAAAGGCTTCTGTCGATTGACGTCACTCGTTGTTGTAAGAGACAGACAACAATGTACATTACTTGGAATTGACCGATCAGAATGCTTGATAGTCCACCAGTTCGCTGTGTTGCTATGGTAACCACAGGCTTCTGTCAAGAGACGTCACTCATTGTTGTAAGAGACAGACAACAATGTCCAATAGTTGGAATTGACCAATCAGAATGTTTGGTAGTCCACCAGCTCGCTGTGTTGCTATGGTATAACTATAGGCTTCTGACAAATGACGTCACTCATTGTTGCAAGAGACAGACAAGAATGTCCACAAGTTAGAATTGACCGATGAGAATGCTTGGTAGTCCACCAGTTCGCTGTGTTGCTATGGTAGCTATAGGCTTCTGTCAAGAGACGTCACTCATTGTTGCAAGAGACAGACAACAATGTCCACCAGTTGGAGTTGACCAATCAGAATGTTTGGTAGTCCACCAGTTCGCTGTGTTGCTATGGTAACTATAGGCTTCTGTCAAGTGACGTCACTCATTGTTGCAAGAGACAGACAAGAATGTCCACAAGTTAGAATTGACTGATCAGAATGCTTGGTAGTCCACCAGTTCGCTGTGTTGCTATGGTGACTAAAGGCTTCTGTCAAGTGACGTCACTCATTGTTGCAAGAAACAGAAAACAATGTCCACCAGTTGGAATTGACCAATCAGAATATTTGGTAGTACACCAGTTCACTGTGTTGCTATGGTAGCTACAGGCTTCTAGCAAGTGACGTCACTCATTGTTGCAAGAAACAGACAACAATGTCCACAAGTTAGAATTGACCGATCAGAATGCTTGGTAGTCCACCAGTTCGCTGTGTTGCTATGGTAACTAAAGGCTTCTGTCGAGTGACGTCACTCGTTGTTGTAAGAGACAGACAACAATGTACATTACTTGGAATTGACCGATCAGAATGCTTGATAGTCCACCAGTTCGCTGTGTTGCTATGGTAACCACAGGCTTCTGTCAAGAGACGTCACTCATTGTTGTAAGAGACAGACAACAATGTCCAATAGTTGGAATTGACCAATCAGAATGTTTGGTAGTCCACCAGCTCGCTGTGTTGCTATGGTATAACTATAGGCTTCTGACAAGTGACGTCACACATTGTTGCAAGAGACAGACAAGAATGTCCACAAGTTAGAATTGACCGATCAGAATGCTTGGTAGTCCACCAGTTCGCTGTGTTGCTATGGTAGCTATAGGCTTCTGTCAAGAGACGTCACTCATTGTTGCAAGAGACAGACAACAATGTCCACCAGTTGGAGTTGACCAATCAGAATGTTTGGTAGTCCACCAGTTCGCTGTGTTGCTATGGTAACTATAGGCTTCTGTCAAGTGACGTCACTCATTGTTGCAAGAGACAGACAAGAATGTCCACAAGTTAGAATTGACTGATCAGAATGCTTGGTAGTCCACCAGTTCGCTGTGTTGCTATGGTGACTAAAGGCTTCTGTCAAGTGACGTCACTCATTGTTGCAAGAAACAGAAAACAATGTCCACCAGTTGGAATTGACCAATCAGAATATTCGGTAGTACACCAGTTCACTGTGTTGCTATGGTAGCTACAGGCTTCTAGCAAGTGACGTCACTCATTGTTGCAAGAAACAGACAACAATGTCCACAAGTTAGAATTGACCGATCAGAATGCTTGGTAGTCCACCAGTTCGCTGTGTTGCTATGGTAACTAAAGGCTTCTGTCGAGTGACGTCACTCGTTGTTGTAAGAGACAGACAACAATGTACATTACTTGGAATTGACCGATCAGAATGCTTGATAGTCCACCAGTTCGCTGTGTTGCTATGGTAACCACAGGCTTGTGTCAAGAGACGTCACTCATTGTTGTAAGAGACAGACAACAATGTCCAATAGTTGGAATTGACCAATCAGAATGTTTGGTAGTCCACCAGCTCGCTGTGTTGCTATGGTATAACTATAGGCTTCTGACAAGTGACGTCACACATTGTTGCAAGAGACAGACAAGAATGTCCACAAGTTAGAATTGACCGATCAGAATGCTTGGTAGTCCACCAGTTCGCTGTGTTGCTATGGTAGCTATAGGCTTCTGTCAAGAGACGTCACTCATTGTTGCAAGAGACAGACAACAATGTCCACCAGTTGGAGTTGACCAATCAGAATGTTTGGTAGTCCACCAGTTCGCTGTGTTGCTATGGTAACTATAGGCTTCTGTCAAGTGACGTCACTCATTGTTGCAAGAGACAGACAAGAATGTCCACAAGTTAGAATTGACTGATCAGAATGCTTGGTAGTCCACCAGTTCGCTGTGTTGCTATGGTGACTATAGGCTTCTGTCAAGTGACGTCACTCATTGTTGCAAGAAACAGAAAACAATGTCCACCAGTTGGAATTGACCAATCAGAATATTTGGTAGTACACCAGTTCACTGTGTTGCTATGGTAGCTACAGGCTTCTAGCAAGTGACGTCACTCATTGTTGCAAGAAACAGACAACAATGTCCACAAGTTAGAATTGACCGATCAGAATGCTTGGAAGTCCACCAGTTCGCTGTGTTGCTATGGTAACTACAGGCTTCTGTCAAGTGACGTCACTCATTGTTGCCAGAAACAGACAACAATGTCCACAAGTCAGAATTGACCGATCAGAATGCTTGGAAGTCCACCAGTTCGCTGTGTCGCTAAGGTAACCACAGGCTTCTGTCAAGTGACGTCACTCATTGTTGCAAGAGACAGACAACAATGTTCACAAGTTAGAATTGACCGATCAGAATGCTTGGTAGTCCACCAGTTCGCTGTGTTGCTATGGTAACTAAAGGCTTCTGTCGAGTGACTTCACTCGTTGTTGTAAGAGACAGACAACAATGTACATTACTTGGAATTGACCGATCAGAATGCTTGATAGTCCACCAGTTCGCTGTGTTGCTATGGTAACCACAGGCTTCTGTCAAGAGACGTCACTCATTGTTGTAAGAGACAGACAACAATGTCCAATAGTTGGAATTGACCAATCAGAATGTTTGGTAGTCCACCAGCTCGCTGTGTTGCTATGGTATAACTATAGGCTTCTGACAAATGACGTCACACATTGTTGCAAGAGACAGACAAGAATGTCCACAAGTTAGAATTGACCGATGAGAATGCTTGGTAGTCCACCAGTTCGCTGTGTTGCTATGGTAGCTATAGGCTTCTGTCAAGAGACGTCACTCATTGTTGCAAGAGACAGACAACAATGTCCACCAGTTGGAGTTGACCAATCAGAATGTTTGGTAGTCCACCAGTTCGCTGTGTTGCTATGGTAACTATAGGCTTCTGTCAAGTGACGTCACTCATTGTTGCAAGAGACAGACAAGAATGTCCACAAGTTAGAATTGACTGATCAGAATGCTTGGTAGTCCACCAGTTCGCTGTGTTGCTATGGTGACTAAAGGCTTCTGTCAAGTGACGTCACTCATTGTTGCAAGAAACAGAAAACAATGTCCACCAGTTGGAATTGACCAATCAGAATATTTGGTAGTACACCAGTTCACTGTGTTGCTATGGTAGCTACAGGCTTCTAGCAAGTGACGTCACTCATTGTTGCAAGAAACAGACAACAATGTCCACAAGTTAGAATTGACCGATCAGAATGCTTGGTAGTCCACCAGTTCGCTGTGTTGCTATGGTAACTAAAGGCTTCTGTCGAGTGACGTCACTCGTTGTTGTAAGAGACAGACAACAATGTACATTACTTGGAATTGACCGATCAGAATGCTTGATAGTCCACCAGTTCGCTGTGTTGCTATGGTAACCACAGGCTTCTGTCAAGAGACGTCACTCATTGTTGTAAGAGACAGACAACAATGTCCAATAGTTGGAATTGACCAATCAGAATGTTTGGTAGTCCACCAGCTCGCTGTGTTGCTATGGTATAACTATAGGCTTCTGACAAGTGACGTCACACATTGTTGCAAGAGACAGCCAAGAATGTCCACAAGTTAGAATTGACCGATCAGAATGCTTGGTAGTCCACCAGTTCGCTGTGTTGCTATGGTAGCTATAGGCTTCTGTCAAGAGACGTCACTCATTGTTGCAAGAGACAGACAACAATGTCCACCAGTTGGAGTTGACCAATCAGAATGTTTGGTAGTCCACCAGTTCGCTGTGTTGCTATGGTAACTATAGGCTTCTGTCAAGTGACGTCACTCATTGTTGCAAGAGACAGACAAGAATGTCCACAAGTTAGAATTGACTGATCAGAATGCTTGGTAGTCCACCAGTTCGCTGTGTTGCTATGGTGACTAAAGGCTTCTGTCAAGTGACGTCACTCATTGTTGCAAGAAACAGAAAACAATGTCCACCAGTTGGAATTGACCAATCAGAATATTCGGTAGTACACCAGTTCACTGTGTTGCTATGGTAGCTACAGGCTTCTAGCAAGTGACGTCACTCATTGTTGCAAGAAACAGACAACAATGTCCACAAGTTAGAATTGACCGATCAGAATGCTTGGTAGTCCACCAGTTCGCTGTGTTGCTATGGTAACTAAAGGCTTCTGTCGAGTGACGTCACTCGTTGTTGTAAGAGACAGACAACAATGTACATTACTTGGAATTGACCGATCAGAATGCTTGATAGTCCACCAGTTCGCTGTGTTGCTATGGTAACCACAGGCTTGTGTCAAGAGACGTCACTCATTGTTGTAAGAGACAGACAACAATGTCCAATAGTTGGAATTGACCAATCAGAATGTTTGGTAGTCCACCAGCTCGCTGTGTTGCTATGGTATAACTATAGGCTTCTGACAAGTGACGTCACACATTGTTGCAAGAGACAGACAAGAATGTCCACAAGTTAGAATTGACCGATCAGAATGCTTGGTAGTCCACCAGTTCGCTGTGTTGCTATGGTAGCTATAGGCTTCTGTCAAGAGACGTCACTCATTGTTGCAAGAGACAGACAACAATGTCCACCAGTTGGAGTTGACCAATCAGAATGTTTGGTAGTCCACCAGTTCGCTGTGTTGCTATGGTAACTATAGGCTTCTGTCAAGTGACGTCACTCATTGTTGCAAGAGACAGACAAGAATGTCCACAAGTTAGAATTGACTGATCAGAATGCTTGGTAGTCCACCAGTTCGCTGTGTTGCTATGGTGACTATAGGCTTCTGTCAAGTGACGTCACTCATTGTTGCAAGAAACAGAAAACAATGTCCACCAGTTGGAATTGACCAATCAGAATATTTGGTAGTACACCAGTTCACTGTGTTGCTATGGTAGCTACAGGCTTCTAGCAAGTGACGTCACTCATTGTTGCAAGAAACAGACAACAATGTCCACAAGTTAGAATTGACCGATCAGAATGCTTGGTAGTCCACCAGTTCGCTGTGTTGCTATGGTAACTAGAGGCTTCTGTCGAGTGACGTCACTCGTTGTTGTAAGAGACAGACAACAATGTACATTACTTGGAATTGACCGATCAGAATGCTTGATAGTCCACCAGTTCGCTGTGTTGCTATGGTAACCACAGGCTTCTGTCAAGAGACGTCACTCATTGTTGTAAGAGACAGACAACAATGTCCAATAGTTGGAATTGACCAATCAGAATGTTTGGTAGTCCACCAGCTCGCTGTGTTGCTATGGTATAACTATAGGCTTCTGACAAGTGACGTCACACAATGTTGCAAGAGACAGACAAGAATGTCCACAAGTTAGAATTGACCGATCAGAATGCTTGGTAGTCCACCAGTTCGCTGTGTTGCTATGGTAGCTATAGGCTTCTGTCAAGAGACGTCACTCATTGTTGCAAGAGACAGACAACAATGTCCACCAGTTGGAGTTGACCAATCAGAATGTTTGGTAGTCCACCAGTTCGCTGTGTTGCTATGGTAACTATAGGCTTCTGTCAAGTGACGTCACTCATTGTTGCAAGAGACAGACAAGAATGTCCATCAGTTGGAATTAACCAATCAGAATGTTTGGCTCACGCTACAGGCTCACACTACAGGCTTACACTACAGGCTCACACTACAGGCTCACACTACAGGCTCACACTACAGGCTCACACTACAGGCTCACACTACAGGCTCACACTACAGGCTCACACTACAGGCTCACACTACAGGCTCACGCTACAGGCTCACACCACAGGCTCACACTACAGGCTCACGCTACAGGCTCCCACTACAGGCTCACACTACAGGCTCACACTACAGGCTCACACTACAGGCTCACACTACGGGCTCAGACTACAGGCTCACACTACAGGCTCACACTACAGGCTCACACTACAGGCTCACACTACAGGCTTACACTACAGGCTCACACTACAGGCTCAGACTACAGGCTCACACTACAGGCTCACACCACAGGCTCACACCACAGGCTCACGCTACAGGCTTACACTACAGGCTCACACTACAGGCTGAGACTACAGGCTCACACTACAGGCTCACACCACAGGCTAAGACTACAGGCTCAATCTACAGGCTCACGCTATAGGCTCACACTACAGGCTCAGACTACAGGTTCACACTACAGGCTCACACCACGGGCTCACACTACAGGCTCACACTACAGGCTCACACTACAGGCTGAGACTACAGGCTCACACTACAGGCTCACACCACAGGCTAGGTCTACAGGCTCAAACTACAGGCTCACACTACGGGCTCACACTACAGGCTCACACTACAGGCTCACACTACAGGCTCACACTACAGGTTCACACTACAGGCTCACACTACAGGCTTACACTACAGGCTCACGCTACGGGATCACGCTACAGGCTCACATTACAGGCTCACACTACAGGCTCACGCTACAGGCTCACACCACAGGCTCACACTACAGGCTCACGCTACAGGCTCCCACTACAGGCTCACACTACAGGCTCACACTACAGGCTCACACCACAGGCTAAGACTACAGGCTCACACTACAGGCTCACGCTATAGGCTCACACTACAGGCTCACACTACAGGCTCACACTACAGGCTCACACTACAGGCTCACGCTACAGGCTCCCACTACAGGCTCACACTACAGGCTCACACTACAGGCTCACACTACAGGCTCACACTACGGGCTCAGACTACAGGCTCACACTACAGGCTCACACTACAGGCTCACACTACAGGCTCACACTACAGGCTCACACTACAGGCTCACACTACAGGCTCACACTACGGGCTCACGCTACAGGTTCACCCTACAGGCTCAGACTACAGGCTCACACTACAGGCTCACACTACAGGATCACACCACAGGCTCAGACTACAGGCTCACACCACAGGCTGAGACTACAGGCTCACAGTACAGGCCCACACTACAGGCTCACACTACAGGCTGAGACCACAGGCTTACACTACAGGCTCACACTACAGGCTCACACCACAGGCTCAGACTGCAGGCTCACACCACAGGCTGAGACTACAGGCTCACAGTACAGGCCCACACTACAGGCTCACACTACAGGCTGAGACCACAGGCTTACACTACAGGCTCTCACTACAGGCTCACACTACAGGCTCACACTACAGGCTTACACTACAGGCTTACACTACAGGCTCACACCACAGGCTCACACTACAGGCTCACACTACAGGCTCACACTACAGGCTTACACTACAGGCACACACTACAGGCACACACCACAGGCTCACACTACAGGCTTACACTACAGGCTCACACTACAGGCTCACACTACAGGCTCACACTACAGGCTCACACTACAGGCTCACACTACAGGCTCACACTACAGGCTCACACTACAGGCTCACACTACATGCTCTCACTACAGGCTCACACTACAGGCTCACACTACAGGCTCACACTACAGGCTCACACTACAGGCTCACACTACAGGCTCACACTACAGGCTCACACCACAGGCTTACACTACAGGCTCACACTACAGGCTCACACTACAGGCTTACACTACAGGCACACACTACAGGCTCACACTACAGGCTTACACTACAGGCTCACACGACAGGCTTACACTACAGGCTCACACTACAGGCTCACACTACAGGCTCACACTACAGGCTCACACTACAGGCTCACACTACAGGCTCACACTACAGGCTCACACCACAGGCTTACACTACAGGCTTACACTACAGGCTTACACTACAGGCTCACACCACAGGCTTACACTACAGGCTTACATTACAGGCTCACACTACAGGCTCACAGTACAGGCTCACACTACAGGCTTACACTACAGGCTTACACTACAGGCTCACACTACAGGCTTACACTACAGGCTTACACTACAGGCTTACACTACAGGCTCACACTACAGGCTTACACTACAGGCTTACACTACAGGCTCACACTACAGGCTCACACTACAGGCTCACACTACAGGCTTACACTACAGGCTTACACTAGAGGCTCACACTACAGGCTTACACTACAGGCTCACACTACAGGCTCACACTACAGGCTCACACTACAGGCTCACACTACAGACTCACACTACAGGCTTACACTACAAGTTTACACTACAGGCTCACACTACAGGCTTACACTACAGGCTTACACTACAGGCTCACACTACATGCTTACACTACAGGCTCACACTACAGGCTTACACTACAGGCTCACACTACAGGCTCACACTACAGGCTTACACTACAGGCTCACGCTACAGGCTCACACTACAGGCTCACACTACAGGCTGAGACTACAGGCTCACACTACAGGCTCACACTACAGGCTCACACCACAGGCTTACACTACAGGCTCACACTACAGGCTTACATCACAGGCTCACACTACTTGCTCACACTACAGGCTTACACCACAGGCTCACACTACAGGCTCACACCACAGGCTTACACTACAGGCTCACACTACAGGCTTACACTACAGGCTCACACTACAGGCTCACACTACAGGCTGAGACTACAGGCTCACACTACAGGCTCACACTACAGGCTTACACTACAGGCTCACACTACAGGCTCACACTACAGGCTCACACTACAGGCTCACACTACAGGCTCACACTAGAGGCTCACACTACAGGCTTACACTACAGGCACACACTACAGGCTCACACTACAGGCTCACACTACAGGCTCACACTACAGGCTTACACTACAGGCTCACACTACAGGCTCACACTACAGGCTCACACTACAGGCTCACACTACAGGCTCACACTACAGGCTCACACTACAGGCTCACACTACAGGCTCACACTACATGCTCTCACTACAGGCTCACACTACAGGCTCTTGCTACAGGCTCACACTACAGGCTCACACTACAGGCTCTTGATACAGGCTCACACTACAGGCTCTTGCTACAGGCTCACACTACAGGCTCACACTACAGGCTTACACTACAGGCTCACAATACAGGCTCACACTACAGGCTCACACTACAGGCTTACACTACAGGCACACACTACAGGCTCACACTAAAGGCTGAGACTACATTCTCACACTACAGGCTCACACTACAGGCTCACACTACAGGCTCACACTACAGGCACACACTACAGGCTCACACTACAGGCTCACACTACAGGCTCTTGCTACAGGCTCACACTACAGGCTCACACTACAGGCTCTTGATACAGGCTCACACTACAGGCTCTTGCTACAGGCTCACACTACAGGCTCACACTACAGGCTTACACTACAGGCTCACAATACAGGCTCACACTACAGGCTCACACTACAGGCTCACACTACAGGCACACACTACAGGCTCACACTAAAGGCTGAGACTACAGGCTCACACTACAGGCTCACACTACAGGCTCACACTACAGGCTCACACTACAGGCTCACACTACAGGCTTACACTACAGGCTCACGCTACAGGCTCACACTACAGGCTCACGCTACAGGCTTACACTACAGGCTCACAATACAGGCTTACACCACAGGCTCACACTACAGGTTTACACTACAGGCTCACACTACAGGCTCACAATACAGGCTCACACTACAGGCTCACACTACAGGCTCACACTACAGGCTCACACCACAGGCTTACACTACAGGCTTACACTACAGGCTCACACTACAGGCTTACACTACAGGCTTACACTACAGGCTCACAATACAGGCTCACACTACGGGCTCACACTACAGGCTCACACTACAGGCACACACTACAGGCTCACACTAAAGGCTGAGACTACAGGCTCACACTACAGGCTCACACTACAGGCTCACACTCCAGGCTCACACTACAGGCTCACACTACAGGCTTACACTACAGGCTCACGCTACAGGCTCACACTACAGGCTCACACTACAGGCTGAGACTACAGGCTCACACTACAGGCTCACACTACAGGCTCACACCACAGGCTTACACTACAGGCTTACACTACAGGCTCACACTACAGGCTTACACTACAGGCTTACACTACAGGCTTACACTACAGGCTCACACTACAGGCTTACACTACAGGCTCACACTACAGGCTCACACTACAGGCTCACACTACAGGCTCACACTACAGGCTCACACTACAGGCTTACACTACAGGCTCACACTACAGGCTCACGCTACAGGCTTACACTACAGGCTTACACAACAGGCTCACACTACAGGCTTACACTACAGGCTTACACTACAGGCTTACACTACAGGCTTACACTACAGGCTTACACTACAGGCTCACACTACAGGCTTACACTACAGGCTCACACTACAGGCTCACACTACAGGCTCACACTACAGGCTCACGCTACAGGCTCTTGCTACAGGCTCACACTACAGGCTCACAATACAGGCTCTTGATACAGGCTCACACTACAGGCTCTTGCTACAGGCTCACACTACAGGCTCACACTACAGGCTTACACTACAGGCTCACAATACAGGCTCACACTACAGGCTCACACTACAGGCTAACACTACAGGCACACACTACAGGCTCACACTACAGGCTCTTGATACAGGCTCACACTACAGGCTCTTGCTACAGGCTCACACTACAGGCTCACACTACAGGCTTACACTACAGGCTCACAATACAGGCTCACACTACAGGCTCACACTACAGGCTAACACTACAGGCACACACTACAGGCTCACACTAAAGGCTGAGACTACAGGCTCACACTACAGGCTCACACTACAGGCTCACACTACAGGCTCACACTACAGGCACACACTACAGGCTCACACTACAGGCTCACACTACAGGCTCACACTACAGGCTCACACTACAGGCTCTTGCTACAGGCTCACACTACAGGCTCACACTACAGGCTCTTGATACAGGCTCACACTACAGGCTCTTTCTACAGGCTCACACTACAGGCTCACACTACAGGCTTACACTACAGGCTCACAATACAGGCTCACACTACAGGCTCACACCACAGGCTCACACTACAGGCACACACTACAGGCTCACACTAAAGGCTGAGACTACAGGCTCACACTACAGGCTCACACTACAGGCTCACACTACAGGCTCACACCACAGGCTCACACTACAGGCTCACACTACAGGCTCACACTACAGGCACACACTACAGGCTCACACTAAAGGCTGAGACTACAGGCTCACACTACAGGCACACACTACAGGCTCACACTACAGGCTCACACTACAGGCTCACACTACAGGCTCACACTACAGGCTCTTGCTACAGGCTCACACTACAGGCTCACACTACAGGCTCTTGATACAGGCTCCCACTACAGGCTCACGCTACAGGCTCACACTACAGGCTCACACTACAGGCTGAGACTACAGGCTCACACTACAGGCTCACACTACAGGCTCACACCACAGGCTTACACAACAGGCTCACACTACAGGCTTACATCACAGGCTCACACTACTTGCTCACACTACAGGCTTACACCACAGGCTCACACTACAGGCTCACACCACAGGCTTACACTACAGGCTCACACTACAGGCTTACACTACAGGCTCACACTACAGGCTCACACTACAGGCTGAGACTACAGGCTCACACTACAGGCTCACACTACAGGCTTACACTACAGGCTCACACTACAGGCTCACACTACAGGCTCACACTACAGGCTCACACTACAGGCTCACACTAGAGGCTCACACTACAGGCTTACACTACAGGCACACACTACAGGCTCACACTACAGGCTCACACTACAGGCTCACACTACAGGCTTACACTACAGGCTCACACTACAGGCTCACACTACAGGCTCACACTACAGGCTCACACTACAGGCTCACACTACAGGCTCACACTACAGGCTCACACTACAGGCTCACACTACATGCTCTCACTACAGGCTCACACTACAGGCTCTTGCTACAGGCTCACACTACAGGCTCACACTACAGGCTCTTGATACAGGCTCACACTACAGGCTCTTGCTACAGGCTCACACTACAGGCTCACACTACAGGCTTACACTACAGGCTCACAATACAGGCTCACACTACAGGCTCACACTACAGGCTTACACTACAGGCACACACTACAGGCTCACACTAAAGGCTGAGACTACATTCTCACACTACAGGCTCACACTACAGGCTCACACTACAGGCTCACACTACAGGCACACACTACAGGCTCACACTACAGGCTCACACTACAGGCTCTTGCTACAGGCTCACACTACAGGCTCACACTACAGGCTCTTGATACAGGCTCACACTACAGGCTCTTGCTACAGGCTCACACTACAGGCTCACACTACAGGCTTACACTACAGGCTCACAATACAGGCTCACACTACAGGCTCACACTACAGGCTCACACTACAGGCACACACTACAGGCTCACACTAAAGGCTGAGACTACAGGCTCACACTACAGGCTCACACTACAGGCTCACACTACAGGCTCACACTACAGGCTCACACTACAGGCTTACACTACAGGCTCACGCTACAGGCTCACACTACAGGCTCACGCTACAGGCTTACACTACAGGCTCACAATACAGGCTTACACCACAGGCTCACACTACAGGTTTACACTACAGGCTCACACTACAGGCTCACAATACAGGCTCACACTACAGGCTCACACTACAGGCTCACACTACAGGCTCACACCACAGGCTTACACTACAGGCTTACACTACAGGCTCACACTACAGGCTTACACTACAGGCTTACACTACAGGCTCACAATACAGGCTCACACTACGGGCTCACACTACAGGCTCACACTACAGGCACACACTACAGGCTCACACTAAAGGCTGAGACTACAGGCTCACACTACAGGCTCACACTACAGGCTCACACTCCAGGCTCACACTACAGGCTCACACTACAGGCTTACACTACAGGCTCACGCTACAGGCTCACACTACAGGCTCACACTACAGGCTGAGACTACAGGCTCACACTACAGGCTCACACTACAGGCTCACACCACAGGCTTACACTACAGGCTTACACTACAGGCTCACACTACAGGCTTACACTACAGGCTTACACTACAGGCTTACACTACAGGCTCACACTACAGGCTTACACTACAGGCTCACACTACAGGCTCACACTACAGGCTCACACTACAGGCTCACACTACAGGGTCACACTACAGGCTTACACTACAGGCTCACACTACAGGCTCACGCTACAGGCTTACACTACAGGCTTACACAACAGGCTCACACTACAGGCTTACACTACAGGCTTACACTACAGGCTTACACTACAGGCTTACACTACAGGCTTACACTACAGGCTCACACTACAGGCTTACACTACAGGCTCACACTACAGGCTCACACTACAGGCTCACACTACAGGCTCACGCTACAGGCTCTTGCTACAGGCTCACACTACAGGCTCACACTACAGGCTCTTGATACAGGCTCACACTACAGGCTCTTGCTACAGGCTCACACTACAGGCTCACACTACAGGCTTACACTACAGGCTCACAATACAGGCTCACACTACAGGCTCACACTACAGGCTAACACTACAGGCACACACTACAGGCTCACACTACAGGCTCTTGATACAGGCTCACACTACAGGCTCTTGCTACAGGCTCACACTACAGGCTCACACTACAGGCTTACACTACAGGCTCACAATACAGGCTCACACTACAGGCTCACACTACAGGCTAACACTACAGGCACACACTACAGGCTCACACTAAAGGCTGAGACTACAGGCTCACACTACAGGCTCACACTACAGGCTCACACTACAGGCTCACACTACAGGCACACACTACAGGCTCACACTACAGGCTCACACTACAGGCTCACACTACAGGCTCACACTACAGGCTCTTGCTACAGGCTCACACTACAGGCTCACACTACAGGCTCTTGATACAGGCTCACACTACAGGCTCTTTCTACAGGCTCACACTACAGGATCACACTACAGGCTTACACTACAGGCTCACAATACAGGCTCACACTACAGGCTCACACCACAGGCTCACACTACAGGCACACACTACAGGCTCACACTAAAGGCTGAGACTACAGGCTCACACTACAGGCTCACACTACAGGCTCACACTACAGGCTCACACCACAGGCTCACACTACAGGCTCACACTACAGGCTCACACTACAGGCACACACTACAGGCTCACACTAAAGGCTGAGACTACAGGCTCACACTACAGGCACACACTACAGGCTCACACTACAGGCTCACACTACAGGCTCACACTACAGGCTCTTGCTACAGGCTCACACTACAGGCTCACACTACAGGCTCTTGATACAGGCTCCCACTACAGGCTCACACTACAGGCTCACACTACAGGCTCACACTACAGGCTCACACTACGGGCTCAGACTACAGGCTCACACTACAGGCTCACACTACAGGCTCACACTACAGGCTCACACTACAGGCTCACACTACAGGCTCACACTACAGGCTCACACTACGGGCTCACGCTACAGGTTCACCCTACAGGCTCAGACTACAGGCTCACACTACAGGCTCACACTACAGGATCACACCACAGGCTCAGACTACAGGCTCACACCACAGGCTGAGACTACAGGCTCACAGTACAGGCCCACACTACAGGCTCACACTACAGGCTGAGACCACAGGCTTACACTACAGGCTCACACTACAGGCTCACACCACAGGCTCAGACTGCAGGCTCACACCACAGGCTGAGACTACAGGCTCACAGTACAGGCCCACACTACAGGCTCACACTACAGGCTGAGACCACAGGCTTACACTACAGGCTCTCACTACAGGCTCACACTACAGGCTCACACTACAGGCTTACACTACAGGCTTACACTACAGGCTCACACCACAGGCTCACACTACAGGCTCACACTACAGGCTCACACTACAGGCTTACACTACAGGCACACACTACAGGCACACACCACAGGCTCACACTACAGGCTTACACTACAGGCTCACACTACAGGCTCACACTACAGGCTCACACTACAGGCTCACACTACAGGCTCACACTACAGGCTCACACTACAGGCTCACACTACAGGCTCACACTACATGCTCTCACTACAGGCTCACACTACAGGCTCACACTACAGGCTCACACTACAGGCTCACACTACAGGCTCACACTACAGGCTCACACTACAGGCTCACACCACAGGCTTACACTACAGGCTCACACTACAGGCTCACACTACAGGCTTACACTACAGGCACACACTACAGGCTCACACTACAGGCTTACACTACAGGCTCACACGACAGGCTTACACTACAGGCTCACACTACAGGCTCACACTACAGGCTCACACTACAGGCTCACACTACAGGCTCACACTACAGGCTCACACTACAGGCTCACACCACAGGCTTACAATACAGGCTTACACTACAGGCTTACACTACAGGCTCACACCACAGGCTTACACTACAGGCTTACATTACAGGCTCACACTACAGGCTCACAGTACAGGCTCACACTACAGGCTTACACTACAGGCTTACACTACAGGCTCACACTACAGGCTTACACTACAGGCTTACACTACAGGCTTACACTACAGGCTCACACTACAGGCTTACACTACAGGCTTACACTACAGGCTCACACTACAGGCTCACACTACAGGCTCACACTACAGGCTTACACTACAGGCTTACACTAGAGGCTCACACTACAGGCTTACACTACAGGCTCACACTACAGGCTCACACTACAGGCTCACACTACAGGCTCACACTACAGACTCACACTACAGGCTTACACTACAAGTTTACACTACAGGCTCACACTACAGGCTTACACTACAGGCTTACACTACAGGCTCACACTACATGCTTACACTACAGGCTCACACTACAGGCTTACACTACAGGCTCACACTACAGGCTCACACTACAGGCTTACACTACAGGCTCACGCTACAGGCTCACACTACAGGCTCACACTACAGGCTGAGACTACAGGCTCACACTACAGGCTCACACTACAGGCTCACACCACAGGCTTACACTACAGGCTCACACTACAGGCTTACATCACAGGCTCACACTACTTGCTCACACTACAGGCTTACACCACAGGCTCACACTACAGGCTCACACCACAGGCTTACACTACAGGCTCACACTACAGGCTTACACTACAGGCTCACTCTACAGGCTCACACTACAGGCTGAGACTACAGGCTCACACTACAGGCTCACACTACAGGCTTACACTACAGGCTCACACTACAGGCTCACACTACAGGCTCACACTACAGGCTCACACTACAGGCTCACACTAGAGGCTCACACTACAGGCTTACACTACAGGCACACACTACAGGCTCACACTACAGGCTCACACTACAGGCTCACACTACAGGCTCACACTACAGGCTCTTGCTACAGGCTCACACTACAGGCTCACACTACAGGCTCTTGATACAGGCTCACACTACAGGCTCTTGCTACAGGCTCACACTACAGGCTCACACTACAGGCTTACACTACAGGCTCACAATACAGGCTCACACTACAGGCTCACACTACAGGCTTACACTACAGGCACACACTACAGGCTCACACTAAAGGCTGAGACTACATTCTCACAATACAGGCTCACACTACAGGCTCACACTACAGGCTCACACTACAGGCACACACTACAGGCTCACACTACAGGCTCACACTACAGGCTCTTGCTACAGGCTCACACTACAGGCTCACACTACAGGCTCTTGATACAGGCTCACACTACAGGCTCTTGCTACAGGCTCACACTACAGGCTCACACTACAGGCTTACACTACAGGCTCACAATACAGGCTCACACTACAGGCTCACACTACAGGCTCACACTACAGGCACACACTACAGGCTCACACTAAAGGCTGAGACTACAGGCTCACACTACAGGCTCACACTACAGGCTCACACTACAGGCTCACACTACAGGCTCACACTACAGGCTTACACTACAGGCTCACGCTACAGGCTCACACTACAGGCTCACGCTACAGGCTTACACTACAGGCTCACAATACAGGCTTACACCACAGGCTCACACTACAGGTTTACACTACAGGCTCACACTACAGGCTCACAATACAGGCTCACACTACAGGCTCACACTACAGGCTCACACTACAGGCTCACACCACAGGCTTACACTACAGGCTTACACTACAGGCTCACACTACAGGCTTACACTACAGGCTTACACTACAGGCTCACAATACAGGCTCACACTACAGGCTCACACTACAGGCTCACACTACAGGCACACACTACAGGCTCACACTAAAGGCTGAGACTACAGGCTCACACTACAGGCTCACACTACAGGCTCACACTACAGGCTCACACTACAGGCTCACACTACAGGCTTACACTACAGGCTCACGCTACAGGCTCACACTACAGGCTCACACTACAGGCTGAGACTACAGGCTCACACTACAGGCTCACACTACAGGCTCACACCACAGGCTTACACTACAGGCTTACACTACAGGCTCACACTACAGGCTTACACTACAGGCTTACACTACAGGCTTACACTACAGGCTCACACTACAGGCTTACACTACAGGCTCACACTACAGGCTCACACTACAGGCTCACACTACAGGCTCACACTACAGGCTCACACTACAGGCTTACACTACAGGCTCACACTACAGGCTCACGCTACAGGCTTACACTACAGGCTTACACAACAGGCTCACACTACAGGCTTACACTACAGGCTTACACTACAGGCTTACACTACAGGCTTACACTACAGGCTTACACTACAGGCTCACACTACAGGCTTACACTACAGGCTCACACTACAGGCTCACACTACAGGCTCACACTACAGGCTCACACTACAGGCTCTTGCTACAGGCTCACACTACAGGCTCACACTACAGGCTCTTGATACAGGCTCACACTACAGGCTCTTGCTACAGGCTCACACTACAGGCTCACACTACAGGCTTACACTACAGGCTCACAATACAGGCTCACACTACAGGCTCACACTACAGGCTAACACTACAGGCACACACTACAGGCTCACACTACAGGCTCTTGATACAGGCTCACACTACAGGCTCTTGCTACAGGCTCACACTACAGGCTCACACTACAGGCTTACACTACAGGCTCACAATACAGGCTCACACTACAGGCTCACACTACAGGCTAACACTACAGGCACACACTACAGGCTCACACTAAAGGCTGAGACTACAGGCTCACACTACAGGCTCACACTACAGGCTCACACTACAGGCTCACACTACAGGCACACACTACAGGCTCACACTACAGGCTCACACTACAGGCTCACACTACAGGCTCACACTACAGGCTCTTGCTACAGGCTCACACTACAGGCTCACACTACAGGCTCTTGATACAGGCTCACACTACAGGCTCTTTCTACAGGCTCACACTACAGGCTCACACTACAGGCTTACACTACAGGCTCACAATACAGGCTCACACTACAGGCTCACACCACAGGCTCACACTACAGGCACACACTACAGGCTCACACTAAAGGCTGAGACTACAGGCTCACACTACAGGCTCACACTACAGGCTCACACTACAGGCTCACACCACAGGCTCACACTACAGGCTCACACTACAGGCTCACACTACAGGCACACACTACGGGCTCACACTAAAGGCTGAGACTACAGGCTCACACTACAGGCACACACTACAGGCTCACACTACAGGCTCACACTACAGGCTCACACTACAGGCTCACACTACAGGCTCTTGCTACAGGCTCACACTACAGGCTCACACTACAGGCTCTTGATACAGGCTCACACTACAGGCTCTTGCTACAGGCTCACACTACAGGCTCACACTACAGGCTTACACTACAGGCTCACAATACAGGCTCACACTACAGGCTCACACTACAGGCTCACACTACAGGCACACACTACAGGCTCACACTAAAGGCTGAGACTACAGGCTCACACTACAGGCTCACACTACAGGCTCACACTACAGGCTCACACTACAGGCTCACACTACAGGCTTACACTACAGGCTCACGCTACAGGCTCACACTACAGGCTCACGCTACAGGCTTACACTACAGGCTCACAATACAGGCTTACACCACAGGCTCACACTACAGGTTTACACTACAGGCTCACACTACAGGCTCACAATACAGGCTCACACTACAGGCTCACACTACAGGCTCACACTACAGGCTCACACTACAGGCTCACACCACAGGCTCACACTACAGGCACACACTACAGGCTCACACTAAAGGCTGAGACTACAGGCTCACACTACAGGCTTACACTACAGGCTCACACTACAGGCTTACACTACAGGCTTACACTACAGGCTCACAATACAGGCTCACACTACAGGCTCACACTACAGGCTCACACTACAGGCACACACTACAGGCTCACACTAAAGGCTGAGACTACAGGCTCACACTACAGGCTCACACTACAGGCTCACACTACAGGCTCACACTACAGGCTTACACTACAGGCTCACACTACAGGCTCACGCTACAGGCTTACACTACAGGCTTACACAACAGGCTCACACTACAGGCTTACACTACAGGCTTACACTACAGGCTTACACTACAGGCTTACACTACAGGCTTACACTACAGGCTCACACTACAGGCTTACACTACAGGCTCACACTACAGGCTCACACTACAGGCTCACACTACAGGCTCACACTACAGGCTCTTGCTACAGGCTCACACTACAGGCTCACACTACAGGCTCTTGATACAGGCTCACACTACAGGCTCTTGCTACAGGCTCACACTACAGGCTCACACTACAGGCTTACACTACAGGCTCACAATACAGGCTCACACTACAGGCTCACACTACAGGCTAACACTACAGGCACACACTACAGGCTCACACTACAGGCTCTTGATACAGGCTCACACTACAGGCTCTTGCTACAGGCTCACACTACAGGCTCACACTACAGGCTTACACTACAGGCTCACAATACAGGCTCACACTACAGGCTCACACTACAGGCTAACACTACAGGCACACACTACAGGCTCACACTAAAGGCTGAGACTACAGGCTCACACTACAGGCTCACACTACAGGCTCACACTACAGGCTCACACTACAGGCACACACTACAGGCTCACACTACAGGCTCACACTACAGGCTCACACTACAGGCTCACACTACAGGCTCTTGCTACAGGCTCACACTACAGGCTCACACTACAGGCTCTTGATACAGGCTCACACTACAGGCTCTTTCTACAGGCTCACACTACAGGCTCACACTACAGGCTTACACTACAGGCTCACAATACAGGCTCACACTACAGGCTCACACCACAGGCTCACACTACAGGCACACACTACAGGCTCACACTAAAGGCTGAGACTACAGGCTCACACTACAGGCTCACACTACAGGCTCACACTACAGGCTCACACCACAGGCTCACACTACAGGCTCACACTACAGG
Source organism: Brachyptera risi (assembly GCA_964007535.1). NCBI lineage: Eukaryota > Metazoa > Arthropoda > Insecta > Plecoptera > Taeniopterygidae > Brachyptera > Brachyptera risi. The sequence goes on from OZ023332.1 coordinate 7,218,573, forward strand.
CTCACACTACAGGCACACACTACAGGCTCACACTAAAGGCTGAGACTACAGGCTCACACTACAGGCACACACTACAGGCTCACACTACAGGCTCACACTACAGGCTCACACTACAGGCTCACACTACAGGCTCTTGCTACAGGCTCACACTACAGGCTCACACTACAGGCTCTTGATACAGGCTCACACTACAGGCTCTTGCTACAGGCTCACACTACAGGCTCACACTACAGGCTTACACTACAGGCTCACAATACAGGCTCACACTACAGGCTCACACTACAGGCTCACACTACAGGCACACACTACAGGCTCACACTAAAGGTTGAGACTACAGGCTCACACTACAGGCTCACACTACAGGCTCACACTACAGGCTCACACTACAGGCTCACACTACAGGCTTACACTACAGGCTCACGCTACAGGCTCACACTACAGGCTCACGCTACAGGCTTACACTACAGGCTCACAATACAGGCTTACACCACAGGCTCACACTACAGGTTTACACTACAGGCTCACACTACAGGCTCACAATACAGGCTCACACTACAGGCTCACACTACAGGCTCACACTACAGGCTCACACCACAGGCTTACACTACAGGCTCACACTACAGGCTCACACTACAGGCTCACACTACAGGCTCTTGCTACAGGCTCACACTACAGGCTCACACTACAGGCTCTTGATACAGGCTCACACTACAGGCTCTTGCTACAGGCTCACACTACAGGCTCACACTACAGGCTTACACTACAGGCTCACAATACAGGCTCACACTACAGGCTCACACTACAGGCTCACACTACAGGCACACACTACAGGCTCACACTAAAGGCTGAGACTACAGGCTCACACTACAGGCTCACACTACAGGCTCACACTACGGGCTCACACTACAGGCACACACTACAGGCTCACACTACAGGCTCACACTACAGGCTCACACTACAGGCTCACACTACAGGCTCTTGCTTCAGGCTCACACTACAGGCTCACACTACAGGCTCTTGATACAGGCTCACTCTACAGGCTCTTGCTACAGGCTCACACTACAGGCTCACACTACAGGCTTACACTACAGGCTCACAATACAGGCTCACACTACAGGCTCACACCACAGGCTCACACTACAGGCACACACTACAGGCTCACACTAAAGGCTGAGACTACAGGCTCACACTACAGGCTCACACTACAGGCTCACACTACAGGCTCACACCACAGGCTCACACTACAGGCTCACACTACAGGCTCACACTACAGGCACACACTACAGGCTCACACTACAGGCTCACACTACAGGCTCACACTACAGGCTCTTGCTACAGGCTCACACTACAGGCTCACACTACAGGCTCTTGATACAGGCTCACACTACAGGCTCTTGCTACAGGCTCACACTACAGGCTCACACTACAGGCTTACACTACAGGCTCACAATACAGGCTCACACTACAGGCTCACACTACAGGCTGACACTACAGGCACACACTACAGGCTCACACTAAAGGCTGAGACTACAGGCTCACACTACAGGCTCACACTACAGGCTCACACTACAGGCTCACACTACAGGCTCACACTACAGGCTTACACTACAGGCTCACGCTACAGGCTCACACTACAGGCTCACGCTACAGGCTCACACTACAGGCACACACTACAGGCTCACACTAAAGGCTGAGACTACAGGCTCACACTACAGGCTCACACTACAGGCTCACACTACAGGCTCACACTACAGGCTCACACTACAGGCTTACACTACGGGCTCACGCTACAGGCTCACACTACAGGCTCACACTACAGGCTGAGACTACAGGCTCACACTACAGGCTCACACTACAGGCTCACACCACAGGCTTACACTACAGGCTTACACTACAGGCTCACACTACAGGCTTACACTACAGGCTTACACCACAGGCTTAAACTACAGGCTCACACTACAGGCTCACACTACAGGCTCACACTACAGGCTCACACTACAGGCTCACACTACAGGCTCACACTACAGGCTCACACTACAGGCTTACACTACAGGCTCACACTACAGGCTCAAACTACAGGCTTACACTACAGGCTTACACAACAGGCTCACACTACAGGCTTACACTACAGGCTTACACTACAGGCTTACACTACAGGCTTACACAACAGGTTTACACTACAGGCTCACACTACAGGCTCACACTACAGGCTTACACTACAGGCTCACACTACAGGCTTACACTACAGGCTCACACTACAGGCTTACACTACAGGCTCACACTACAGGCTTACACTACAGGCTTACACTACAGGCTTACACTACAGGCTTACACTCCAGGATCACACTACAGGCTTACACTACAGGCACACACTACAGGCTCACACTACAGGCTCTTGCTACAGGCTCACACTACAGGCTCACACTACAGGCTCTTGATACAGGCTCACACTACAGGCTCTTGCTACAGGCTCACACTACAGGCTCACACCACAGGCTTACACTACAGGCTTACACTACAGGCTGAGACCACAGGCTCACACTACAGGCTCACACTACAGGCTCACACTACGGGCTCACACTACAGGCTCACACTACAGGCTCACACTACAGGCTCACACTACAGGCTCACACTACAGGCTGAGACCACAGGCTCACACTACAGGCTCACACTACAGGCTCACACTACGGGCTCACACTACAGGCTCACACTACAGGCTCACACTACAGGCTCACACTACAGGCTCACACTACGGGCTCACACTACAGGCTCACACTACAGGCTCACACTACAGGCTCACACTACAGGCTCACACTACAGGCTCACACTACAGGCTCTTGATACAGGCTCACACTACAGGCTCTTGCTACAGGCTCACACTACAGGCTCACACTACAGGCTCACACTACAGGCTCACACCACGGGCTCACACTACAGGCTCACACTACAGGCTCACACTACAGCTTTACACTACAGGCTTACACTACAGGCTTACACTACAGGCTCACACTACAGGCTCACACTACAGGCTCACACTACAGGCTCTTGCTACAGGCTCACACTACAGGCTTACACTACAGGCTCACGCTACAGGCTCACACTACAGGCTTACACTACAGGCTTACACTACAGGCTCACAATACAGGCTCACACTACAGGCTCACACTACAGGCTCACACTACAGGCACACACTACAGGCTCACACTAAAGGCTGAGACTACAGGCTCACACTACAGGCTCACACTACAGGCTCTTGATACAGGCTCACACTACAGGCTCTTGCTACAGGCTCACACTACAGGCTCACACCACAGGCTTACACTACAGGCTTACACTACAGGCTGAGACCACAGGCTCACACTACAGGCTCACACTACAGGCTCACACTACAGGCTCACACTACAGGCTCACACTACAGGCTCACACCACGGGCTCACACTACAGGCTCACACTACAGGCTCACACTACAGCTTCACACTACAGGCTTACACTACAGGCTTACACTACAGGCTCACACTACAGGCTCACACTACAGGCTCACACTACAGGCTCTTGCTACAGGCTCACACTACAGGCTCACACTACAGGCTCACACTACAGGCTCACACTACGGGCTCACACTACAGGCTCACACTACAGGCTCACACTACAGGCTCACACTACAGGCTCACACCACAGGCTTACACTACAGGCTCACACTACAGGCTCACACTACAGGCTCACACTACAGGCTCACACTACAGGCTCTTGATACAGGCTTACACTACAGGCTCACACTACAGGCTCACACTACAGGCTCACACTACAGGCTCACACTACAGGCTCACACTACAGGCTTACACTACAGGCTCACACTACAGGCTCACACTACAGGCTTACACTACAGGCTTACACAACAGGCTCACACTACAGGCTTACACTACAGCCTTACACTACAGGCTTACACTTCAGGCTTACACTACAGGCTTACACTACAGGATCACACTACAGGCTTACACTACAGGCTCACACTACAGCCTTACACTACAGGCTTACACTTCAGGCTTACACTACAGGCTCACACTACAGGCTCTTGCTACAGGCTCACACTACAGGCTCACACTACAGGCTCTTGATACAGGCTCACACTACAGGCTCTTGCTACAGGCTCACACTACAGGCTCACACTACAGGCTTACACTACAGGCTCACAATACAGGCTCACACTACAGGCTCACACTACAGGCTCACACTACAGGCACACACTACAGGCTCACACTAAAGGCTGAGACTACAGGCTCACACTACAGGCTCACACTACAGGCTCACACTACAGGCTCACACTACAGGCACACACTACAGGCTCACACTACAGGCTCACACTACAGGCTCTTGCTACAGGCTCACACTACAGGCTCACACTACAGGCTCTTGATACAGGCTCACACTACAGGCTCTTGCTACAGGCTCACACTACAGGCTCACACTACAGGCTTACACTACAGGCTCACAATACAGGCTCACACTACAGGCTCACACCACAGGCTCACACTACAGGCACACACTACAGGCTCACACTAAAGGCTGAGACTACAGGCTCACACTACAGGCTCACACTACAGGCTCACACTACAGGCTCACACCACAGGCTCACACTACAGGCTCACACTACAGGCTCACACTACAGGCACACACTACAGGCTCACACTAAAGGCTGAGACTACAGGCTCACACTACAGGCACACACTACAGGCTCACACTACAGGCTCACACTACAGGCTCACACTACAGGCTCACACTACAGGCTCTTGCTACAGGCTCACACTACAGGCTCACACTACAGGCTCTTGATACAGGCTCACACTACAGGCTCTTGCTACAGGCTCACACTACAGGCTTACACTACAAGCTCACAATACAGGCTCACACTACAGGCTCACACTACAGGCTCACACTACAGGCACACACTACAGGCTCACACTAAAGGCTGAGACTACAGGCTCACACTACAGGCTCACACTACAGGCTCACACTACAGGCTCACACTACAGGCTCACACTACAGGCTTACACTACAGGCTCACGCTACAGGCTCACACTAAAGGCTTACACTACAGGCTTACACTACAGGCTCACAATACAGGCTCACACTACAGGCTCACACTACAGGCTCACACTACAGGCACACACTACAGGCTCACACTAAAGGCTGAGACTACAGGCTCACACTACAGGCTCACACTACAGGCTCACACTACAGGCTCACACTACAGGCTCACACTACAGGCTTACACTACAGGCTCACGCTACAGGCTCACACTACAGGCTCACACTACAGGCTGAGACTACAGGCTCACACTACAGGCTCACACTACAGGCTCACACCACAGGCTTACACTACAGGCTTACACTACAGGCTCAAACTACAGGCTTACACTACAGGCTTACACTACAGGCTTACACTACAGGCTCACACTACAGGCTCACACTACAGGCTCACACTACAGGCTCACACTACAGGCTCACACTACAGGCTCACACTACAGGCTCACACTACGGGCTCACGCTACAGGTTCACCCTACAGGCTCAGACTACAGGCTCACACTACAGGCTCACACTACAGGATCACACCACAGGCTCAGACTACAGGCTCACACCACAGGCTGAGACTACAGGCTCACAGTACAGGCCCACACTACAGGCTCACACTACAGGCTGAGACCACAGGCTTACACTACAGGCTCACACTACAGGCTCACACCACAGGCTCAGACTGCAGGCTCACACCACAGGCTGAGACTACAGGCTCACAGTACAGGCCCACACTACAGGCTCACACTACAGGCTGAGACCACAGGCTTACACTACAGGCTCTCACTACAGGCTCACACTACAGGCTCACACTACAGGCTTACACTACAGGCTTACACTACAGGCTCACACCACAGGCTCACACTACAGGCTCACACTACAGGCTCACACTACAGGCTTACACTACAGGCACACACTACAGGCACACACCACAGGCTCACACTACAGGCTTACACTACAGGCTCACACTACAGGCTCACACTACAGGCTCACACTACAGGCTCACACTACAGGCTCACACTACAGGCTCACACTACAGGCTCACACTACAGGCTCACACTACATGCTCTCACTACAGGCTCACACTACAGGCTCACACTACAGGCTCACACTACAGGCTCACACTACAGGCTCACACTACAGGCTCACACTACAGGCTCACACCACAGGCTTACACTACAGGCTCACACTACAGGCTCACACTACAGGCTTACACTACAGGCACACACTACAGGCTCACACTACAGGCTTACACTACAGGCTCACACTACAGGCTTACACTACAGGCTCACACCACAGGCTCACACGACAGGCTCACACTACAGGCTCACACTACAGGCTTACACTACAGGCACACACTACAGGCACACACCACAGGCTCACACTACAGGCTCAGACTACAGGTTCACACTACAGGCTCACACCACGGGCTCACACTACAGGCTCACACTACAGGCTCACACTACAGGCTGAGACTACAGGCTCACACTACAGGCTCACACCACAGGCTAGGTCTACAGGCTCAAACTACAGGCTCACACTACAGGCTCACACTACAGGCTCACACTACAGGCTCACACTACAGGCTCACACTACAGGTTCACACTACAGGCTCACACTACAGGCTTACACTACAGGCTCACGCTACGGGCTCACACCACAGGCTCACACTACAGGCTCACGCTACAGGCTCAGACTACAGGCTCACACTACAGGCTCACACCACAGGCTCACACCACAGGCTCACGCTACAGGCTTACACTACAGGCTCACACTACAGGCTGAGACTACAGGCTCACACTACAGGCTCACACCACAAGGCTAAGACTACAGGCTCAATCTACAGGCTCACGCTATAGGCTCACACTACAGGCTCAGACTACAGGTTCACACTACAGGCTCACACCACGGGCTCACACTACAGGCTCACACTACAGGCTCACACTACAGGCTGAGACTACAGGCTCACACTACAGGCTCACACCACAGGCTAGGTCTACAGGCTCAAACTACAGGCTCACACTACAGGCTCACACTACAGGCTCACACTACAGGCTCACACTACAGGCTCACACTACAGGTTCACACTACAGGCTCACACTACGGGCTTACACTACAGGCTCACGCTACGGGATCACGCTATAGGCTCACATTACAGGCTCACACTACAGGCTCAGACTACAGGCTCACACTACAGGCTCACACCACAGGCTCACACCACAGGCTCACGCTACAGGCTCACGCTACAGGCTCAGACTACAGGCTCACACAACAGGCTCACACCACAGGCTAAGACTACAGGCTCACACTACAGGCTCACGCTATAGGCTCACACTACAGGCTCACACTACAGGCTCACACTACAGGCTCACACTACAGGCTCACGCTACAGGCTCCCACTACAGGCTCACACTACAGGCTCACACTACAGGCTCACACTACAGGCTCACACTACGGGCTCACACTACAGGCTCACACTACAGGCTCACACTACAGGCTCACACTACGGGCTCACGCTACAGGTTCACCCTACAGGCTCAGACTACAGGCTCACACTACAGGCTCACACTACAGGCTCACACCACAGGCTCAGACTGCAGGCTCACACCACAGGCTGAGACTACAGGCTCACAGTACAGGCCCACACTACAGGCTCACACTACAGGCTGAGACCACAGGCTTACACTACAGGCTCTCACTACAGGCTCACACTACAGGCTCACACTACAGGCTTACACTACAGGCTTACACTACAGGCTCACACCACAGGCTCACACTACAGGCTCACACTACAGGCTCACACTACAGGCTTACACTACAGGCACACACTACAGGCACACACCACAGGCTCACACTACAGGCTTACACTACAGGCTCACACTACAGGCTCACACTACAGGCTCACACTACAGGCTCACACTACAGGCTCACACTACAGGCTCACACTACAGGCTCACACCACAGGCTTACACTACAGGCTTACACTACAGGCTTACACTACAGGCTCACACCACAGGCTTACACTACAGGCTTACATTACAGGCTCACACTACAGGCTCACAGTACAGGCTCACACTACAGGCTTACACTACAGGCTTACACTACAGGCTCACACTACAGGCTTACACTACAGGCTTACACTACAGGCTTACACTACAGGCTCACACTACAGGCTTACACTACAGGCTTACACTACAGGCTCACACTACAGGCTCACACTACAGGCTCACACTACAGGCTCACACTACAGGCTCACACTACAGGCTCACACTACAGGCTCACACTACAGGCTCACACTACAGGCTCACACTACAGGCTCACACCACAGGCTTACACTACAGGCTTACACTACAGGCTTACACTACAGGCTCACACCACAGGCTTACACTACAGGCTTACATTACAGGCTCACACTACAGGCTCACACCACAGGCTCACACTACAGGCTTACACTACAGGCTTACACTACAGGCTCACACTACAGGCTTACACTACAGGCTTACACTAGAGGCTCACACTACAGGCTTACACTACAGGCACACACTACAGGCTCACACTACAGGCTCACACTACAGGCTTACACTACAGGCAGACACTACAGGCTCACACTACAGGCTCACACTACAGGCTCACACTACAGGCTTACACTACAGGCTCACACTACAGGCTTACACTACAGGCTCACACTACAGGCTTACACTACAGGCTCACACTACAGGCTCACACTACAGGCTCACACCACAGGCTCACACCACAGGCCCACGCTACAGGCTCACGCTACAGGCTCAGACTACAGGCTCACACTACAGGCTCACACCACAGGCTCACACCACAGGCTCACGCTACAGGCTTACACTACAGGCTCACACTACAGGCTGAGACTACAGGCTCACACTACAGGCTCACACCACAAGGCTAAGACTACAGGCTCAATCTACAGGCTCACACTACAGGCTCACACTACAGGCTCACACTACAGGTTCACACTACAGGCTCACACTACAGGCTTACACTACGAGCTCACGCTACGGGATCACGCTATAGGCTCACATTACAGGCTCACACTACAGGCTCACGCTACAGGCTCACACCACAGGCTCACACTACAGGCTCACGCTACAGGCTCCCACTACAGGCTCACACTACAGGCTCACACTACAGGCTCACACCACAGGCTAAGACTACAGGCTCACACTACAGGCTCACGCTATAGGCTCACACTACAGGCTCACACTACAGGCTCACACTACAGGCTCACACTACAGGCTCACGCTACAGGCTCCCACTACAGGCTCACACTACAGGCTCACACTACAGGCTCACACTACAGGCTCACACTACGGGCTCACACTACAGGCTCACACTACAGGATCACACCACAGGCTCAGACTACAGGCTCACACCACAGGCTGAGACTACAGGCTCACAGTACAGGCCCACACTACAGGCTCACACTACAGGCTGAGACCACAGGCTTACACTACAGGCTCACACTACAGGCTCACACCACAGGCTCAGACTGCAGGCTCACACCACAGGCTGAGACTACAGGCTCACAGTACAGGCCCACACTACAGGCTCACACTACAGGCTGAGACCACAGGCTTACACTACAGGCTCTCACTACAGGCTCACACTACAGGCTCACACTACAGGCTTACACTACAGGCTTACACTACAGGCTCACACCACAGGCTCACACTACAGGCTCACACTACAGGCTCACACTACAGGCTTACACTACAGGCACACACTACAGGCACACACCACAGGCTCACACTACAGGCTTACACTACAGGCTCACACTACAGGCTCACACTACAGGCTCACACTACAGGCTCACACTACAGGCTCACACTACAGGCTCACACTACAGGCTCACACTACAGGCTCACACTACATGCTCTCACTACAGGCTCACACTACAGGCTCACACTACAGGCTCACACTACAGGCTCACACTACAGGCTCACACTACAGGCTCACACTACAGGCTCACACCACAGGCTTACACTACAGGCTCACACTACAGGCTCACACTACAGGCTTACACTACAGGCACACACTACAGGCTCACACTACAGGCTTACACTACAGGCTCACACGACAGGCTTACACTACAGGCTCACACTACAGGCTCACACTACAGGCTCACACTACAGGCTCACACTACAGGCTCACACTACAGGCTCACACTACAGGCTCACACCACAGGCTTACACTACAGGCTTACACTACAGGCTTACACTACAGGCTCACACCACAGGCTTACACTACAGGCTTACATTACAGGCTCACACTACAGGCTCACAGTACAGGCTCACACTACAGGCTTACACTACAGGCTTACACTACAGGCTCACACTACAGGCTTACACTACAGGCTTACACTACAGGCTTACACTACAGGCTCACACTACAGGCTTACACTACAGGCTTACACTACAGGCTCACACTACAGGCTCACACTACAGGCTCACACTACAGGCTCACACTACAGGCTCACACTACAGGCTCACACTACAGGCTCACACTACAGGCTCACACTACAGGCTCACACTACAGGCTCACACTACAGGCTCACACCACAGGCTTACACTACAGGCTTACACTACAGGCTGACACTACAGGCTCACACCACAGGCTTACACTACAGGCTTACATTACAGGCTCACACTACAGGCTCACACCACAGGCTCACACTACAGGCTTACACTACAGGCTTACACTACAGGCTCACACTACAGGCTTACACTACAGGTTTACACTAGAGGCTCACACTACAGGCTTACACTACAGGCACACACTACAGGCTCACACTACAGGCTCACACTACAGGCTTACACTACAGGCAGACACTACAGGCTCACACTACAGGCTCACACTACAGGCTCACACTACAGGCTTACACTACAGGCTCACACTACAGGCTTACACTACAGGCTTACACTACAGGCTTACACTACAGGCTCACACTACAGGCTCACACTACAGGCTCACACTACAGGCTCACACTACAGGCTCACACTACAGGCTCACACTACAGGCTCACACTACAGGCTCACACTACAGGCTTACACTACAGGCTCACACTACAGGCTCACACTACAGGCTTACACTACAGGCTCACACGACAGGCTTACACTACAGGCTCACACTACAGGCTTACACTACAGGCTTACACTAGAGGCTCACACTACAGGCTTACACTACAGGCACACACTACAGGCTCACACTACAGGCTCACACTACAGGCTCACACTACAGGCTTACACTACAGGCTCACACTACAGGCTTACACTACAGGCTCACACTACAGGCTTACACTACAGGCTCACACTACAGGCTCACACTACAGGCTCACACTACAGGCTCACACTACAGACTCACACTACAGGCTTACACTACAAGTTTACACTACAGGCTCACACTACAGGCTTACACTACAGGCTTACACTACAGGCTCACACTACAGGCTCACACTACAGGCTCACACCACAGGCTCACACCACAGGCCCACGCTACAGGCTCACGCTACAGGCTCAGACTACAGGCTCACACTACAGGCTCACACCACAGGCTCACACCACAGGCTCACGCTACAGGCTTACACTACAGGCTCACACTACAGGCTGAGACTACAGGCTCACACTACAGGCTCACACCACAAGGCTAAGACTACAGGCTCAATCTACAGGCTCACACTACAGGCTCACACTACAGGCTCACACTACAGGTTCACACTACAGGCTCACACTACAGGCTTACACTACGAGCTCACGCTACGGGATCACGCTATAGGCTCACACTACAGGCTTACACTACAGGCTTACACTACAGGCTCACACCACAGGCTCACACTACAGGCTCACACTACAGGCTCACACTACAGGCTTACACTACAGGCACACACTACAGGCACACACCACAGGCTCACACTACAGGCTTACACTACAGGCTCACACTACAGGCTCACACTACAGGCTCACACTACAGGCTCACACTACAGGCTCACACTACAGGCTCACACTACAGGCTCACACTACAGGCTCACACTACATGCTCTCACTACAGGCTCACACTACAGGCTCACACTACAGGCTCACACTACAGGCTCACACTACAGGCTCACACTACAGGCTCACACCACCGGCTTACACTACAGGCTCACACTACAGGCTCACACTACAGGCTTACACTACAGGCACACACTACAGGCTCACACTACAGGCTTACACTACAGGCTCACACGACAGGCTTACACTACAGGCTCACACTACAGGCTCACACTACAGGCTCACACTACAGGCTCACACTACAGGCTCACACTACAGGCTCACACTACAGGCTCACACCACAGGCTTACACTACAGGCTTACACTACAGGCTTACACTACAGGCTCACACCACAGGCTTACACTACAGGCTTACATTACAGGCTCACACTCCAGGCTCACAGTACAGGCTCACACTACAGGCTTACACTACAGGCTTACACTACAGGCTCACACTACAGGCTTACACTACAGGCTTACACTACAGGCTTACACTACAGGCTCACACTACAGGCTTACACTACAGGCTTACACTACAGGCTCACACTACAGGCTCACACTACAGGCTCACAATACAGGCTCACACTACAGGCTCACACTACAGGCTCACACTACAGGCTCACACTACAGGCTCACACTACAGGCTCACACCACAGGCTTACACTACAGGCTTACACTACAGGCTTACACTACAGGCTCACACCACATGCTTACACTACAGGCTTACATTACAGGCTCACACTACAGGCTCACACCACAGGCTCACACCACAGGCTCACACTACAGGCTTACACTACAGGCTTACACTACAGGCTCACACTACAGGCTTACACTACAGGCTTACACTAGAGGCTCACACTACAGGCTTACACTACAGGCACACACTACAGGCTCACACTACAGGCTCACACTACAGGCTCACACTACAGGCTTACACTACAGGCTCACGCTACAGGCTCACACTACAGGCTCACACTACAGGCTGAGACTACAGGCTCACACTACAGGCTCACACTACAGGCTCACACCACAGGCTTACACTACAGGCTCACACTACAGGCTTACATCACAGGCTCACACTACAGGCTCACACTACAGGCTTACACCACAGGCTCACACTACAGGCTCACACCACAGGCTTACACTACAGGCTCACACTACAGGCTTACACTACAGGCTCACACTACAGGCTCACACTACAGGCTGAGACTACAGGCTCACACTACAGGCTCACACTACAGGCTTACACTACAGGCTCACACTACAGGCTCACACTACAGGCTCACACTACAGGCTCACACTACAGGCTCACACTAGAGGCTCACACTACAGGCTTACACTACAGGCACACACTACAGGCTCACACTACAGGCTCACACTACAGGCTCACACTACAGGCTCACACTACAGGCTCTTGCTACAGGCTCACACTACAGGCTCACACTACAGGCTCTTGATACAGGCTCACACTACAGGCTCTTGCTACAGGCTCACACTACAGGCTCACACTACAGGCTTACACTACAGGCTCTTGCTACAGGCTCACACTACAGGCTCACACTACAGGCTTACACTACAGGCACACACTACAGGCTCACACTAAAGGCTGAGACTACATTCTCACACTACAGGCTCACGCTACAGGCTCACACTACAGGCTCACGCTACAGGCTTACACTACAGGCTCACAATACAGGCTTACACCACAGGCTCACACTACAGGTTTACACTACAGGCTCACACTACAGGCTCACAATACAGGCTCACACTACAGGCTCACACTACAGGCTCACACTACAGGCTCACACCACAGGCTTACACTACAGGCTTACACTACAGGCTCACACTACAGGCTTACACTACAGGCTTACACTACAGGCTCACAATACAGGCTCACACTACAGGCTCACACTACAGGCTCACACTACAGGCACACACTACAGGCTCACACTAAAGGCTGAGACTACAGGCTCACACTACAGGCTCACACTACAGGCTCACACTACAGGCTCACACTACAGGCTCACACTACAGGCTTACACTACAGGCTCACGCTACAGGCTCACACTACAGGCTCACACTACAGGCTGAGACTACAGGCTCACACTACAGGCTCACACTACAGGCTCACATCACAGGCATACACTACAGGCTTACACTACAGGCTCACACTACAGGCTTACACTACAGGCTTACACTACAGGCTTACACTACAGGCTCACACTACAGGCTTACACTACAGGCTCACACTACAGGCTCACACTACAGGCTCACACTACAGGCTCACACTACAGGCTCACACTACAGGCTTACACTACAGGCTCACACTACAGGCTCACACTACAGGCTTACACTACAGGCTTACACAACAGGCTCACACTACAGGCTCACACTACAGGCTCACACTACAGGCTCACACTACAGGCTCACACTACAGGCTCACACTACAGGCTCACACTACAGGCTCACACTACAGGCTCACACTACAGGCTTACACTACAGGCTCACACTACAGGCTCACACTACAGGCTTACACTACAGGCTCACACGACAGGCTTACACTACAGGCTCACACTACAGGCTTACACTACAGGCTTACACTAGAGGCTCACACTACAGGCTCACACTACAGGCTTACACTACAGGCTCACGCTACAGGCTCACACTACAGGCTCACACTACAGGCTGAGACTACAGGCTCACACTACAGGCTCACACTACAGGCTCACACCACAGGCTTACACTACAGGCTCACACTACAGGCTTACATCACAGGCTCACACTACAGGCTCACACTACAGGCTTACACCACAGGCTCACACTACAGGCTCACACCACAGGCTTACACTACAGGCTCACACTACAGGCTTACACTACAGGCTCACACTACAGGCTCACACTACAGGCTGAGACTACAGGCTCACACTACAGGCTCACACTACAGGCTTACACTACAGGCTCACACTACAGGCTCACACTACAGGCTCACACTACAGGCTCACACTACAGGCTCACACTAGAGGCTCACACTACAGGCTTACACTACAGGCACACACTACAGGCTCACACTACAGGCTCACACTACAGGCTCACACTACAGGCTCACACTACAGGCTCTTGCTACAGGCTCACACTACAGGCTCACACTACAGGCTCTTGATACAGGCTCACACTACAGGCTCTTGCTACAGGCTCACACTACAGGCTCACACTACAGGCTTACACTACAGGCTCACAATACAGGCTCACACTACAGGCTCACACTACAGGCTTACACTACAGGCACACACTACAGGCTCACACTAAAGGCTGAGACTACATTCTCACACTACAGGCTCACACTACAGGCTCACACTACAGGCTCACACTACAGGCACACACTACAGGCTCACACTACAGGCTCACACTACAGGCTCACACCACAGGCTCACACTACAGGCTCTTGCTACAGGCTCACACTACAGGCTCACACTACAGGCTCTTGATACAGGCTCACACTACAGGCTCTTGCTACAGGCTCACACTACAGGCTCACACTACAGGCTTACACTACAGGCTCACAATACAGGCTCACACTACAGGCTCACACCACAGGCTCACACTACAGGCACACACTACAGGCTCACACTAAAGGCTGAGACTACAGGCTCACACTACAGGCTCACACTACAGGCTCACACTACAGGCTCACACTACAGGCTCACACTACAGGCTCACACTACAGGCTCACGCTACAGGCTCACACTACAGGCTCACGCTACAGGCTTACACTACAGGCTCACAATACAGGCTTACACCACAGGCTCACACTACAGGTTTACACTACAGGCTCACACTACAGGCTCACAATACAGGCTCACACTACAGGCTCACACTACAGGCTCACACTACAGGCTCACACCACAGGCTTACACTACAGGCTTACACTACAGGCTCACACTACATGCTTACACTACAGGCTCACACTACAGGCTTACACTACAGGCTCACACTACAGGCTCACACTACAGGCTTACACTACAGGCTCACGCTACAGGCTCACACTACAGGCTCACACTACAGGCTGAGACTACAGGCTCACACTACAGGCTCACACTACAGGCTCACACCACAGGCTTACACTACAGGCTCACACTACAGGCTTACATCACAGGCTCACACTACAGGCTCACACTACAGGCTTACACCACAGGCTCACACTACAGGCTCACACCACAGGCTTACACTACAGGCTCACACTACAGGCTTACACTACAGGCTCACACTACAGGCTCACACTACAGGCTGAGACTACAGGCTCACACTACAGGCTCACACTACAGGCTTACACTACAGGCTCACACTACAGGCTCACACTACAGGCTCACACTACAGGCTCACACTACAGGCTCACACTAGAGGCTCACACTACAGGCTTACACTACAGGCACACACTACAGGCTCACACTACAGGCTCACACTACAGGCTCACACTACAGGCTCACACTACAGGCTCTTGCTACAGGCTCACACCACAGGCTCACACTACAGGCTCTTGATACAGGCTCACACTACAGGCTCTTGCTACAGGCTCACACTACAGGCTCACACTACAGGCTTACACTACAGGCTCACAATACAGGCTCACACTACAGGCTCACACTACAGGCTTACACTACAGGCACACACTACAGGCTCACACTAAAGGCTGAGACTACATTCTCACACTACAGGCTCACACTACAGGCTCACACTACAGGCTCACACTACAGGCACACACTACAGGCTCACACTACAGGCTCACACTACAGGCTCACACCACAGGCTCACACTACAGGCTCTTGCTACAGGCTCACACTACAGGCTCACACTACAGGCTCTTGATACAGGCTCACACTACAGGCTCTTGCTACAGGCTCACACTACAGGCTCACACTACAGGCTTACACTACAGGCTCACAATACAGGCTCACACTACAGGCTCACACCACAGGCTCACACTACAGGCTCACACTACAGGCTCACACTACAGGCTCACACTACAGGCTCACACTACAGGCTCACACTACAGGCTCACGCTACAGGCTCACACTACAGGCTCACGCTACAGGCTTACACTACAGGCTCACAATACAGGCTTACACCACAGGCTCACACTACAGGTTTACACTACAGGCTCACACTACAGGCTCACAATACAGGCTCACACTACAGGCTCACACTACAGGCTCACACTACAGGCTCACACCACAGGCTTACACTACAGGCTTACACTACAGGCTCACACTACAGGCTTACACTACAGGCTTACACTACAGGCTCACAATACAGGCTCACACTACAGGCTCACACTACAGGCTCACACTACAGGCACACACTACAGGCTCACACTAAAGGCTGAGACTACAGGCTCACACTACAGGCTCACACTACAGGCTCACACTACAGGCTCACACTACAGGCTCACACTACAGGCTTACACTACAGGCTCACGCTACAGGCTCACACTACAGGCTCACACTACAGGCTGAGACTACAGGCTCACACTACAGGCTCACACTACAGGCTCACATCACAGGCTTACACTACAGGCTTACACTACAGGCTCACACTACAGGCTTACACTACAGGCTTACACTACAGGCTTACACTACAGGCTCACACTACAGGCTTACACTACAGGCTCACACTACAGGCTCACACTACAGGCTCACACTACAGGCTCACACTACAGGCTCACACTACAGGCTTACACTACAGGCTCACACTACAGGCTCACACTACAGGCTTACACTACAGGCTTACACAACAGGCTCACACTACAGGCTCACACTACAGGCTTACACTACAGGCTTACACTACAGGCTTACACTACAGGCTTACACTACAGGCTCACACTACAGGCTTACACTACAGGCTCACACTACAGGCTCTTGATACAGGCTCACACTACAGGCTCTTGCTACAGGCTCACACTACAGGCTCACACTACAGGCTTACACTACAGGCTCACACTACAGGCTCACACTACAGGCTCACACCACAGGCTTACACTACAGGCTCACACTACAGGCTTACATCACAGGCTCACACTACAGGCTCACACTACAGGCTTACACCACAGGCTCACACTACAGGCTCACACCACAGGCTTACACTACAGGCTCACACTACAGGCTTACACTACAGGCTCACACTACAGGCTCACACTACAGGCTGAGACTACAGGCTCACACTACAGGCTCACACTACAGGCTTACACTACAGGCTCACACTACAGGCTCACACTACAGGCTCACACTACAGGCTCACACTACAGGCTCACACTAGAGGCTCACACTACAGGCTCACACTACAGGCTCACACTACAGGCTCACACTACAGGCTCTTGCTACAGGCTCACACTACAGGCTCACACTACAGGCTCTTGATACAGGCTCACACTACAGGCTCTTGCTACAGGCTCACACTACAGGCTCACACTACAGGCTTACACTACAGGCTCACAATACAGGCTCACACTACAGGCTCACACTACAGGCTTACACTACAGGCACACACTACAGGCTCACACTAAACGCTGAGACTACATTCTCACACTACAGGCTCACACTACAGGCTCACACTACAGGCTCACACTACAGGCACACACTACAGGCTCACACTACAGGCTCACACTACAGGCTCACACCACAGGCTCACACTACAGGCTCTTGCTACAGGCTCACACTACAGGCTCACACTACAGGCTCTTGATACAGGCTCACACTACAGGCTCTTGCTACAGGCTCACACTACAGGCTCACACTACAGGCTTACACTACAGGCTCACAATACAGGCTCACACTACAGGCTCACACCACAGGCTCACACTACAGGCACACACCACAGGCTCACACTAAAGGCTGAGACTACAGGCTCACACTACAGGCTCACACTACAGGCTCACACTACAGGCTCACACTACAGGCTCACACTACAGGCTCACACTACAGGCTCACGCTACAGGCTCACACTACAGGCTCACGCTACAGGCTTACACTACAGGCTCACAATACAGGCTTACACCACAGGCTCACACTACAGGTTTACACTACAGGCTCACACTACAGGCTCACAATACAGGCTCACACTACAGGCTCACACTACAGGCTCACACTACAGGCTCACACCACAGGCTTACACTACAGGCTTACACTACAGGCTCACACTACAGGCTTACACTACAGGCTTACACTACAGGCTCACAATACAGGCTCACACTACAGGCTCACACTTCAGGCTCACACTACAGGCACACACTACAGGCTCACACTAAAGGCTGAGACTACAGGCTCACACTACAGGCTCACACTACAGGCTCACACTACAGGCTCACACTACAGGCTCACACTACAGGCTTACACTACAGGCTCACGCTACAGGCTCACACTACAGGCTCACACTACAGGCTGAGACTACAGGCTCACACTACAGGCTCACACTACAGGCTCACATCACAGGCTTACACTACAGGCTTACACTACAGGCTCACACTACAGGCTTACACTACAGGCTTACAATACAGGCTTACACTACAGGCTCACACTACAGGCTTACACTACAGGCTCACACTACAGGCTCACACTACAGGCTCACACTACAGGCTCACACTACAGGCTCACACTACAGGCTTACACTACAGGCTCACACTACAGGCTCACACTACAGGCTTACACTACAGGCTTACACAACAGGCTCACACTACAGGCTCACACTACAGGCTTAAACTACAGGCTTACACTACAGGCTTACACTACAGGCTTACACTACAGGCTCACACTACAGGCTTACACTACAGGCTCACACTACAGGCTCACACTACAGGCTCACACTACAGGCTCACACTACAGGCTCACACCACAGGCTTACACTACAGGCTTACACTACAGGCTTACACTACAGGCTCACACCACAGGCTTACACTACAGGCTTACATTACAGGCTCACACTACAGGCTCACACCACAGGCTCACACTACAGGCTTACACTACAGGCTTACACTACAGGCTCACACTACAGGCTTACACTACAGGCTTACACTAGAGGCTCACACTACAGGCTTACACTACAGGCACACACTACAGGCTCACAGTACAGGCTCACACTACAGGCTTACACTACAGGCAGACACTACATGCTCACACTACAGGCTCACACTACAGGCTCACACTACAGGCTTACACTACAGGCTCACACTACAGGCTTACACTACAGGCTTACACTACAGGCTTACACTACAGGCTCACACTACAGGCTCACACTACAGGCTCACACTACAGGCTCACACTACAGGCTCACACTACAGGCTCACACTACAGGCTCACACTACAGGCTCACACTACAGGCTTACACTACAGGCTCACACTACAGGCTCACACTACAGGCTTACACTACAGGCTCACACGACAGGCTTACACTACAGGCTCACACTACAGGCTTACACTACAGGCTTACACTAGAGGCTCACACTACAGGCTCACACTACAGGCTTACACTACAGGCTCACGCTACAGGCTCACACTACAGGCTCACACTACAGGCTGAGACTACAGGCTCACACTACAGGCTCACACTACAGGCTCACACCACAGGCTTACACTACAGGCTCACACTACAGGCTTACACTACAGGCACACACTACAGGCTCACACTACAGGCTCACACTACAGGCTCACACTACAGGCTCACACTACAGGCTCTTGCTACAGGCTCACACTACAGGCTCACACTACAGGCTCTTGATACAGGCTCACACTACAGGCTCTTGCTACAGGCTCACACTACAGGCTCACACTACAGGCTTACACTACAGGCTCACAATACAGGCTCACACTACAGGCTCACACTACAGGCTTACACTACAGGCACACACTACAGGCTCACACTAAAGGCTGAGACTACATTCTCACACTACAGGCTCACACTACAGGCTCACACTACAGGCTCACACTACAGGCACACACTACAGGCTCACACTACAGGCTCACACTACAGGCTCACACCACAGGCTCACACTACAGGCTCTTGCTACAGGCTCACACTACAGGCTCACACTACAGGCTCTTGATACAGGCTCACACTACAGGCTCTTGCTACAGGCTCACACTACAGGCTCACACTACAGGCTTACACTACAGGCTCACAATACAGGCTCACACTACAGGCTCACACCACAGGCTCACACTACAGGCACACACTACAGGCTCACACTAAAGGCTGAGACTACAGGCTCACACTACAGGCTCACACTACAGGCTCACACTACAGGCTCACACTACAGGCTCACACTACAGGCTCACACTACAGGCTCACGCTACAGGCTCACACTACAGGCTCACGCTACAGGCTTACACTACAGGCTCACAATACAGGCTTACACCACAGGCTCACACTACAGGTTTACACTACAGGCTCACACTACAGGCTCACAATACAGGCTCACACTACAGGCTCACACTACAGGCTCACACTACAGGCTCACACCACAGGCTTACACTACAGGCTTACACTACAGGCTCACACTACATGCTTACACTACAGGCTCACACTACAGGCTTACACTACAGGCTCACACTACAGGCTCACACTACAGGCTTACACTAC
Organism: Brachyptera risi; assembly: GCA_964007535.1. Classification (NCBI taxonomy): domain Eukaryota; kingdom Metazoa; phylum Arthropoda; class Insecta; order Plecoptera; family Taeniopterygidae; genus Brachyptera; species Brachyptera risi. Next base: position 7,240,322 of record OZ023332.1, read on the forward strand.
AGGCTCACGCTACAGGCTCACACTACAGGCTCACACTACAGGCTGAGACTACAGGCTCACACTACAGGCTCACACTACAGGCTCACACCACAGGCTTACACTACAGGCTCACACTACAGGCTTACATCACAGGCTCACACTACAGGCTCACACTACAGGCTTACACCACAGGCTCACACTACAGGCTCACACCACAGGCTTACACTACAGGCTCACACTACAGGCTTACACTACAGGCTCACACTACAGGCTCACACTACAGGCTGAGACTACAGGCTCACACTACAGGCTCACACTACAGGCTTACACTACAGGCTCACACTACAGGCTCACACTACAGGCTCACACTACAGGCTGAGACTACAGGCTCACACTACAGGCTCACACTACAGGCTCACACTACAGGCTCACACTACAGGCTCTTGCTACAGGCTCACACCACAGGCTCACACTACAGGCTCTTGATACAGGCTCACACTACAGGCTCTTGCTACAGGCTCACACTACAGGCTCACACTACAGGCTTACACTACAGGCTCACAATACAGGCTCACACTACAGGCTCACACTACAGGCTTACACTACAGGCACACACTACAGGCTCACACTAAAGGCTGAGACTACATTCTCACACTACAGGCTCACACTACAGGCTCACACTACAGGCTCACACTACAGGCACACACTACAGGCTCACACTACAGGCTCACACTACAGGCTCACACCACAGGCTCACACTACAGGCTCTTGCTACAGGCTCACACTACAGGCTCACACTACAGGCTCTTGATACAGGCTCACACTACAGGCTCTTGCTACAGGCTCACACTACAGGCTCACACTACAGGCTTACACTACAGGCTCACAATACAGGCTCACACTACAGGCTCACACCACAGGCTCACACTACAGGCACACACTACAGGCTCACACTAAAGGCTGAGACTACAGGCTCACACTACAGGCTCACACTACAGGCTCACACTACAGGCTCACACTACAGGCTCACACTACAGGCTCACACTACAGGCTCACGCTACAGGCTCACACTACAGGCTCACGCTACAGGCTTACACTACAGGCTCACAATACAGGCTTACACCACAGGCTCACACTACAGGTTTACACTACAGGCTCACACTACAGGCTCACAATACAGGCTCACACTACAGGCTCACACTACAGGCTCACACTACAGGCTCACACCACAGGCTTACACTACAGGCTTACACTACAGGCTCACACTACAGGCTTACACTACAGGCTTACACTACAGGCTCACAATACAGGCTCACACTACAGGCTCACACTACAGGCTCACACTACAGGCACACACTACAGGCTCACACTAAAGGCTGAGACTACAGGCTCACACTACAGGCTCACACTACAGGCTCACACTACAGGCTCACACTACAGGCTCACACTACAGGCTTACACTACAGGCTCACGCTACAGGCTCACACTACAGGCTCACACTACAGGCTGAGACTACAGGCTCACACTACAGGCTCACACTACAGGCTCACATCACAGGCTTACACTACAGGCTTACACTACAGGCTCACACTACAGGCTTACACTACAGGCTTACACTACAGGCTTACACTACAGGCTCACACTACAGGCTTACACTACAGGCTCACACTACAGGCTCACACTACAGGCTCACACTACAGGCTCACACTACAGGCTCACACTACAGGCTTACACTACAGGCTCACACTACAGGCTCACACTACAGGCTTACACTACAGGCTTACACAACAGGCTCACACTACAGGCTCACACTACAGGCTTACACTACAGGCTTACACTACAGGCTTACACTACAGGCTTACACTACAGGCTCACACTACAGGCTTACACTACAGGCTCACACTACAGGCTCACACTACAGGCTTACACTACAGGCTCACGCTACAGGCTCACACTACAGGCTCACACTACAGGCTGAGACTACAGGCTCACACTACAGGCTCACACTACAGGCTCACACCACAGGCTTACACTACAGGCTCACACTACAGGCTTACATCACAGGCTCACACTACAGGCTCACACTACAGGCTTACACCACAGGCTCACACTACAGGCTCACACCACAGGCTTACACTACAGGCTCACACTACAGGCTTACACTACAGGCTCACACTACAGGCTCACACTACAGGCTGAGACTACAGGCTCACACTACAGGCTCACACTACAGGCTTACACTACAGGCTCACACTACAGGCTCACACTACAGGCTCACACTACAGGCTCACACTACAGGCTCACAATAGAGGCTCACACTACAGGCTTACACTACAGGCACACACTACAGGCTCACACTACAGGCTCACACTACAGGCTCACACTACAGGCTCACACTACAGGCTCTTGCTACAGGCTCACACTACAGGCTCACACTACAGGCTCTTGATACAGGCTCACACTACAGGCTCTTGCTACAGGCTCACACTACAGGCTCACACTACAGGCTTACACTACAGGCTCACAATACAGGCTCACACTACAGGCTCACACTACAGGCTTACACTACAGGCACACACTACAGGCTCACACTAAACGCTGAGACTACATTCTCACACTACAGGCTCACACTACAGGCTCACACTACAGGCTCACACTACAGGCACACACTACAGGCTCACACTACAGGCTCACACTACAGGCTCACACCACAGGCTCACACTACAGGCTCTTGCTACAGGCTCACACTACAGGCTCACACTACAGGCTCTTGATACAGGCTCACACTACAGGCTCTTGCTACAGGCTCACACTACAGGCTCACACTACAGGCTTACACTACAGGCTCACAATACAGGCTCACACTACAGGCTCACACCACAGGCTCACACTACAGGCACACACCACAGGCTCACACTAAAGGCTGAGACTACAGGCTCACACTACAGGCTCACACTACAGGCTCACACTACAGGCTCACACTACAGGCTCACACTACAGGCTCACGCTACAGGCTCACACTACAGGCTCACGCTACAGGCTTACACTACAGGCTCACAATACAGGCTTACACCACAGGCTCACACTACAGGTTTACACTACAGGCTCACACTACAGGCTCACAATACAGGCTCACACTACAGGCTCACACTACAGGCTCACACTACAGGCTCACACCACAGGCTTACACTACAGGCTTACACTACAGGCTCACACTACAGGCTTACACTACAGGCTTACACTACAGGCTCACAATACAGGCTCACACTACAGGCTCACACTACAGGCTCACACTACAGGCACACACTACAGGCTCACACCAAAGGCTGAGACTACAGGCTCACACTACAGGCTTACACTACAGGCTTACACTACAGGCTCACACTACAGGCTTACACTACAGGCTGACACTACAGGCTCACACTACAGGCTCACACTACAGGCTCACACTACAGGCTCACACTACAGGCTTACACTACAGGCTCACACTACAGGCTCACACTACAGGCTTACACTACAGGCTTACACAACAGGCTCACACTACAGGCTCACACTACAGGCTTACACTACAGGCTTACACTACAGGCTTACACTACAGGCTTACACTACAGGCTCACACTACAGGCTTACACTACAGGCTCACACTACAGGCTCACACTACAGGCTCACACTACAGGCTCACACTACATGCTCTTGCTACAGGCTCACACTACAGGCTCACACTACAGGCTCTTGATACAGGCTCACACTACAGGCTCTTGCTACAGGCTCACACTACAGGCTCACACTACAGGCTTACACTACAGGCTCACAATACAGGCTCACACTACAGGCTCACACTACAGGCTGACACTACAGGCACACACTACAGGCTCACACTACAGGCTCTTGATACAGGCTCACACTACAGGCTCTTGCTACAGGCTCACACTACAGGCTCACACTACAGGCTTACACTACAGGCTCACAATACAGGCTCACACTACAGGCTCACACTACAGGCTAACACTACAGGCACACACTACAGGCTCACACTAAAGGCTGAGACTACAGGCTCACACTACAGGCTCACACTACAGGCTCACACTACAGGCTCACACTACAGGCACACACTACAGGCTCACACTACAGGCTCACACTACAGGCTCACACTACAGGCTCTTGCTACAGGCTCACACTACAGGCTCACACTACAGGCTCTTGATACAGGCTCACACTACAGGCTCTTTCTACAGGCTCACACTACAGGCTCACACTACAGGCTTACACTACAGGCTCACAATACAGGCTCACACTACAGGCTCACACCACAGGCTCACACTACAGGCACACACTACAGGCTCACACAAAAGGCTGAGACTACAGGCTCACACTACATGCTCACACTACAGGCTCACACTACAGGCTCACACCACAGGCTCACACTACAGGCTCACACTACAGGCTCACACTACAGGCACACACTACAGGCTCACACTAAAGGCTGAGACTACAGGCTCACACTACAGGCTCACACTACAGGCTCACACTACAGGCTCACACTACAGGCTCACACTACAGGCTTACACTACAGGCTCACGCTACAGGCTCACACTACAGGCTCACACTACAGGCTGAGACTACAGGCTCACACTACAGGCTCACACTACAGGCTCACATCACAGGCTTACACTACAGGCTTACACTACAGGCTCACACTACAGGCTTACACTACAGGCTTACACTACAGGCTTACACTACAGGCTCACACTACAGGCTTACACTACAGGCTCACACTACAGGCTCACACTACAGGCTCACACTACAGGCTCACACTACAGGCTCACACTACAGGCTTACACTACAGGCTCACACTACAGGCTCACACTACAGGCTTACACTACAGGCTTACACAACAGGCTCACACTACAGGCTCACACTACAGGCTTACACTACAGGCTTACACTACAGGCTTACACTACAGGCTTACACTACAGGCTCACACTACAGGCTTACACTACAGGCTCACACTACAGGCTCACACTACAGGCTTACACTACAGGCTCACGCTACAGGCTCACACTACAGGCTCACACTACAGGCTGAGACTACAGGCTCACACTACAGGCTCACACTACAGGCTCACACCACAGGCTTACACTACAGGCTCACACTACAGGCTTACATCACAGGCTCACACTACAGGCTCACACTACAGGCTTACACCACAGGCTCACACTACAGGCTCACACCACAGGCTTACACTACAGGCTCACACTACAGGCTTACACTACAGGCTCACACTACAGGCTCACACTACAGGCTGAGACTACAGGCTCACACTACAGGCTCACACTACAGGCTTACACTACAGGCTCACACTACAGGCTCACACTACAGGCTCACACTACAGGCTCACACTACAGGCTCACACTAGAGGCTCACACTACAGGCTTACACTACAGGCACACACTACAGGCTCACACTACAGGCTCACACTACAGGCTCACACTACAGGCTCACACTACAGGCTCTTGCTACAGGCTCACACTACAGGCTCACACTACAGGCTCTTGATACAGGCTCACACTACAGGCTCTTGCTACAGGCTCACACTACAGGCTCACACTACAGGCTTACACTACAGGCTCACAATACAGGCTCACACTACAGGCTCACACTACAGGCTTACACTACAGGCACACACTACAGGCTCACACTAAACGCTGAGACTACATTCTCACACTACAGGCTCACACTACAGGCTCACACTACAGGCTCACACTACAGGCACACACTACAGGCTCACACTACAGGCTCACACTACAGGCTCACACCACAGGCTCACACTACAGGCTCTTGCTACAGGCTCACACTACAGGCTCACACTACAGGCTCTTGATACAGGCTCACACTACAGGCTCTTGCTACAGGCTCACACTACAGGCTCACACTACAGGCTTACACTACAGGCTCACAATACAGGCTCACACTACAGGCTCACACCACAGGCTCACACTACAGGCACACACCACAGGCTCACACTAAAGGCTGAGACTACAGGCTCACACTACAGGCTCACACTACAGGCTCACACTACAGGCTCACACTACAGGCTCACACTACAGGCTCACGCTACAGGCTCACACTACAGGCTCACGCTACAGGCTTACACTACAGGCTCACAATACAGGCTTACACCACAGGCTCACACTACAGGTTTACACTACAGGCTCACACTACAGGCTCACAATACAGGCTCACACTACAGGCTCACACTACAGGCTCACACTAAAGGCTCACACCACAGGCTTACACTACAGGCTTACACTACAGGCTCACACTATAGGCTTACACTACAGGCTTACACTACAGGCTCACAATACAGGCTCACACTACAGGCTCACACTACAGGCTCACACTACAGGCACACACTACAGGCTCACACCAAAGGCTGAGACTACAGGCTCACACTACAGGCTTACACTACAGGCTTACACTACAGGCTCACACTACAGGCTTACACTACAGGCTGACACTACAGGCTCACACTACAGGCTCACACTACAGGCTCACACTACAGGCTCACACTACAGGCTTACACTACAGGCTCACACTACAGGCTCACACTACAGGCTTACACTACAGGCTTACACAACAGGCTCACACTACAGGCTCACACTACAGGCTTACACTACAGGCTTACACTACAGGCTTACACTACAGGCTTACACTACAGGCTCACACTACAGGCTTACACTACAGGCTCACACTACAGGCTCACACTACAGGCTCACACTACAGGCTCACACTACAGGCTCTTGCTACAGGCTCACACTACAGGCTCACACTACAGGCTCTTGATACAGGCTCACACTACAGGCTCTTGCTACAGGCTCACACTACAGGCTCACACTACAGGCTTACACTACAGGCTCACAATACAGGCTCACACTACAGGCTCACACTACAGGCTGACACTACAGGCACACACTACAGGCTCACACTACAGGCTCTTGATACAGGCTCACACTACAGGCTCTTGCTACAGGCTCACACTACAGGCTCACACTACAGGCTTACACTACAGGCTCACAATACAGGCTCACACTACAGGCTCACACTACAGGCTAACACTACAGGCACACACTACAGGCTCACACTAAAGGCTGAGACTACAGGCTCACACTACAGGCTCACACTACAGGCTCACACTACAGGCTCACACTACAGGCACACACTACAGGCTCACACTACAGGCTCACACTACAGGCTCACACTACAGGCTCACACTACAGGCTCTTGCTACAGGCTCACACTACAGGCTCACACTACAGGCTCTTGATACAGGCTCACACTACAGGCTCTTTCTACAGGCTCACACTACAGGCTCACACTACAGGCTTACACTACAGGCTCACAATACAGGCTCACACTACAGGCTCACACCACAGGCTCACACTACAGGCACACACTACAGGCTCACACAAAAGGCTGAGACTACAGGCTCACACTACATGCTCACACTACAGGCTCACACTACAGGCTCACACCACAGGCTCACACTACAGGCTCACACTACAGGCTCACACTACAGGCACACACTACAGGCTCACACTAAAGGCTGAGACTACAGGCTCACACTACAGGCTCACACCACAGGCTTACACTACAGGCTTACACTACAGGCTCACACTACAGGCTTACACTACAGGCTTACACCACAGGCTTACACTACAGGCTCACACTACAGGCTTACACTACAGGCTCACACTACAGGCTCACACTACAGGCTCACACTACAGGCTCACACTACAGGCTCACACTACAGGCTCACACTACAGGCTCACACTACAGGCTCACACTACAGGCTTACACTACAGGCTTACACAACAGGCTCACACTACAGGCTTACACTACAGGCTTACACTACAGGCTTACACTACAGGCTTACACTACAGGCTTACACTACAGGCTCACACTACAGGCTCACACTACAGGCTCACACTACAGGCTTACACTACAGGCTTACACTACAGGCTTACACTACAGGCTTACACTACAGGCTTACACTACAGGCTCACACTACAGGCTCACACTACAGGCTCACGCTACAGGCTCACACTACAGGCTTACACTACAGGCTCACGCTACAGGCTTACACTACAGGCTCACACTACAGGCTTACACTACAGGCTCACACTCCAGGCTTACACTCCAGGCTTACACTACAGGATCACACTACAGGCTTACACTACAGGCACACACTACAGGCTCACACTACAGGCTCACACTACAGGCTCACACTACAGGCTCACACTACAGGCTCTTGCTACAGGCTCACACTACAGGCTCAAACTACAGGCTCTTGATACAGGCTCACACTACAGGCTCTTGCTACAGGCTCACACTACAGGCTTACACCACAGGCTTACACTACAGGCTTACACTACAGGCTGAGACCACAGGCTCACACTACAGGCTTACACTACAGGCTTACACTACAGGCTTACACTACAGGCTTACACTACAGGCTCACACTACAGGCTCACACTACAGGCTCACGCTACAGGCTCACACTACAGGCTTACACTACAGGCTCACGCTACAGGCTTACACTACAGGCTCACACTACAGGCTCACACTACAGGCTCACACTACAGGCACACACTACAGGCTCACACTAAAGGCTGAGACTACAGGCTCACGCTACAGGCTTACACTACAGGCTCACACTACAGGCTCACACTACAGGCTCACACTACAGGCACACACTACAGGCTCACACTAAAGGCTGAGACTACAGGCTCACACTACAGGCTCACACTACAGGCTCACACTACAGGCTCACACTACAGGCACACACTACAGGCTCACACTACAGGCTCACACTACAGGCTCACACCACAGGCTCACACTACAGGCTCTTGCTACAGGCTCACACTACAGGCTCACACTACAGGCTCTTGATACAGGCTCACACTACAGGCTCTTGCTACAGGCTCACACTACAGGCTCACACTACAGGCCCACACTACAGGCTCACAATACAGGCTCACACTACAGGCTCACACCACAGGCTCACACTACAGGCACACACTACAGGCTCACACTAAAGGCTGAGACTACAGGCTCACACTACAGGCTCACACTACAGGCTCACACTACAGGCTCACACCACAGGCTCACACTATAGGCTCACACTACAGGCTCACACTACAGGCACACACTACAGACTCACACTAAAGGCTGAGACTACAGGCTCACACTACAGGCACACACTACAGGCTCACACTACAGGCTCACACTACAGGCTCACACTACAGGCTCACACTACAGGCTCTTGCTACAGGCTCACACTACAGGCTCACACTACAGGCTCTTGATACAGGCTCACACTACAGGCTCTTGCTACAGGCTCACACTACAGGCTCACACTACAGGCTTACACTACAGGCTCACAATACAGGCTCACACTACAGGCTCACACTACAGGCTTACACTACAGGCTCACACTACAGGCTTACACTACAGGCTTACACTACAGGCTCACAATACAGGCTCACACTACAGGCTCACACTACAGGCTCACACTACAGGCACACACTACAGGCTCACACTAAAGGCTGAGACTACAGGCTCACACTACAGGCTCACACTACAGGCTCTTACTACAGGCTCACACTACAGGCTCACACTACAGGCTTACACTACAGGCTCACGCTACAGGCTCACACTACAGGCTCACACTACAGGCTGAGACTACAGGCTCACACTACAGGCTCACACTACAGGCTCACACCACAGGCTTACACTAAAGGCTTACACTACAGGCTCACACTACAGGCTTACACTACAGGCTTACACTACAGGCTTACACTACAGGCTCACACTACAGGCTTACACTACAGGCTCACACTACAGGCTCACACTACAGGCTCACACTACAGGCTCACACTACAGGCTCACACTACAGGCTTACACTACAGGCTCACACTACAGGCTCACACTACAGGCTTACACTACAGGCTTACACAACAGGCTCACACTACAGGCTTACACTACAGGCTTACACTACAGGCTTACACTACAGGCTTACACTACAGGCTTACACTACAGGCTCACACTACAGGCTTACACTACAGGCTCACACTACAGGCTCACACTACAGGCTCACACTACAGGCTCACACTACAGGCTCTTGCTACAGGCTCACACTACAGGCTCACACTACAGGCTCTTGATACAGGCTCACACTACAGGCTCTTGCTACAGGCTCACACTACAGGCTCACACTACAGGCTTACACTACAGGCTCACAATACAGGCTCACACTACAGGCTCACACTACAGGCTCACACTACAGGCTCACACTACAGGCACACACTAAAGGCTCACACTAAAGGCTGAGACTACAGGCTCACACTACAGGCTCACACTACAGGCTCACACTACAGGCTCACACTACAGGCTCACACTACAGGCTTACACTACAGGCTCACGCTACAGGCTCACACTACAGGCTCACGCTACAGGCTTACACTACAGGCTCACAATACAGGCTTACACCACAGGCTCACACTACAGGTTTACACTACAGGCTCACACTACAGGCTCACAATACAGGCTCACACTACAGGCTCACACTACAGGCTCACACTACAGGCTCACACCACAGGCTTACACTACAGGCTTACACTACAGGCTCACACTACAGGCTTACACTACAGGCTTACACTACAGGCTCATAATACAGGATCACACTACAGGCTCACACTACAGGCTCACACTACAGGCACACACTACAGGCTCACACTAAAGGCTGAGACTACAGGCTCACACTACAGGCTCACACTACAGGCTCACACTACAGGCTCACACTACAGGCTCACACTACAGGCTTACACTACGGGCTCACGCTACAGGCTCACACTACGGGCTCACACTACAGGCTGAGACTACAGGCTCACACTACAGGCTCACACTACAGGCTCACACCACAGGCTTACACTACAGGCTTACACTACAGGCTCACACTACAGGCTTACACTACAGGCTTACACCACAGGCTTACACTACAGGCTCACACTACAGGCTTACACTACAGGCTCACACTACAGGCTCACACTACAGGCTCACACTACAGGCTCACACTACAGGCTCACACTACAGGCTTACACTACAGGCTCACACTACAGGCTCACACTACAGGCTTACACTACAGGCTCACACTACAGGCTCACACTACAGGCTCACACTACAGGCTCTTGCTACAGGCTCACACTACAGGCTCACACTACAGGCTCTTGATACAGGCTCACACTACAGGCTCTTGCTACAGGCTCACACTACAGGCTCACACCACAGGCTTACACTACAGGCTTACACTACAGGCTGAGACCACAGGCTCACACTACAGGCTCACACTACAGGCTCACACTACGGGCTCACACTACAGGCTCACACTACAGGCTCACACTACAGGCTCACACTACAGGCTCACACTACAGGCTGAGACCACAGGCTCACACTACAGGCTCACACTACAGGCTCACACTACGGGCTCACACTACAGGCTCACACTACAGGCTCACACTACAGGCTCACACTACAGGCTCACACTACGGGCTCACACTACAGGCTCACACTACAGGCTCACACTACAGGCTCACACTACAGGCTCACACAACAGGCTCACACTACAGGCTCTTGATACAGGCTCACACTACAGGCTCTTGCTACAGGCTCACACTACAGGCTCACACTACAGGCTCACACTACAGGCTCACACTACGGGCTCACACTACAGGCTCACACTACAGGCTCACACTACAGCTTTACACTACAGGCTTACACTACAGGCTTACACTACAGGCTCACACTACAGGCTCACACTACAGGCTCACACTACAGGCTCTTGCTACAGGCTCACACTACAGGCTCACACTACAGGCTCACACTACAGGCTCACACTACGGGCTCACACTACAGGCTCACACTACAGGCTCACACTACAGGCTCACACTACAGGCTCACACTACAGGCTTACACTACAGGCTCACACTACAGGCTCACACTACAGGCTCACACTACAGGCTCACACTACAGGCTCTTGATACAGGCTTACACTACAGGCTCACACTACAGGCTCACACTACAGGCTCACACTACAGGCTCACACTACAGGCTCACACTACAGGCTCACAATACAGGCTTACACTACAGGCTTACACTACAGGCTCACACTACAGGCTCACACTACAGGCTTACACTACAGGCTCCCACTACGGGCTTACACTACAGGCTCACACTACAGGCTCACAATACAGGCTTACACTACAGGCTCACACTACAGGCTTACACTACAGGCTCACACTACAGGCTCACGCTACAGGCTCACACTACAGGCTCACACTACAGGCTCCCACTACAGGCTTACACTACAGGCTTACACTACAGGCTCACACCACAGGCTCACACTACAGGCTTACACTACAGGCTCACACTACAGGCTTACACTACAGGCTTACACTACAGGCTCACACTACAGGCTCACACTACAGGCTCACACTACAGGCTTACACTACAGGCTCCCACTACGGGCTTACACTACAGGCTCACACTACAGGCTCACGCCAGGCTCACACTACAGGCTTACACTACAGGCTCACACTACGGGCTTACACAACAGGCTTACACTACAGGCTCACACTACAGGCTCAGACTACAGGCTCACACTACAGGCTCACACTACAGGCTTACACTACAGGCTTACACTACAGGCTCACACCACAGGCTCACACTACAAGCTTACACTACAGGCTTACACTACAGGCACACACCACAGGCTTACACTACAGGCTCAGACTACAGGCTCACGCTACAGGCTTACACTACAGGCTCACACTACAGGCTCACACTACTGGCTCACACTACAGGCTTACACTACAGGCTCGCACGACAGGCTCACAATACAGGCTTACACTACAGGCTCACACTACAGGCTTACACTACAGGCTCACACTACAGGCTCACGCTACAGGCTCACACTACAGGCTCACACTTCAGGCTCACACTACAGGCTTACACTACAGGCTCACACGACAGGCTCACAATACAGGCTTACACTACAGGCTCACACTACAGGCTTACACTACAGGCTTACAATACAGGCTCACACTACAGGCTCACACTACAGGCTTACACTACAGGCTCACACTACAGGCTTACACTACAGGCGTACACTACAGGCTTACACTACAGGCTCACACTACAGGCTCACACTACAGGCTCACACTACAGGCTCACACTACGGGCTCAGACTACAGGCTCACACTACAGGCTCACACTACAGGCCCACACTACAGGCTCACACTACAGGCTCACACTACAGGCTCACACTACAGGCTCACACCACAGGCTTACACTACAGGCTCACACTACAGGCTCACACTACGGGCTCAGACTACAGGCTCACACTACAGGCTCACACTACAGGCTCACACTACAGGCTTACACTACAGGCTCAGACTACAGGCTCACACTACAGGCTCACACTACAGGCTTACACTACAGGCTTACACTACAGGCTCACACCACAGGCTCACACTACAAGCTTACACTACAGGCTCACACTACAGGCTCACACTACAGGCTCACACTACGGGCTCAGACTACAGGCTCACACGACAGGCTCACAATACAGGCTCACACTACAGGCTCACACTACAGGCTCACACTACAGGCTCATATTACAGGCTCAGACTACAGGCTCACGCCATTGGCTCACACTACAGGCTCACGCCAGGCTCACACTACAGGCTCACACTACGGGCTCACACTACAGGCTCACACTACAGGCTCACACTACAGGCACACACCGCAGGCTCACACTACAGGCTCACACTACAGGCTCACACTACAGGCTTACACTACAGGCTCACACTACAGGCTTACACTACAGGCGTACACTACAGGCTTACACTACAGGCTCACACTACAGGCTCACACTACAGGCTCTCACTACAGGCTCACACTACAGGCTTACACTACAGGCTCACACTACAGGCTCACACTACAGGCTTACAATACAGGCTCACACTACAGGCTCACACTACAGGCTTACACTACAGGCTCACACTACAGGCTTACACTACAGGCGTACACTACAGGCTTACACTACAGGCTCACACTACAGGCTCACACTACAGGCTCACACTACAGGCTCACACTACGGGCTCAGACTACAGGCTCACACTACAGGCTCACACTACAGGCCCACACTACAGGCTCACACTACAGGCTCACACTACAGGCTCACACTACAGGCTCACACCACAGGCTTACACTACAGGCTCACACTACAGGCTCACACTACGGGCTCAGACTACAGGCTCACACTACAGGCTCACACTACAGGCTCACACTACAGGCTCACACTACAGGGTCACACCACAGGCTCACACTATAGGCTCACACTACAGGCTCACACCACAGGCTTACACTACAGGTTCACACTACAGGCTCACACTACAGGCTCACACTACAGGCTCACACTACAGGCTCACACTACAGGCTCACACTACAGGCTCACACTACAGGCTCACACTACAGGCTCACACTACAGGCTCACACTACAGGCTCACACTACAGGCTTACACTACAGGCTCACACTAGAGGCTCACACTACAGGCTTACACTACAGGCTCAGACTACAGGCTTACACTACAGGCTCACACTACAGGCTTACACTACAGGCTCACACTACAGGCTTACACTACAGGCTCACACTACAGGCTTACACTACAGGCTCACACTAGAGGCTCACACTACAGGCTCACACTACAGGCTCACACTAGAGGCTCACACTACAGGCTCACACTACAGGCTCACACTCCAGGCTCACACGACAGGCTCACAATACAGGCTTACACTACAGGCTCACACTACAGGCTCACACTACAGGCTTACACTACAGGCTTACACTACAGGCACTCACTACAGGCTCACACTACAGGCTTACACTACAGGCTCACACTACAGGCTCACACTACAGGCTCACACTACAGGCTCACACTACAGGCTCACACTACAGGCTCACACTACAGGCTCACACTACTGGCTCACGCTACAGGCTCACACTACAGGCTCACACTACAGGCTCACACTACAGGCTCACACTACAGGCTCACACTACAGGCTCACACTACAGGCTCACACTACAGGCTCACACTACAGGCTCACACTACAGGCTCACACTACAGGCTCACACTACAGGCTCACACTACAGGCTCACACTACGGGCTTACACTACAGGCTTACACTACAGGCTTACACTACAGGCTCACACTACAGGCTCACACTACAGGCTCACACTACAGGCTCACACTACAGGCTCATATTACAGGCTCAGACTACAGGCTCACGCCATTGGCTCACACTACAGGCTCACGCCAGGCTCACACTACAGGCTCACACTACGGGCTCACACTACAGGCTCACACTACAGGCTCAGACCACAGGCTCACACCACAAGCTCACACTACAGGCTCACACTACAGGCTCACACTACTGGCTTACACTACAGGCTCACACTACAGGCTTACACTACAGGCGTACACTACAGGCTCACACTACAGGCTCACACTACAGGCTCACACTACAGGCTCACACTACAGGCTCACACTACAGGCTCACACTACAGGCTTACACTACAGGCTCACACTACAGGCTCACACTACAGGCTCACACTACAGGCTCACACTACAGGCTCACACTACGGGCTTACACTACAGGCTTACACTACAGGCTTACACTACAGGCTCACACTACAGGCTCACACTACAGGCTCACACTACAGGCTCACACTACAGGCTCATATTACAGGCTCAGACTACAGGCTCAAGCCATTGGCTCACACTACAGGCTCACGCCAGGCTCACACTACAGGCTCACACTACAAGCTCACACTACAGGCTCACACTACAGGCTCAGACCACAGGCTCACACCACAAGCTCACACTACAGGCTCACACTCCAGGCTCACACTACTGGCTCACACTACAGGCTCACATTACAGGCTCACACTACAGGCTCACACTACAGGCTCACACCACAGGCTCACACTACAGGCTCACACTACAGGCTCACACTACAGGCTCACACAACAGGCTTACACTACAGGCTCACACTACAGGCTCACACTACGGGCTCAGACTACAGGCTCACACTACAGGCTCACACTACAGGCTCACACTACAGGCTCACACTACAGGGTCACACCACAGGCTCACACTATAGGCTCACACTACAGGCTCACACCACAGGCTTACACTACAGGTTCACACTACAGGCTCACACTACAGGCTCACACTACAGGCTCACACTACAGGCTCACACTACAGGCTCACACTACAGGCTCACACTACAGGCTCACACTACAGGCTCACACTACAGGCTCACACTACAGGCTCACACTACAGGCTTACACTACGGGCTCACACTACAGGCTCACACTACGGGCTCACACTACAGGCTCACACTACAGGCTCACACTACAGGCTTACACTACAGGCTCACACTACAGGCTCACACTACGGGCTCAGACTACAGGCTCACACTACAGGCTCACACTACAGGCTCACACTACAGGCTCACACTACAGGGTCGCACCACAGGCTCACACTATAGGCTCACACTACAGGCTCACACCACAGGCTTACACTACAGGTTCACACTACGGGCTCACACTACAGGCTCACACTACAGGCTCACACTACAGGCTCACACTACAGGCTCACACTACAGGCTCACACTACAGGCTCACACTACAGGATCACATCACTAGCTCAGACTACAGGCTCACATTACAGGCTCACATTACAGGCTCACACTCCGGGCTCACACCACAGGCTCATACTACACGCTCACACTACAGGCTCACACTACAAGCTCACAATACAGGTTAACACTACAGGCTTACACTACAGGTTTACACTCCAGGCTTACACTAGAGGCTCACACTACAGGCTCACACTACAGGCTCACACTACAGGCTCACACTACAGGCATTCACTACAGGCTTACACTACAGGCTCACGCTACAGGCTCACACTACAGGCTCACACTACAGGCTCACACTACAGGCTCACACTACAGGCTCACACTACAGGCTCACACTACAGGCTCACACTACAGGCTCACACTACAGGCTCACGCTACAGGCTCACACTACAGGCTTACACTACAGGCTTACACTCCAGGCTTACACTAGAGGCTCACACTACAGGCTTACTTTACAGGCTCACACTACAGGCTCACACTACAGGCTCACGTTACAGACTCACACTACAGGCTCATACTACAGGCTCACACCACAGGCTCACACTACAGGCTCTCACTACAGGCTCACACTACAGGCTCACACTACAGCCTTACACTACAGACTCACGCTGCAGGCTCACACACCACGCTCACACTACAGGCTGGCACTACAGGTTCACACTACGGGCTCAAACTACAGGCTCACACTACAGGCTCACACTACAGGCTCACACTACAGGCTCTCACTACAGGCTCACACTACAGGCTCACACTACAGCCTTACACTACAGACTCACGCTGCAGGCTCACACTACAGGCTCACACTACAGGCTGGCACTACAGGTTCACACTACGGGCTCACACTACAGGCTCACACTACAGGCTAACACTACAGGCTCACACCACAGGCTCACACTACAGGCTCACACTACAGGCTCACAGTACAGGCTCACAGTACAGGCTCACGCTACAGGCTCACACTACAGGCTCACACTACAGGCTCACACTACAGCCTTACACTACAGACTCACACTACATGCTCACACTACAGGCTCACACCACAGGCTCACACTACAGGCTCAGACTACAGGCTCACACTACAGGCTCACACTAAAGGCTGAGACTACAGGCTCACACTACAGGCTCAGACTACAGGCTCACACTACAGGCTTACACTACAGGCTTACACTACAGGCTCACACTACAGTCTTACACTACAGGCTTACACTACAGGCTCACACTACAGGCTCACACTACAGGCTCACACTACAGGCACACACTACAGGCTCACACTACAGGCTCACGCTACAGGCTCACACTACTGGCTCACACTACAGGCTCACACTACAGGCTCACACTACAGGCTTACACTACAGGCTTACACTACAGGCTCCCACTACAGGCTCTCACTACAGGCTCACACTACAGGCTTACACTACAGGCACACACTACAGGCTCACACTACAGGCTCACACCACAGGCTCACACAACAGGCTCAGACTACAGGCTCAGACTACAGGCTCACACTACAGGCTCACACTACAGGCTCACACCACAGGCTCACATTACAGGCTCACACTACAGGCTTACACTACAGGCTCACACTACAGGCTCACACCACAGGCTCACACCACAGGCTCACATTACAGGCTCACACTACAGCCTTACACTACAGACTCACGCTGCAGGCTCACACTACAGGCTTACACTACAGGCTTACACTACAGACTCACGCTGCAGGCTCACACTACAGGCTTACACTACAGGCTTACACTACAGGCTCACACTACAGGCTCACACTACAGGCTCACACTACAGGCTTACACTACAGGCTTACACTACAGGCTTACTCTACAGGCTCACACTACAGGCTCACACTACAGGCTCACACCACAGGCTCACATTACAGGCTCACACCACAGGCTCACACTACAGGCTCACACTTCAGGCTCACACTACAGGCTTACTTTACAGGCTTACACTACAGGCTCACACTACAGGCTCACACCACAGGCTCACACCACAGGCTCACATTACAGGCTCACACTACAGCCTTACACTACAGACTCACGCTGCAGGCTCACACTACAGGCTTACACTACAGGCTTACACTACAGACTCACGCTGCAGGCTCACACTACAGGCTTACACTACAGGCTTACACTACAGGCTCACACTACAGGCTCACACTACAGGCTCACACTACAGGCTTACACTACAGGCTTACACTACAGGCTTACTCTACAGGCTCACACTACAGGCTCACACTACAGGCTCACACCACAGGCTTACATTACAGGCTCACACCACAGGCTCACACTACAGGCTCACACTTCAGGTTCACACTACAGGCTCACACTACCGGCTCACACTACAGGCTCACACCACAGCCTCACACTACCGGCTCACACTACAGGCTCACACTACAGGCTCACACTGCAGGTTCATACTACAGGTTCACACTACAGGCTCACACTACAGGCTCACACTACAGGCTCACACTACAGGCTCACACCACAGGCTCACACTACAGGCTCACACTTCAGGCTCACACTACAGGCTCACACTACAGGCTCACACTACAGGCTCACACCACAGGCTCACACTATAGGCTTACACTACAGGCTCACACTACAGGCTCACACGACAGGCTCACAATACAGGCTCACACTACAGGCTTACACTACAGGCTCACACTACAGGCTCACACTACAGGCTCATATTACAGGCTCAGACTACAGGCTCACGCTATTGGCTCACACTACAGGCTCACGCCAGGCTCACACTACAGGCTCACACTACGGGCTCACACTACAGGCTCACACTACAGGCTCAGACCACAGGCTCACACCACAAGCTCACACTACAGGCTCACACTACAGGCTCACACTACAGGCTCATACTACAGGATCACACCACTAGCTCAGACTACAGGCTCACATTACAGGCTCACATTACAGGCTCACACTCCGGGCTCACACCACTGGCTCATACTACACGCTCACACTACAGGCTCACACTACAGGCTTACACTACAGGCTTACACTCCAGGCTTACACTAGAGGCTCACACTACAGGCTTACTTTACAGGCTCACACTACAGGCTCACACTACAGGCTCACGTTACAGGCTCACACTACAGGCTCATACTACAGGCTCACACCACAGGCTCACACTACAGGCTCTCACTACAGGCTCACACTACAGGCTCACACTACAGCCTTACACTACAGACTCACGCTGCAGGCTCACACTACAGGCTCACACTACAGGCTGGCACTACAGGCTCACACTACGGGCTCACACTACAGGCTCACACTACAGGCTCACACTACATGCTCACACCACAGGCTCACACTACAGGCTCACACTACAGGCTCACAGTACAGGCTCACACTACAGGCTCACACAACAGGCTCACACTACAGGCTCACACTACAGGCTCACACTACAGGCTCACACTACAGGCTTACACTACAGGCTCACACTACGGGCTCACACTACAGGCTCACACTACAGGCTCACACTACAGGCTCACACTACAGGCTTACACTACAGGCTCACACTACAGGCTCACACCACAGGCTCACACTACAGGCTCACACTACAGGCTCACAGTACAGGCTCACAGTACAGGCTCACGCTACAGGCTCACACCACAGGCTCACACTACAGGCTCAGACTACATGCTCACACCACAGGCTCACAGTACAGGCTCACACTAAAGGCTCACACTACAGGCTCACACTACAGGCTCACACTCAAACAACAAGAATCTCTCGGTGACTCACACTAATTTATCTCATTGAATGTGACAAAGAATTAGATTACAAATTGTGGAAATTCCATATTTTACGATATTTCCTGTTCATTGGAGGCTTGATTAGATCCGCTACTAGTTCTCCTTCTCTCTCTCTCTCTCTTTCTCTCTCTCTCGCGACCTTGAGCACCAAGCCGCTGTGACGACAATGGTCTTGTTCCAGCACATCGAGCGGCTAGCACGCCGAACCATCTGCCGATTGACTGGGGCTTGATTCCCACCGTGGTCAATGGGGTTTCATGGTTTTCTCTGTCATCAAGTCAATACTGGGATGGTTCCTTATAAGGAAAGGCCACGACCGACTCCTTCTCACTATCCAAAAACACCTAATAAAATAACCTTTCATCTCATCATCCCATCATCTCATAATCATATCATTCACAGACGCCAATAAATCCTGGTCATCAGTTCAGTGCGTCGTTGAACACAATATGAATGAATGATGGTGACTCCAGCATGGCACCGCTATCCCACTTCTCTGACTGCACTCCGCAGCTATACCAGCTCAGGCATTGCTTTGCAAGCAGAAGTCAGGTTCGAGTCCAGCATAAGGCATAGGTTACCGTCCCTTCACATATCATCACTCCTCAGTTCCATTACCACCTGCTCATTCGTACCCCCGTATAACCTAGCTGTTGATGGGGCCGTTTAGCTCATTCGTACCCCTGTATAACCTAGCTGTTGATGGGGCCGTTTAGCTCATTCGTACCCCCGTATAACCTAGCTGTTGGTGGGACCGTTTAGCTCATTCGTACCCCCGTATAACCTAGCTGTTGGTGGGGCCGTTCAACTAATTCGTACCCCGTATAACCTAGCTGTTGGTGGGGCCGTTCAGCTCATTCGTACCCTCGTATCACCTAGCAGTTGATGGGGCCGATGAGCTCATTCGTACCCCCGTATAACCAACTGTTGGACGGGCCGTTGGGCTTCTTCGTACTCCCGTATAACCCAGCAGTTGATGGGGCCGTTTAGCTCATTCGTACCCCCGTATCACCTAGCAGTTGATGGGGCCGATGAGCTCATTCGTACCCCCGTATAACCAACTGTTGGAGGGGCCGTTGGGTTCCTTCGTACTCCCGTATAACCCAGCAGTTGATGGGGCCGTTTAGCTCATTCTTACCCCCGTATAACCTAGCTGTTGATGGGGCCGTTGAGCTCATTCGTACCCCAGTATAACCAACTGTTGGAGGCGCCGTTGGGCTCCTTCGTACTCCCGTATAACCTAGCAGTTGATGGGGCCGTTTAGCTCATTCGTACCCCCGTATAACCTAGCTGTTGACGTTTAGCTCATTCGTACCCCCGTATAAGCTAGTGGTTGGTGGGGCCGTTGAGCTCATTCGTACCCTCGTATGAGCTAGTGGTTGGTGGGGTCGTTGAGTTCATTCGTCCCCCCGTATAAGCTGGTGGTTGGTGCGGCCGTTGGGCTCATTCGTACACCCGTATAACCTAGCTGTTGGTGGGGCCGTTTAGCTCATTCGTACCCCCGTATAACCTAACTGATGATTGGGCCGTTGAGCTCATTCGTACCCCCGTATAACCTAGCTGTTGATGGGGCCGTTGAGCTCATTCGTACCTTCGTATAAGCTAGTGGTTGGTGGGGCCGTTCGTCTCATTTGTACCCCCGTATAACCTAGCTGTTGGTGGGGCCGTTGAGCTCATTCGTACCCACGTATAACCTAGCTGTTGGTGGGGCCGTTGAGCTCATTCGTACCCACGTATAACCTAGCTGTTGGTGGGGCCGTTGAGCTCATTCGTACCCCCGTATAACCTAGCTGTTGGTGGGGCCGTTTAGCTCATTCGTACCCCCGTATAACCTAACTGATGATTGGGCCGTTTAGCTCATTCGTACCCCCGTATAACCTAGCTGTTGGTGGGGCCGTTTAGCTCATTCGTACCCCCGTATAACCTAGCTGTTGGTGGGGCCGTTGAGCTCATTCGTACCCACGTATAACCTAGCTGTTGGTGGGGCCGTTGAGCTCATTCGTACCCCCGTATAACCTAGCTGTTGGTGGGGCCGTTTAGCTCATTCGTACTCCCGTATGACCTAGCTGTTGGTGGGACCGTTTAGCTCATTCGTACCTCCGTATAACCTAGCTGTTGGTGGGGCCGTTTAGCTCATTCCTACCCCCGTATAACCTAGCAGTTGATGGGGCCGTTGAGCTCATTCGTACCTCCGTATAACCTAGCTGTTGGTGGGGCCGTTTAGCTCATTCCTACCCCCGTATAACCTAGCAGTTGATGGGGCCGTTGAGCTCATTCGTACCTCCGTATAACCTAGCTGTTGGTGGGGCCGTTTAGCTCATTCCTACCCCCGTATAACCTAGCAGTTGATGGGGCCGTTGAGCTCATTCGTACCTCCGTATAACCTAGCTGTTAGTGGGGCCGTTTAGCTCATTCGTACCCCCGTATAACCTAGCTGTTGGTGGGGCCGTTTAGCTCATTCCTACCCCCGTATAACCTAGCAGTTGATGGGGCCGTTGAGCTCATTCGTACCCCCGTATAACCTAGCTGTTGGTGGGGCCGTTTAGCTCATTCGTACCCCCGTATAACCCAGCAGTTGATGGGGCCGTTTAGCTCATTCGTACCCCCGTATAACCTAGCTGTTGGTGGGACCGTTTAGCTCATTCGTACCCCCGTATAACCTAGCTGTTGGTGGGGCCGTTTAGCTCATTCGTACCCCCGTATAACCTAGCTGTTGGTGGGACCGTTTAGCTCATTCGTACCCCCGTATAACCTAGCTGTTGGTGGGGCCGTTTAGCTCATTCGTACCCCCGTATAACCTAGCTGTTGGTGGGACCGTTTAGCTCATTCGTACCCCCGTATAACCTAGCTGTTGGTGGGGCCGTTTAGCTCATTCGTACCCCCGTATAACCTAGCTGTTGGTGGGGCCGTTTAGCTCATTCGTACTCCCGTATAACCTAGCTGTTGGTGGGACCGTTTAGCTCATTCGTACCCCCGTATAACCAAGCTGTTGATGGGGCCGTTGAGACAACAATCAAGTCATACAAATGATTTCAACTTTGATCAATATTAATTTTTTGTCACGACGCTCCGTTCTTTCGCTGCGCATGCGTCGTGCGCACGGCCTCAAGCCCTCTTCAGCCGTGGGGTCATTGTTGCCTCGGGAGGGACCATTGCGAAGGCTAGTCGTGTGCTGGGGGACCGACAGGCTAGAGCGCAGATGAGTTCTGGTTAGGGTTCTAGGGTTAGGTTCGGGGCAGGAAGGAAGTGTCGGCTCGATTGTTTCAATGGATGTTGCTAGGAGAACCCTTTTGCTTGATCAAACTGCATGACCGGCACATTGCATGACCGTGGTCTCGACCTTTTCAATGGCGTTGTTCGACAAATATTCTGTTCATTTGTATTTCTTGAAAGAATTGTCAGAACTGGTGATCTAATTCCCACTCAAGACACAATCAGTGTATATTGAGAGAGAGAGAGAGAGAGAGAGAGAGAGAGAGAGAGAGAGAGAGAGAGAGAGAGAGAGAGAGAGAGATGGATAGTCTATACGTCACCTGCCCTGTCCAAGGCATCGACCTGTCAGGCGAGTGATCACTGGACCAGATATCAGTAGCCAATGGGGAGAGGGCTCCCTGTGGACCGGGCGTCATGCTTCAAGACTGCCGGGACCGGGAGTCGGACCGGAGGTAGACGACATGTCACCCCCCAGTGCCCCCTCCCCCCCCCCAAGCAAACTACAAGCTCGTTCAACTTATGACAAATGGTTCTTCAACAAACTGGTCAGTGGAACATGCGTCGAGACCACCACTCAACAGATCTTGTCAGTCTTCTTTGACCACTCATTCCTTTCTCCAATTCGTATGAGTGGATGAGCGAAGCGAAGAGTCAATTCCACTATGCTCGAAAAAAATGTGCTTTTTTTCTCCTTCTTTTTGTCGGCGCTCTACAGGTCAAACGAAAATTCAAAATCAGTTGAAACTTGGCAGATACAAGTGTCCTTATCTAACTCGATACTGTATAGTTTTGAGGCGCCATCGGTTCCACCACTTCTGAGAGAACTCATTTCAAAGTTTTCAAAAATCCCTTGAGAATAACCCTGGGGAAAACATTTGTTAGGAATATTTCGTCCGAGAGAATTCAAATTCTCAGGTAATTTCAATATAACGATGATACATATTATTCCGTAATGCCACTCAAATCGTATCAGCCATTTTGAAAGAAAAATATATAATTTAATTTTTGTGAATCACTCAAAGTTATTAAGGCCCGGTTTAACCAATCTTAGTTAGGGTACTAATCCACTAACTACTGATTAAAAGCACGAAAATAACATATGTAACCAATAGTGATAACAAGTTGATCCGCTAACCATTGCCTAATCCAATTTCGTAAAACCGGGCCCTAGATACCTATTAAATACAAGCAACAGGTGTCAACAAATTACCTGTAAGCGATTAAAACAAAGCCTTCTTTATCACTAGAAGGACGCCATATATATATGCGTTGTTAGACGAGTGGATAGTAATAGTATGTCCACTTTTTTGCCAAACTTTTGCCTACATTCGCCAATTGGGTGACATTTAAGTTATGAATGAGTAGAAACTGCGAATGGTACCAATTTAGCTCATTTTATGTTTTTTCTCCAAAATGGCTGACCCGATCAAGCTGAAAATTCACATGACTGTGTATCAGAATGTACTTCAACGTGACGCAAAATTCCATTTATAAAAAAAAAAAAAAATTTCTCGCTGTGTTTGAGTATTTTTGAAATTTCTAGAATTCATGAAGATGAGAGTTGGCACCCGATGATGCCACAAAACAATACAGGTCTGAGTTAGATGAGGAACCATCATGAGAAAAAATTTGGAGTTGATAACTGAAGCCGTTTGACCTGTGGAGAAACGAAGGAAGAACATAAAAAAAAAAAACATAAAAACGAAATCCAATTTTTTCCAGTATGTCAAATTGAATCCTCGCAAAGCTCGTCCAATCATCGGTATTGATTGAGAATCAAGATGGCACTTGTTTGGATCTCGGAATGTATATGATTTCATGTATATATATATATATATATATATATATATATATATATATATATATATATATATATATATATATATATATATATATATATATATATATATATATATATATATATATATATATATATATATATAAATATATATATATATATATATATACATATATATATATATATATATATATATATATATATATATATATATATATATATATATATATATATATATATAAATATAATTATATATATATATATATATATATATATATATATATATATATATATATATATATATATATATATATATATGTATATATATATATATATATATATATATATATATATATATATATATATATATATATATATATATATATATATATATATATATATGTGCTTACGTAGGTTCTAGTGGCCGATGGTAGTTGGTAGTAATATTTCTGCGGTAATGCCACTATGTTGAAACTCTTCATGTCGACGTTTCGGCAGAATTTGCTCCGCCATCTTCAGGATTCGGTCGGTGGTCAGCACTCGAATGAATGCATCGATATATGCAATCGATATAAGATATGAATAAGATATAAGATATGATAAGATAAGATATGAATCGATATATATATATATATATATATATATATATATATATATATATATATATATATATATATATATATATATATATATATATAAATATATATAATCTTCCTATTAAATATATATCATTATTATATATATATATATATATATATATATATATATATATATATATATATATATATATATATATACATATATTCATTCGAGTGCTGACCACCGACCGAGTCCTGAAGATGGCGGAGCAAATTCTGCCGAAACGTCGACATGAAGAGTTTCAACATAGTGGCATTACCACAGAGATATTACTACCATATATATATATATATATATATATATATATATATATATATATATATATATATATATATATATATATATATATATATATATATATATATATATATATATATATATAAATATATATATAAATATATATATATATATATATATATATATATATATATATATATATATATATAAATATATATATATATATATATATATATATATATATATATATATATATATATATATATATATATATATATATATATATATATATATATAT
>OZ023332.1:7267287-7324787 GCA_964007535.1 Brachyptera risi
ATATATATATATATATATATATATATATATATATATATATATATATATATATTATATATAATATATTCATATATATATATATATATATAATATATATATATATATATATATATATATATGTATATATACATATATTCATATATATATATATATATATATATATATATATATATATATATATATATATATATATATATATATATATATATATTGTTACCGCCGATCTTAGAGATGGCGATGAAAGACCAGTGGACTGTATTCGGGTGCCGACTTGGCATTAATAATCAGGCGAACATAATCCAAACTCGGATTATGCCTCACCCCAAAACGATTACGTATTTGGTCTACGTCGACTTGACGTTGTTATTAACCAAATCAAAGAATAAATAACGAGAAAGGGAAACAAAATAGATCAAAACCTGAGTGGTGTCCCCGCACACCATTCGAATAAACAAGAAACAAAAGCTTGAGAGAAAACAAAACACCCAACTTCGTAAATGATAAAGACCGATAACAAAAGTAAGGAATTAGAAACAAGAAAGTATGGAAAGAGGTCCTATTAACGACTCAAAAAGAACGAAAAATAGAAAAGAAACAACTGCGTACATGCGAAATAATGTACAGTACGTCCGAACTCTAACAAAGTAGAGAAGGACGGGAGAAGCTCACACAACAAGAGCTGGTCGAGAATATGAGCGAATTCACCCACTTGACGAGCGACTACAAGTACGTCCGACCTCAAGGGAGTGTAGAAGATAACTGAATGGAATACTCGACGAGAGCCGTTTCGAGACGTCCGGTCTGAATCGAGTATAGGAAGGAACTGATCAGGCGAGACCAGCTACCAGGACACGCAACGCGAAAGGCGAGCTGTGATTGGACGCACACATCGCGTGACAACCCACCAGCCAACCAGCAATGAGAAAGGAAGGTCGACTAGAAACACGGTTTTGCAGTGTACAAACAACATTCCATGACGTGATCAAATGATTTCATGTTCAATTGACAAACTAGGGAAAACGAGCTAGCTGGTCTCAAAAGACCGGCGTTAACATACCGCCCACCAAAATGAACATTTTAAAGCTGAGGTAAACGATACGGGAAATTAGGAACATGAAATTAGAACAGCAAACTGTTCGTAAGAAGCCTTGTAACTTCATAGGCAACGTGAGCATGAGATTTTCACCGAGTAATTGTGATTGCTTCCCAATTGGATCGGAGAACAGCAAAGAAATCGCACATGATCCGAGCGATTCATTGAGGAGAAAACGCAACCATTTTATTCAATGGTCGCTGACTTTTCAAAAAAAAAATGAAAAAAGAGAGAACAACAAGAAAGTAAACATGAAGAAATGAGCAAAGCACCAATGCGTGCTTTGAACAGAAAAAATACACGAATGAATGCAAATCTGCCATTGGAGGCTGCATAGGCTTTGCGCGAAACTTGTGGCAAGTAATGCACTGGTGTATACGCTGTCGCAACAAACCGCGCAGAGAAACGATCCAGTAACGCTGCTGTATCAGCGCCTGTACCGTTCTCGGGCCGGAATGTAGCGATGTTCGGTGGAAGGCATCGCATATGAGAGATGCGAGGTGAGCTTCTTTGGGGGAGTAGGATTGGGTACCGAGCCTCTTCAGGAAGAGAAGAGTGACGCAATCTTCCGCCCACCTTGAGTAAGCCCGAGGGTTTCGAGAAAAGGTTTCAGCGAAGCGATCCGGGATGAAACCTGTCCCTGTTTGGCAAGTTGGCTGATCTCGGTTGTATAAAAGTGGTTTTGAGTGACTCTTATGATCAGTTCAAGAGCGTCTTGCAGCTCCACAGGTTTTAAAGAACCCGTAGGAGGGAGAATCTTGGATCGTTTCGCCAATAAGAGACGGGCAAATCGAACTACATACCCAAAGACCCGTTGTGCTTTGAGAAGTGTGGAAAACTTTCGAAAAATTCACCAGGAGAGGATCTACTTTGACCGTTGTGGCCAAAGTGACCATGGAAGGCTTAATGTCTGGCAATTCAGACAATAAATCAGTGGAAGGCACAGAGATAGGCCACAGAGCATGGGGACTCCTGAGAAAAGAAGGACCCGAGAGGTACAACGGGTATTCCATGAGCTGAGAAGGCAGTATTCCACGAGAAGCGCAGTCAGCGGGATTTTCCTTCGGAATCCACGTGTGCCCAATTGGTAGGAGTGGAGTTGTCGAGTATCTCCACTACTCGGTTGGCGACGAATGTCTTCAGTCGATGTGGAGGGGTGGCAAGCCACGCGAGCACAATAGTCGAATCAGTGTAGAGGGTTACTGACTCTACGACAAGAGTGCTGAGTGAGGGAAGAGTATCTTTCAGCACACGCGTTAGAAGCAAAGCAGCAGAGAGTTCAAGCTTAGGGATGGTCATGGGTTTGACCGGGGATACTTTACTCCTTGCTCGCAACAAACTAATATGCGAAGTTGCATGATTCGTTGTGTGAAGGTAAAGTATCGCAGCGTAGGCCTTCTCGGAGGCATCACAAAAGCCTACAAGTCGATGTATGCCTTGTGAAGCAGGAAATGCGCGTGGAACTCGGAAGTTCGAGAGAAGACAGATCTCGGCTACCGCGTCCAACCACCTTTGAGCAAGAAGCGGTGGTAAAACGTCGTCCCACTGCACCCGCGATAACCAAAGTTGCTGAAGAAAAATCTTCATCCAGCATACGAGCGGGGTGAGGAATCCCAAAGGATCAAAAATGCGCGCAATGTACGACAAGACCGTGCGCTTCGTTACCACGCCTTCGAATGGTAAGGTGTGGAATGAGAAATCATCCGATCGGGGATCCCAGAACAGACCAAGGATCTTGATGCCCTGATCGTCATCCGAAAACACGACTGGAGTCTCTAGATGATCCTCCGGAAGTGCACTCAATGCTTCTGGGAGGTTACTGGCCCACTTTCGGAGTTCGAAACCTCCACTAGCTAGAAGAGCCTGTAATTCCGATTGAAGAATGCGAGCTTGAGCGACGTCTGCTGCGCCAGACACGATGTCATCCACGTAGATGTGAGATATTAAAGCACGCGAAGCATTGGGGAAAGGAGCCCCTTCGTCGTGCACGAGCTGCTTCAGCACTCGTTGAGCAAGAAAAGCTGACGGTACGAGCCCATATGTGACCGTGTTGAGCTCATATTCTTTTACTGGAGAGTCTGCATTGGGGTCGCCAAAATATGTGCTGATATTTGCGGTCAGATGGTTGGACCAAAATCTGACGATACATCTGACGAATGTCAGCACAAATTGCGATGGGATGAGAACGAAATCGGGTTAAAACGCCCGGGAGTTCGCTCTGAAGCTTGGGACCACTGAGTAACAGCTGATTCAAAGAGGCGCCTCTCTCATCTGGAGAAGAGGCGTTAAATACCACTCTCAGCTTCGTGCTGGAGCTGGTAATCTTGTGCACACAATGATGCGGAATCACGTAGTTCGAAGAGGTGCTTGCAAGTTGCATGTGGTTCGATTGAATATAGTCTTGCATGAATGCTTGATACGCAGCATCATGCTGAGGATTGCGTTTCAGTCGCCGCTCCAGACTCAAATAATTCTGGAGGGCGGCCTCACGATTATATCCGAGAGGAGAGGATGTGTTCTTGAAAGGGAGTGCTACCGAATAGCGTCCGGAAGGGTTCCATGAGTGCGTAGAAAGGAAATGCTCCTCACAAAGTTCATCGTCCGGATCAACTTGAAGAGGACGTGAAACTTCTTCCGATTCCCAAAACAATCGAAGAGTACGATCCAATGGAGAACCAGTGCAAGCAAGCAGAGAGAGCGGAGGCTGGAACTCGGCATCCAAACACCGAATAGGACCCAAAACCACCCAGCCGAAGACCGTGTTTATGGCAGATGGACTGCCACTCATCACAATATCACCTGACTTTTCAAGAATATCAGGGTATAAATCGGCGCCGATCAAAAAGTCGATCTGATCGGGCACATGAAAGCGGTCGTCGGCAAGAGAGAGACAGCGATAACGTTCAAACACCTCAAGCGGAACGGTGGTGGTTGGAAGTTGACTCGCTATCGCAGGCATAACGTAGGCTTGTACGCTGAGAGAGGTTGCAGGGGTGAACCGGGAAGCGATGCTGCATTGAACAGTCCCGATTACCCGAGCACTAACGTGACCAATACCAGAGAGTTCGGAATGACAAGGATTGATTTTCAATCCTAGCTTCTGAAGGAACGAGTGAGTGAGAACAGAGATTTGTGAACCACAGTCGATAACCGCACGGATAGGTTGCAGTTGACCGTGAGAGTCGCGGATCAAGGCGCGAACAGTGCCCAACAGAGCTGTGGGTAGCACTGGCTTGCTTGTCTTGACTTGACAAGCGAGAGTTTGAGGATGAGGCGAGGTGGTCTCCGGAGGAGAAGAGACTTCGGTTGCTATTGTGTCACGAGTCAAGGGGTTGATTCGTGCGGTGTGTAACAGTGAATGATGTTTGTTACTGTGACAAGTACCGCAAACACTCTTAGAGGTGCATTGCGGTCTGAGGTGAGCGCCCATGCAGTTGAAGCAGCGTTGCAGGCGACTTAACGTGTTGCATTTGTCGTCAACGGACTGTTGCCGAAATACGGAACACGAGTATAGAGTATGCTCCCCTTTGCAGACTGGACACGAAGATTGTTTCGTGGTCGAGCTTGCTGATTTGCTCTGCTCGCGAGATTTAAAGCTGACGGGCGGAGGATTCGCAACTAACAACGAATTGATTCGCTTTGTGGAAGGAGGAATAGCTTTTGAAGAGCTAGCTGCTTGTTTGTCGAGACCACACAATTCCATCGTCCTGAACTGCTCTTCAATGAATTTTATCAACGACGCGTAGCTAGGAGTGCTGTGCGAAGAATGTTTCTGTTCGAAAGCCTTGCGCGTTGATGTGTCGAGATTTGTCAGTGCTGACGAGAAAAGCAGAAAATCTGACAAATCTTCGATATTCAGAGCTTTCAACGCTTCAATCGAAGTTTTGTGAACTTTCAGAAATGATTGCAGCCCAGAATGTGAATTGGTTTTGAGAGGCGTAAATTCTAAAACCTGTTGAACATACGTGGTGGCTAACAACCGAGGGTTATGATACCGACTGACAAGAGCATCCAATGCCACAGAATAATTGGCTTCCGTAATCGGAAACCCGGAGACGACAGACAAGGCGTTGTCTTTGAAGGTGGTCCTCAAATAGTGGAATTTCTGAACTTGATTCAGGTCGTTGTTCTCGTCGACGAGAGATTTAAATAGCGAATAGTATTCCGTCCATCGAGTAATATCACCAGAGAATGCCGGCAACGCAATTGTCGGCAATGAGATGGCTTGAAAACCATTTTGATTTGGCGGCGGAGGCGGCTTGGGCGTCGCCGCGGCAACGGCGTCGAGATACAGCTTACGAGTCGCATACAGCATTTCCTCAAAGCTTGCTTCAACAGCGTCGACCGGTAATGCATCGTCACTGTTGTCAAGTCGAGCATTCAATGCCATTATTTCGTTTTGAATGCCTTCAAAGTTGGCTTCCAAAACGTCAAGCTTGTCGAAACGAGATTTGTAAGACGAAGCATCGTCACTCTCAAGCATTTTGAAAGCATCATACGAGCGTTGTAGCGCTGTGAATATTCGCTCACGTTTGGCTTTAAACAATGATTGTTGTTTCTCCATCTTTGAAGCCATTGTTGTGGATGAATATTCACAAAGCAAAACCAAGAAGCCAGCACAAGTATCGAAGACTTGTGAAGTGAATTACTCACGGAGAAAATACGGCCGAAATGCACAGAAAAAGAACAACGCAAAATAATTCAAGAAATGAATGTCTATAAAACAAGTTAAAACAATTGTTGATAATAACTCGCAAACAAACAGAATAAATTATTGCGCCGTGGAAACCCAATTATGTGGAAGCCGATTCAGTGCGGAGGACAAAGAAGTCACCCATGCGATGCCTGATCGCGGGTGCTGCCATGAATGACTGTGGAATCCGGAGGTGGACTCCGCGTGGTGCAACGAAAGGAATCCACAAATGGATTCCAACAAGTAAAAGCAATTGGAATCCGGAGATGGACTCCGCGTGGTGAAAATAATGGAATTCACAAATGGATTCCAACAAGAGAACGAAATTAGAATCCGGAGATGGATTCCGCCTCACGAATGACGAGAAATTGGAACCAAAAATAATCTTTGGCTCACAGGGACCAAAATGTTACCGCCGATCTTAGAGATGGCGATGAAAGACCAGTGGACTGTATTCGGGTGCCGACTTGGCATTAATAATCAGGCGAACATAATCCAAACTCGGATTATGCCTCACCCCAAAACGATTACGTATTTGGTCTACGTCGACTTGACGTTGTTATTAACCAAATCAAAGAATAAATAACGAGAAAGGAAAACAAAATAGATCAAAACCTGAGTGGTGTCCCCGCACACCATTCGAATAAACAAGAAACAAAAGCTTGAGAGAAAACAAAACACCCAACTTCGTAAATGATAAAGACCGATAACAAAAGTAAGGAATTAGAAACAAGAAAGTATGGAAAGAGGTCCTATTAACGACTCAAAAAGAACGAAAAATAGAAAAGAAACAACTGCGTACATGCGAAATAATGTACAGAACGTCCGAACTCTAACAAAGTAGAGAAGGACGGGAGAAGCTCACACAACAAGAGCTGGTCGAGAATATGAGCGAATTCACCCACTTGACGAGCGACTACAAGTACGTCCGACCTCAAGGGAGTGTAGAAGATAACTGAATGGAATACTCGACGAGAGCCGTTTCGAGACGTCCGGTCTGAATCGAGTATAAGAAGGAACTGATCAGGCGAGACCAGCTACCAGACACGCAACGCGGAAGGCGAGCTGTGATTGGACGCACACATCGCGTGACAACCCACCAGCCAACCAGCAATGAGAAAGGAAGGTCGACTAGAAACACGGTTTGCAGTGAACAAACAACATTCCATGACGTGATCAAATGATTTCATGTTCAATTGACAAACTAGGGAAAACGAGCTAGCTGGTCTCAAAAGACCGGCGTTAACATATATATATATATTTTTATATATATATATATATATATATATATATATATATATATATATATATATATATATATATATATATATATATATATATATAATATATCTATATATCTATATATATAAATATATATATATATATATATATATATATATATATATATATATATATATATATATATATATATATATATATATATATATATATATTTCATATATATATATATATATATATATATATATATATATATATATATATATATATATATATATATATATATATATATATATATATATATAAATATATATATATATTTATATATATATATATATATATATATATATATATATATATATATATGTATATATATATATATATATATATATATATATATACATATATATATATCTATATATATATATATATATGTATATATATATATATATATATATATATATATATATATATATATATATATATATATATATATATATATAAACATCAATATCTACATATATATTTATGTATATTCAAATATATATATATAAATATATATTTTAATATATGGATATATGGTAGTCCACCAGTTCGCTGTGTTGCTATGGTCAATATAGCTTCTGTTAAGTAACGTCACTCCTTGTTGCGAACGACTAACGTCACACAGCGAGATAACGACACGAGCAAAACGAGTATTGCCAGCATTAATAACAACGACTGTCGTCACGCAGCAAGATCGTGACACGATCAGCTTGAGTTTTGCCAGCATTATTGACAACGACTGACGTCACACAGCGAGATCGCGACACGAGCAGGACGAGTATTGCTAGCATCAATAACAACGACTGACGTCACACAGCGAGATCGCAACACGAGCAGGACGAGTATTGCCAGCATTAATAACAGGACTGACGTCTCACAGCGAGATAAAGACACGAGATGCACGAGTATTGCCAGCATTGATATCAACGACTGACGTCACACAGCGAGATAGCGACACGAGCAGCTCGAGTATTGCCAGCAAAAATAACGACGACTGACGTCACACAGCGAGATCGTGACACCAGCAGCACGAGTATTGCCAGCATTGATTACAACGACTGACGTCACACAGCGAGATGGCGACACGAGCAGGACGAGTATTGCCAGTATTGATAACAACGACTGACGTAACACAGCGAGATTGCGACACCAGCAGCACGAGTATTGTTGGCATTGATAACAACGACCGTCGTCACACAGCAAGATAGCGACACGAGCAGGACGAGTATTGCCAGCATTGATAACGACGACTGACGTCACACAGCGAGATAACGACACGAGAAGCACGAGTATTGCCAGCATTGATTACAACGACTGACGTCACACAGCGAGATATCGACACGAGCAGAACAAGTATTGCCAGCATTGATTACAACGACTGACGTCACACAGCGAGATAGCGACACGAGCAGCACAAGTATTGCCAGCATTAATAACAACTACTGACGTCACACAGCGAGATAGCGACACGAGCAGCACAAGTATTGCCAGCATTAATAACAACGACTGACGTCACACAGCGAGATCGCGACACGATCAGGACGAGTATTGCTAGCATCAATAACAACGACTGACGTCACACAGCGATATCGCTACTCGGGCAGGACGAGTATTGCCAGCATCGATAACAACGACTGACGTCACACTGTGAGATCGCGACACGAGCAGCACGAGTATTGTTAGCATTAATAACAACGACTGACGTCACACAGCGAGATCGCGACACGAGCAGCACGAGTATTGCTAGCATTTATAACAACGACTGACGTCACACAGCGAGATAGCGACACGAGCAGGACGAGTATTGCCAGCATTAATAACAACGACTGACGTCACACAGCGAGATAGCAACACGAGAAGCACGAGTATCGCCTGCATTGATAACAACGACTGATGTCACACAGCGAGATAGCAACACGAGCAGCACGAGTATTGCCAGCATTAATAACAACGACTGACGTCACACAGCGAGATCGCGACACGAGCAGCACGAGTATTGCTAGCATTGATAACAACGACTGAAGTTACACAGCGAGATCGCGACACGAGCATGACGAGTATTGCCAGCATCAATAACAACGACTGACGTCACACAGCGATATCGCTACTCGAGCAGGACGAGTATTGCCAGCATCGATAACAACGACTGACGTCACACTGTGAGATCGCGACACGAGCAGCACGAGTATTGTTAGCATTAATAACAACGACTGACGTCACACAGCGAGATCGCGACAAAAGCAGCACGAGTATTGCCAGCATTAATAACAACGACTGACGTCACACAGCGAGATCGCGACACGAGCAGGACGAGTATTGCCAGCATTGATAACAACGACTGACGTCACACAGCGAGATAGCAACACGAGCAGCACGAGTATTGCCTGCATTAATAACAACGACTGATGTCACACAGCGAGATAGCGACACGAGCAGCACGAGTATTGCCAGCATCAATAACAACGACTGACGTCACACAGCGAGATCGCGACACGAGCAGCACGAGTATTGCCAGCATTAATAACAACGACTGACGTCACACAGCGAGATCGCGACACGAGCAGCACGAGTATTGCTAGCATTGATAACAACGACTGACGTCACACAGCGAGATCGCGACACGAGCAGCACGAGTATTGCTAGCATTTATAACAACGACTGACGTCACACAGCGAGATAGCGACACGAGCAGGACGAGTATTGCCAGCATTGATAACAATGACTGACGTCACACAGCGAGATCGCGACACGATCAGGACGAGTATTGTCAGCATTAATAACAACGACTGACGTCAAACAGCGAGATAGCAACACGAGCAGCACGAGTATTGCCAGCATTAATAACAACGACTGACGTCACACAGCGAGATAGCAACACGAGCAGCACGAGTATTGCCAGCATCAATAACAACGACTGACGTCACACAGCGAGATCGCGACACGAGCAGGACGAGTATCGCCAGCATTGATAACAACGACTGACGTCACACAGCGAGATAGCAACACGAGCAGCACGAGTATTGCCAGCATCAATAACAACGACTGACGTCACACAGCGAGATAGCAACACGAGCAGCACGAGTATTGCCACCATTAATAACAACGACTGACGTCACACAGCGAGATCGCGACACGAGCAGGACGAGTATTGCCAGCATTGATAACAACGACTGACGTCACACAGCGAGATAGCAACACGAGCAGCACGAGTATTGTCAGCATTGATAACAACGACTTACGTCACACAGC
Organism: Brachyptera risi; assembly: GCA_964007535.1. Taxonomy (NCBI): domain Eukaryota; kingdom Metazoa; phylum Arthropoda; class Insecta; order Plecoptera; family Taeniopterygidae; genus Brachyptera; species Brachyptera risi. The sequence goes on from OZ023332.1 coordinate 7,277,607, forward strand.
GAGATAGCAACACGAGCATGACGAGTATTGCCAGCATCAATAACAACGACTGACGTCACACAGCGAGATAGCAACACGAGCAGCACGAGTATTGCCAGCCTTGATAACAACGACTGACTTCACACAGCGAGATCGCGACACGAGCAGCACGAGTATTGCTAGCATTGATAACAACGACTGACGTCACACAGCGAGATCGCGACACGAGCAGGACAAGTATTGTCAGCATTGATAACAACGACTGACGTCACACAGCGAGATAGCAACACGAGCAGCACGAGTATTGCCAGCATTAATAACAACGACTGACGTCACACAGCGAGATCGCGACACGAGCAGCACGAGTATTGCTAATATTGATAACAACGACTGATGTCACACAGCGAGATCGCGACACGAGCAGCACGAGTATTGCCAGCATTAATAACAACGACTGACGTCACACAGCGAGATCGCGACACGAGCAGCACGAGTATTGCTAGCATTGATAACAACGACTGTCGTCACACAGCGAGATCGCGACACGAGCAGGACGAGTATTGCTAGCATTGATAACAACGACTGACGTCACACAGCGAGCTCGCGAAAAGAGCGGAACGAGTATTGCTAGCATTGATACCAACGACTGACGTCACACAGCGAGATCGCGACACGAGCAGGACAAGTATTGTCAGCATTGATAACAACGACTGACGTCACACAGCGAGATAGCAACACGAGCAGCACGAGTATTGCCAGCATTAATAACAACGACTGACGTCACACAGCGAGATCGCGACACGAGCAGCACGAGTATTGCTAATATTGATAACAACGACTGATGTCACACAGCGAGATCGCGACACGAGCAGCACGAGTATTGCCAGCATTAATAACAACGACTGACGTCACACAGCGAGATCGCGACACGAGCAGGACGAGTATTGCCAGCATTGATAACAACGACTGAGGTCACACAGCGAGCTCGCGAAAAGAGCGGAACGAGTATTGCTAGCATTGATAACAACGACTGACGTCACACAGCGAGATCGCGACACGAGCAGGACAATTATTGTCAGCATTGATAACAACGACTGACGTCACACAGCGAGATAGCAACACGAGCAGCACGAGTATTGCCAGCATTAATAAAAACGACTGACGTCATACAGCGAGATCGCGACACGAGCAGCACGAGTATTGCTTATATTGATAACAACGACTGATGTCACACAGCGAGATCGCGACACGAGCAGCACGAGTATTGCCAGCATTAATAACAACGACTGACGTCACACAGCGAGATCGCGACACGATCAGGACGAGTATTGCTAGCATTGATAACAACGACTGACGTCACAGAGCGAGATCGCTACACGAGCAGGACGAGTATTGCTAGCATCAATAACAACGACTGACGTCACACAGCGAGATCGCGACACGAGCAGGACGAGTATTGCCAGCATTGATAACAACGACTGATGTCACACAGCGAGATCGCGACACGAGCAGCACGAGTATTGCCAGCATTAATAACAATGACTGATGTCACACAGCGAGCTCGCGAAAAGAGCGGAACGAGTATTGCTAGCATTGATAACAACGACTGACGTCACACAGCGAGATCGCGACACGAGCAGGACAAGTATTGTCAGCATTGATAACAACGACTGAGGTCACACAGCGAGCTCGCGAAAAGAGCGGAACGAGTATTGCTAGCATTGATAAAAACGACTGACGTCACACAGCGAGATAGCAACACGAGCAGGACGAGTATTGCTAGCATTAATAACAACGACTGACGTCACACAGCGAGATCGCGACACGAGCATGACAAGTATTGTCAGCATTGATAACAACGACCGACGTCACACAGCGAGATAGCAACACGAGCAGCACGAGTATTGCCAGCATTAATAACAACGACTGACGTCACACAGCGAGATCACGACACGAGCAGCACGAGTATTGCTAATATTGAGAACAACGACTGATGTCACACAGCGAGATCGCGACACGAGCAGCACGAGTATTGCCAGCATTAATAACAACGACTGACGTCACACAGCGGGATCGCGACACGAGCAGGACGAGTATTGCCAGCATTGATAACAACGACTGATGTCACACAGCGAGATCGCGACACGAGCAGCACGAGTATTGACAGCATTAATAACAACGACTGAAGTCACACAGCGAGATCGCGACACGAGCAGGACGAGTATTGCCAGCATTGATAACAACGACTGATGTCACACAGCGAGATCGCGACACGAGCAGCACGAGTATTGCCAGCATTAATAACAATGAATGACGTCACACAGCGAGATCGCGACACGAGCAGCACGAATATTGCTAGCAATAATCACAACGACTGACGTAACACAGCGAGATAGCGACACGAGCAGCACGTGTATTGCTAGCATTGATAACAACGACTGATGTCACACAGCGAGATCGCGACACGAGCAGCACGAGTATTGCCAGCATTAATAACAACGACTGACGTCACACAGCGGGATCGCGACACGAGCAGGACGAGTATTGCCAGCATTGATAACAACGACTGACGTCACACAGCGAGGTAGCGACACGAGCAGGACGAGTATTGCCAGCATTAATAACAACGACTGACGTAACACAGCGAGATAGCAACAGGAGCAGCACAAGTATTGCCAGCATTAATAACAACGACTGACGTCACACAGCGGGATCGCGACACGATCAGGACGAGTATTGCCAGCATTGATAACAACGACTGATGTCACACAGCGAGATCGCGACACGAGCAGCACGTGTATTGCTAGCATTGATAACGACGACTGACGTCACACAGCGAGATAGCGACACGAGCAGGACGAGTATTGCTAGCATCAATAACAACGACTGACGTCACACAGCGAGATCGCGACACGAGCAGGACGAGTATCTCCAGCATTGATAACAACGACTGATGTCACACAGCGAGATCGCGACACGAGCAGCACGTGTATTGCTAGCATTGATAACAACGACTGATGTCACACAGCGAGATCGCGACACGAGCAGCACGTGTATTGCTAGCATTGATAACAACGACTGACGTCACACAGCGAGATAGCAACACGAGCAGCACGAGTATTGCCAGCATCAATAACAACGACTGACGTCACACAGCGAGATAGCGACACGAGCAGGACGAGTATTGCTAGCATCAATAACAACGACTGACGTCACACAGCGAGATCGCGACACGAGCAGGACGAGTATTGCCAGCATTGATAACAACGACTGATGTCACACAGCGAGATCGCGACACGAGCAGCACGTGTATTGCTAGCATTGATAACAACGACTGATGTCACACAGCGAGATCGCGACACGAGCAGCACGTGTATTGCTAGCATTGATAACAACGACTGACGTAACACAGCGAGATCGCGACACGAGCAGGACGAGTATTGCTAGCATTAATAACAACGACTGACGTCACACAGCGAGATCGCGACACGAGCAGCACGAGTATTGCCAGCATTAATAACAACGACTGTCGTCACACAGCAAGATCGCGACACGAGCAGGACGAGTATTGCCAGCATTGATAACAACGACTGATGTCACACAGCGAGATCGCGACACGAGCAGCACGTGTATTGCTAGCATTGATAACAACGACTGACGTCACACAGCGAGATCGCGACACGAGCAGCACGTGTATTGCTAGCATTGATAACGACGACTGACGTCACACAGCGAGATCGCGACACGAGCAGGACGAGTATTGACAGCATTAATAACAACGACAGACGTCACACAGCGAGATCGTGACACGAGCAGGACGAGTATTGCTAGCATTGATAACAACGACAGACGTCACACAGCGAGATCGTGACACGAGCAGGACGAGTATTGCTAGCATTGATAACAACGACTGACGTCACACAGCAAGATCGCGACACGAGCAGGACGAGTATTGCTAGCATTGATAACAACGACAGACGTCACACAGCGAGATCGTGACACGAGCAGGACGAGTATTGCTAGCATTGATAACGACGACTGACGTCACACAGCGAGATCGCGACACGAGCAGGACGAGTATTGACAGCATTAATAACAACGACTGTCGTCACACAGCAAGATCGCGACACGAGCAGGACGAGTATTGCTAGCATTGATAACAACGACAGACGTCACACAGCGAGATCGTGACACGAGCAGGACGAGTATTGCTAGCATTGATAACGACGACTGACGTCACACAGCAAGATCGCGACACGAGCAGGACGAGTATTGCTAGCATTGATAACAACGACAGACGTCACACAGCGAGATCGTGACACGAGCAGGACGAGTATTGCCAGCATTAATAACAACGACTGACGTAACACAGCGAGATAGCAACAGGAGCAGCACGAGTATTGCCAGCAATAATAACAACGACTGACGTCACACAGCGAGATCGCGACTCGAGCAGGACGAGTATTGCTAGCATTGATAACAACGACTGACGTCACACAGCGAGATCGCGACACGAGCAGCACGTGTATTGCTAGCATTGATAACGACGACTGACGTCACACAGCGAGATCGCGACACGAGCAGGACGAGTATTGACAGCATTAATAACAACGACAGACGTCACACAGCGAGATCGTGACACGAGCAGGACGAGTATTGCTAGCATTGATAACAACGACAGACGTCACACAGCGAGATCGTGACACGAGCAGGACGAGTATTGCTAGCATTGATAACAACGACTGACGTCACACAGCAAGATCGCGACACGAGCAGGACGAGTATTGCTAGCATTGATAACAACGACAGACGTCACACAGCGAGATCGTGACACGAGCAGGACGAGTATTGCTAGCATTGATAACGACGACTGACGTCACACAGCGAGATCGCGACACGAGCAGGACGAGTATTGACAGCATTAATAACAACGACTGTCGTCACACAGCAAGATCGCGACACGAGCAGGACGAGTATTGCTAGCATTGATAACAACGACAGACGTCACACAGCGAGATCGTGACACGAGCAGGACGAGTATTGCTAGCATTGATAACGACGACTGACGTCACACAGCAAGATCGCGACACGAGCAGGACGAGTATTGCTAGCATTGATAACAACGACAGACGTCACACAGCGAGATCGTGACACGAGCAGGACGAGTATTGCCAGCATTAATAACAACGACTGACGTAACACAGCGAGATAGCAACAGGAGCAGCACGAGTATTGCCAGCAATAATAACAACGACTGACGTCACACAGCGAGATCGCGACTCGAGCAGGACGAGTATTGCCAGCATTAATAACAACGACTGACGTCACACAGCAAGATCGCGACACGAGCAGCACGAGTATTGCTAGCATTGATAACAACGACCGACGTCACACAGCGAGATCGCGACACGAGCAGGACGAGTATTGCCAGCATTAATAACAACGACTGACGTAACACAGCGAGATAGCAACAGGAGCAGCACGAGTATTGCCAGCAATAATCACAACGACTGACGTCACACAGCGAGATCGCGACACGAGCAGCACAAGTATTGCTAGCATTGATAACAACTACTGACGTCACACAGCAAGATCGCGACACGATCAGGACGAGTATTGCTAGCATTGATAACAACGACTGACGTCACACAGCGAGATCGCGACACGAGCAGGACGAGTATTGCTAGCATCGATAACAACGACTGACGTCACACAGCGAGGTAGCGACACGAGCAGGACGAGTATTGCCAGCATTAATAACAACGACTGACGTCACACAGCGAGATCGTGACATGAGTAACAAGAGTATTGCTAGCATTGATAACAACGACTGACGTCACACAGCGAGATCGCGACTCGAGCAGGACGAGTATTGCCAGCATTAATAACAACGACTGACGTCACACAGCAAGATCGCGACACGAGCAGCACGAATATTGCTAGCAATAATCACAACGACTGACGTCACACAGCGAGATCGCGACACGAGCAGCACAAGTATTGCTAGCATTGATTACAACTACTGACGTCACACAGCAAGATCGCGACACGATCAGGACGAGTATTGCTAGCATTGATAACAACGACTGACGTCACACAGCGAGGTAGCGACACGAGCAGGACGAGTATTGCCAGCATTAATAACAACGACTGACGTAACACAGCGAGATCACGACACGAGCAGCACAAGTATTGCTAGCATTGATAACAACAACTGACGTAACACAGCGAGATCGCGACACGAGCAGGACGAGTATTGCTAGCATTGATAACAACGACTGACGTCACACAGCGAGATCGCGAAACGAGCAGCACGAGTATTGCCAGCATTGATAACAATGACTGACGTCACACAGCGAGATCGCGACATGATCAGGACGAGTATTGCTAGCGATAATAACAACGACTTACGTCACACAGCGAGATCGCGGCACGATCAGGACGAGTATTGCTAGCAATAATAACAATGACTGACGTCACACAGCGAGATCGCGACACGATCGGGACGAGTATTGCTAGCAATAATTACAATTACTGACGTCACACAGCGAGATCGCGAAACGATCAGGACGAGTATTGCTAGCAATAATAACAACTACTGACGTCACACAGCGAAATCGCGAAACGAGCAGCACGAGTATTGCTAGCAATAATAACAACGACTGACGTCACACAGCGAGATCGCGAAACGAGCAGCACGAGTATTGCCAGCATTGATAACAATGACTGACGTCACACAGCGAGATCGCGACACGATCAGGACGAGTATTGCTAGCGATAATAACAACGACTGACGTCACACAGCGAGATCGCGGCACGATCAGGACGAGTATTGCTAGCAATGATAACAATGACTGACGTCACACAGCGAGATCGCGACACGATCGGGACGAGTATTGCTAGCAATAATTACAATTACTGACGTCACACAGCGAGATCGCTACACGATCAGGACGAGTATTGCTAGCAATAATAACAACTACTGACGTCACACAGCGAAATCGCGAAACGAGCAGCACGAGTATTGCTAGCAATAATAACAACGACTGACGTCAAATAGCGAGATCGCGACACGAGCAGCACGAGTATTGCCATCATTAATAACAACGACTGACGTCACACAGCGAGATCGCGACACGAGCAGCACGAGTATTGCTAGCAATAATAACAACGACTGACGTCACACAGCGAGATAACGACACAAGCAGAACGAGTATTGCCAGCATTTATAACAACGACTGACGTCATACCGCGAGATAACGACACGAGCAGGACGAGTATTGCTAGCATTGATTACAACAACTGACGTCACACAGCGAGATCGCGACACGAGCAGCACGAGTATTGCCAGCATTAATAACAACGACAGACGTCACACAGCGAGCTCGCGACACGAGTAGGACGAGTATTGCTAATATTGATAACAACGACTGATGTCACACAGCGAGATCGCGACACGAGCAGGTCGAGTATTGCCAGCATTGATAACAACGACTGACGTCACACAGCGAGATCGCGACACGAGCAGGACGAGTATTGTCAGCATTAATAACAACGACTGACGTCACACAGCGAGATAACGACACGAGCAGGACGGGTATTGCCAGCAATTATAACAACGACTGACTCCACACAGCGAGATAACGACACAAGCAGGACGAGTATTGCCAGCATTTATAACAACGACTGACGTCACACAGCGAGATAACGACACAAGCAGGACGAGTATTGCAAGCATTTATAACAACGACTGACGTCATACCGCGAGATAACGACACAAGCAGGACGAGTATTGCCAGCATTTATAACAACGACTGACGTCATACCGCGAGATAACGACACAAGCAGGACGAGTATTGCCAGCATTTATAACAACGACTGACGTCATACCGCGAGATAACGACACAAGCAGGACGAGTATTGCCAGCATTATAAACAACGACTGACGTCACACAGCGAGATAACGACACAAGCAGGACGAGAATTGCAAGCATTAATAACAACGACTGACGTCACACAGCGAGATAACGACACAAGCAGGACGAGTATTGCCAGCATTTATAACAACGACTGACGTCACACAACGAGATAACGACACAAGCAGGACGAGTATTGCAAGCATTTATAACAACGACTGACGTCACACAGCGAGATAACGACACAAGCAGGACGAGTATTGCCAGCATTTATAACAACGACTGACGTCATACCGCGAGATAACGACACAAGCAGGACGAGTATTGCCAGCATTTATAACAACGACTGACGTCATACCGCGAGATAACGACACGAGCAGGACGAGTATTGCTAGCATTAATGACAACGTCTGACGTCACACAGCGAGATCGCGACACGAGCAGGACGAGTATTGTCAGCATTACTAACAACGACTGACGTCACACAGCGAGATCGCGACACAATCAGGACGAGTATTGCTAGCAATAATAACAACGACTGACGTCACACAGCGAGATCGCGACACGAGCAGGACGAGTGTTGCTTGCATTGATAACAACGACTGATGTCACACAGCGAGATAACGACACGAGCAGCACGAGTATTGCCAGCATTGATAATAACGACTGACGTCACACAGCGAGATCGCGACACGAGCAGCACGAGTATTGCCAGCATTAATAACAACGACTGACGTCACACAGCGAGATCGCGACACGAGCAGCACGAGTATTGCCAGCATTAATAACAATGACTGACGTCACACAGCGAGATCGTGACACGATCAGGACGAGTATTGCTAGCATTTATTACAACGACTGACGTCACACAGCGAGATCGCGACACGATCAGGACGAGTATTGCCAGCATTGATAACAATGACTGACGTCACACAGCGAGATCGCGACACGATCGGGGAGAGTATTGCTAGCAATAATAACAACGACTGACGTCACACAGCGAGATCGCGACACGATCAGGACGAGTATTGCTAGCATTAATAACAACGACTGACGTCACACAGCGAGATCGCGACACGATCAGGACGAGTATTGCCAGCATTGATAACAATGACTGACGTCACACAGCGAGATCACGACACGAGCAGCACAAGTATTGCTAGCATTGATAACAACAACTGACGTAACACAGCGAGATCGCGACACGAGCAGGACGAGTATTGCTAGCATTGATAACAACGACTGACGTCACACAGCGAGATCGCGAAACGAGCAGCACGAGTATTGCCAGCATTGATAACAATGACTGACGTCACACAGCGAGATCGCGAAACGATCAGGACGAGTATTGCTAGCGATAATAACAACGACTTACGTCACACAGCGAGATCGCGGCACGATCAGGACGAGTATTGCTAGCAATAATAACAATGACTGACGTCACACAGCGAGATCGCGACACGATCGGGACGAGTATTGCTAGCAATAATTTCAATTACTGACGTCACACAGCGAGATCGCGAAACGATCAGGACGAGTATTGCTAGCAATAATAACAACTACTGACGTCACACAGCGAAATCGCGAAACGAGCAGCACGAGTATTGCTAGCAATAATAACAACGACTGACGTCACACAGCGAGATCGCGAAACGAGCAGCACGAGTATTGCCAGCATTGATAACAATGACTGACGTCACACAGCGAGATCGCGACACGATCAGGACGAGTATTGCTAGCGATAATAACAACGACTGACGTCACACAGCGAGATCGCGGCACGATCAGGACGAGTATTGCTAGCAATGATAACAATGACTGACGTCACACAGCGAGATCGCGACACGATCGGGACGAGTATTGCTAGCAATAATTACAATTACTGACGTCACACAGCGAGATCGCTACACGATCAGGACGAGTATTGCTAGCAATAATAACAACTACTGACGTCACACAGCGAAATCGCGAAACGAGCAGCACGAGTATTGCTAGCAATAATAACAACGACTGACGTCAAATATCGAGATCGCGACACGAGCAGCACGAGTATTGCCATCATTAATAACAACGACTGACGTCACACAGCGAGATCGCGACACGAGCAGCACGAGTATTGCTAGCAATAATAACAACGACTGACGTCACACAGCGAGATAACGACACAAGCAGAACGAGTATTGCCAGCATTTATAACAACGACTGACGTCATACCGCGAGATAACGACACGAGCAGGACGAGTATTGCTAGCATTGATTACAACAACTGACGTCACACAGCGAGATCGCGACACGAGCAGCACGAGTATTGCCAGCATTAATAACAACGACAGACGTCACACAGCGAGCTCGCGACACGAGTAGGACGAGTATTGCTAATATTGATAACAACGACTGATGTCACACAGCGAGATCGCGACACGAGCAGGTCGAGTATTGCCAGCATTGATAACAACGACTGACGTCACACAGCGAGATCGCGACACGAGCAGGACGAGTATTGTCAGCATTAATAACAACGACTGACGTCACACAGCGGGATAACGACACGAGCAGGACGGGTATTGCCAGCAATTATAACAACGACTGACTCCACACAGCGAGATAACGACACAAGCAGGACGAGTATTGCCAGCATTTATAACAACGACTGACGTCACACAGCGAGATAACGACACAAGCAGGACGAGTATTGCAAGCATTTATAACAACGACTGACGTCATACCGCGAGATAACGACACAAGCAGGACGAGTATTGCCAGCATTTATAACAACGACTGACGTCATACCGCGAGATAACGACACAAGCAGGACGAGTATTGCCAGCATTTATAACAACGACTGACGTCATACCGCGAGATAACGACACAAGCAGGACGAGTATTGCCAGCATTATAAACAACGACTGACGTCACACAGCGAGATAACGACACAAGCAGGACGAGAATTGCAAGCATTAATAACAACGACTGACGTCACACAGCGAGATAACGACACAAGCAGGACGAGTATTGCCAGCATTTATAACAACGACTGACGTCACACAGCGAGATAACGACACAAGCAGGACGAGTATTGCAAGCATTTATAACAACGACTGACGTCACACAGCGAGATAACGACACAAGCAGGACGAGTATTGCCAGCATTTATAACAACGACTGACATCATACCGCGAGATAACGACACAAGCAGGACGAGTATTGCCAGCATTTATAACAACGACTGACGTCATACCGCGAGATAACGACACGAGCAGGACGAGTATTGCTAGCATTAATGACAACGTCTGACGTCACACAGCGAGATCGCGACACGAGCAGGACGAGTATTGTCAGCATTACTAACAACGACTGACGTCACACAGCGAGATCGCGACACAATCAGGACGAGTATTGCTAGCAATAATAACAACGACTGACGTCACACAGCGAGATCGCGACACGAGCAGGACGAGTGTTGCTTGCATTGATAACAACGACTGATGTCACACAGCGAGATAACGACATGAGCAGCACGAGTATTGCCAGCATTGATAATAACGACTGACGTCACACAGCGAGATCGCGACACGAGCAGCACGAGTATTGCCAGCATTAATAACAACGACTGACGTCACACAGCGAGATCGCGACACGAGCAGCACGAGTATTGCCAGCATTAATAACAACGACTGACGTCACACAGCGAGATCGTGACACGATCAGGACGAGTATTGCTAGCATTTATTACAACGACTGACGTCACACAGCGAGATCGCGACACGATCAGGACGAGTATTGCCAGCATTGATAACAATGACTGACGTCACACAGCGAGATCGCGACACGATCGGGGAGAGTATTGCTAGCAATAATAACAACGACTGACGTCACACAGCGAGATCGCGACACGATCAGGACGAGTATTGCTAGCATCAATAACAACGACTGACGTCACACAGCGAGATCGCGACACGATCAGGACGAGTATTGCTAGCAATAATAACAATGACTGACGTCACACAGCGAGATCGCGACACGATCAGGACGAGTATTGCTAGCAATAATAACAACGACTGACGTCACACAGCGAGATCGCGACACGATCAGGACGAGTATTGCTAGCATTAATAACAACGACTGACGTCACACAGCGAGATCGCGACACGATCAGGACGAGTATTGCCAGCATTGATAACAATGACTGACGTCACACAGCGAGATCGCGACACGATCGGGAAGAGTATTGCTAGCAATAATAACAATGACTGACGTCACACAGCGAGATCGCGACACGATCGGGGAGAGTATTGCTAGCAATAATAACAACGACTGACGTCACACAGCGAGATCGCGACACGATCAGGACGAGTATTGCTAGCAATAATAACAACGACTGACGTCACACAGCGAGATCGCGACACGATCAGGACGAGTATTGCTAGCAATAATAACAATGACTGACGTCACACAGCGAGATCGCGACACGATCAGGACGAGTATTGCTAGCAATAATAACAACGACTGACGTCACACAGCGAGATCGCGACACGATCAGGACGAGTATTGCTAGCATTAATAACAACGACTGACGTCACACAGCGAGATCGCGACACGATCAGGACGAGTATTGCCAGCATTGATAACAATGACTGACGTCACACAGCGAGATCGCGACACGATCGGGAAGAGTATTTCTAGCAATAATAACAACGACTGACGTCACACAGCGAGATCGCGACACGATCAGGACGAGTATTGCTAGCAATAATAACAACGACTGACATCACACAGCGAGATCGCGACACGATCAGGACGAGTATTGCCAGCATTGATAACAATGACTGACGTCACACAGCGAGATCGCGACACGATCGGGAAGAGTATTGCTAGCAATAATAACAACGACTGACGTCACACAGCGAGATCGCGACACGATCAGGACGAGTATTGCTAGCTATAATAACAACGACTGACGTCACACAGCGAGATCGCGACACGATCAGGACGAGTATTGCTAGCAATAATAACAATGACTGACGTCACACAGCTAGATCGCGACACGATCAGAACGAGTATTGCTAGCAATAATTACAATGACTGAAGTCACACAGCGAGATCGCGACACGATCAGGACGAGTATTGCTAGCAATAATAACAACGACCGACGTCACACAGCGAGATAGCGACACGAGCAGCACGAGTATTGCCAGCATTGATAACAATGACTGACGTCACACAGCGAGATCGCGTCACGAACAGGACGAGTATTGCTAGCAATGATAACAACGACTGACGTCACACAGCGAGATCGCGACAGGAGCAGCACGAGTATTGCCAGCATTATTAACAATGACTCACGTCACACAGCGAGATCGCGACACGAGCAGCACGTGTATTGCCAGCAATAATAACAACTACTGACGTCACACAGCGAGATCGCGACACGAGCAGCACGTGTATTGCCAGCATCAATAACAACCACTAACGTCACACAGCGAGATCGCGACACGAGCAGCACGTGTATTGCTAGCGATAATAACAACGACTGACGTCACACAGCGAGATCGCGACACGAGCAGGAAGAGTATTGCCAGCATTAATAACAACGACTGACTACACACATCAAGATAGCGAAACGAGCAGCACGAGTATTGCTAGCATTGATAACAACGACTGACGTCACACAGCGAGATCGTGACACGAGCAGCACGTGTATTGCTAGCATTAATAACAACTACTGACGTCACACAGCGAGATCGCGACACGATCAGGACGAGTATTGTCAGCATTATTAACAACGATTTACTTGACACAGCGAGATCGCGACACGAGCAGCACGAGTATTGTCAGCATTATTAACAACGATTTACTTGACACAGCGAGATCGCGACACGAGCAGCACGAGTATTGTCAGCATTATTAACAACGATTTACTTGACACAGCGAGATCGCGACACGAGCAGCACGAGTATTGCCACCATTGATAACAACGACTGATGTCACACAGCGAGATAGCAACACGAGCAGCACGAGTATTGTCAGCCTTATTAACAACGAATGTCGTCAAACAGAAGGATAGCGAAACGAGCAGCACGAGTGTTGCTTGCATTGATAACAACGACTGATGTCACACAGCGAGATAACGACATGAGCAGCACGAGTATTGCCAGCATTGATAATAACGACTGACGTCACACAGCGAGATCGCGACACGAGCAGCACGAGTATTGCCAGCATTAATAACAACGACTGACGTCACACAGCGAGATCGCGACACGAGCAGCACGAGTATTGCCAGCATTAATAACAACGACTGACGTCACACAGCGAGATCGTGACACGATCAGGACGAGTATTGCTAGCATTTATTACAACGACTGACGTCACACAGCGAGATCGCGACACGATCAGGACGAGTATTGCCAGCATTGATAACAATGACTGACGTCACACAGCGAGATCGCGACACGATCGGGGAGAGTATTGCTAGCAATAATAACAACGACTGACGTCACACAGCGAGATCGCGACACGATCAGGACGAGTATTGCTAGCATCAATAACAACGACTGACGTCACACAGCGAGATCGCGACACGATCAGGACGAGTATTGCTAGCAATAATAACAATGACTGACGTCACACAGCGAGATCGCGACACGATCAGGACGAGTATTGCTAGCAATAATAACAACGACTGACGTCACACAGCGAGATCGCGACACGATCAGGACGAGTATTGCTAGCATTAATAACAACGACTGACGTCACACAGCGAGATCGCGACACGATCAGGACGAGTATTGCCAGCATTGATAACAATGACTGACGTCACACAGCGAGATCGCGACACGATCGGGAAGAGTATTGCTAGCAATAATAACAATGACTGACGTCACACAGCGAGATCGCGACACGATCGGGGAGAGTATTGCTAGCAATAATAACAACGACTGACGTCACACAGCGAGATCGCGACACGATCAGGACGAGTATTGCTAGCAATAATAACAACGACTGACGTCACACAGCGAGATCGCGACACGATCAGGACGAGTATTGCTAGCAATAATAACAATGACTGACGTCACACAGCGAGATCGCGACACGATCAGGACGAGTATTGCTAGCAATAATAACAACGACTGACGTCACACAGCGAGATCGCGACACGATCAGGACGAGTATTGCTAGCATTAATAACAACGACTGACGTCACACAGCGAGATCGCGACACGATCAGGACGAGTATTGCCAGCATTGATAACAATGACTGACGTCACACAGCGAGATCGCGACACGATCGGGAAGAGTATTTCTAGCAATAATAACAACGACTGACGTCACACAGCGAGATCGCGACACGATCAGGACGAGTATTGCTAGCAATAATAACAACGACTGACATCACACAGCGAGATCGCGACACGATCAGGACGAGTATTGCCAGCATTGATAACAATGACTGACGTCACACAGCGAGATCGCGACACGATCGGGAAGAGTATTGCTAGCAATAATAACAACGACTGACGTCACACAGCGAGATCGCGACACGATCAGGACGAGTATTGCTAGCTATAATAACAACGACTGACGTCAAACAGCGAGATCGCGACACGATCAGGACGAGTATTGCTAGCAATAATAACAATGACTGACGTCACACAGCTAGATCGCGACACGATCAGAACGAGTATTGCTAGCAATAATTACAATGACTGAAGTCACACAGCGAGATCGCGACACGATCAGGACGAGTATTGCTAGCAATAATAACAACGACCGACGTCACACAGCGAGATAGCGACACGAGCAGCACGAGTATTGCCAGCATTGATAACAATGACTGACGTCACACAGCGAGATCGCGTCACGAACAGGACGAGTATTGCTAGCAATGATAACAACGACTGACGTCACACAGCGAGATCGCGACAGGAGCAGCACGAGTATTGCCAGCATTATTAACAATGACTCACGTCACACAGCGAGATCGCGACACGAGCAGCACGTGTATTGCCAGCAATAATAACAACTACTGACGTCACACAGCGAGATCGCGACACGAGCAGCACGTGTATTGCCAGCATCAATAACAACCACTAACGTCACACAGCGAGATCGCGACACGAGCAGCACGTGTATTGCTAGCGATAATAACAACGACTGACGTCACACAGCGAGATCGCGACACGAGCAGGAAGAGTATTGCCAGCATTAATAACAACGACTGACTACACACATCAAGATAGCGAAACGAGCAGCACGAGTATTGCTAGCATTGATAACAACGACTGACGTCACACAGCGAGATCGTGACACGAGCAGCACGTGTATTGCTAGCATTAATAACAACTACTGACGTCACACAGCGAGATCGCGACACGATCAGGACGAGTATTGTCAGCATTATTAACAACGATTTACTTGACACAGCGAGATCGCGACACGAGCAGCACGAGTATTGTCAGCATTATTAACAACGATTTACTTGACACAGCGAGATCGCGACACGAGCAGCACGAGTATTGTCAGCATTATTAACAACGATTTACTTGACACAGCGAGATCGCGACACGAGCAGCACGAGTATTGCCACCATTGATAACAACGACTGATGTCACACAGCGAGATAGCAACACGAGCAGCACGAGTATTGTCAGCCTTATTAACAACGAATGTCGTCAAACAGAAGGATAGCGAAACGAGCAGCACGAGTATTGCTAGCATTGATAACAACGACTGACGTCACACAGCGAGATCGTGACACGAGCAGCACGAGTATTGCTAGCATTGATAACAACGACTGACGTCACACAGCGAGATCGTGACACGAGCAGCACGTGTATTGCTAGCATTGATAACAACGACTGACGTCACACAGCGAGATCGTGACACGAGCAGCACGTGTATTGCTAGCATTGATAACAACGACTGACGTAACACAGCGAGATCGTGACACGAGCAGCACGTGTATTGCTAGCATTGATAACAACGACTGACGTCACACAGCGAGATCGTGACACGAGCAGCACGTGTATTGCTAGCATTGATAACAACGACTGACGTCACACAGCGAGATCGTGACACGAGCAGCACGTGTATTGCTAGCATTGATAACAACGACTGACGTCACACAGCGAGATCGTGACACGAGCAGCACGTGTATTGCTAGCATTAATAACAACGATTGACCTCACACAGCGAGATCGTGACACGAGCAGGACGTGTATTGCTAGCATTAATAACAACGATTGACGTCACACAGCGAGATCGTGACACGAGCAGCACGTGTATTGCTAGCATTAATAACAACGATTGACGTCACACAGCGAGATCGCGACACGAGCAGCACGTGTATTGCTAGCATTGATAACAACGATTGACGTCACACAGCGAGATCGTGACACGAGCAGCACGTGTATTGCTAGCATTGATAACAACGACTGACGTCACACAGCGAGATCGTGACACGAGCAGCACGTGTATTGCTAGCATTAATAACAACGATTGAGGTCACACAGCGAGATCGCGACACGAGCAGGACGAGTAATGCTTGCATTGATAACAACGAATGACGTCACACAGCGAGATCGCGACACGAGCAGCACGAGTATTGCCAGCATTGATAACAATGACTGACGTCACACAGCGAGATCGCGGAACGAGCAGCACGAGTATTGCCAGCATTGATAACAATGACTGACGTCACACAGCGAGATCGCGACACGAGCAGGACGAGTATTGCTAGCAATAATAACAACGACTGACGTCACACAGCGAGATCGCGACACGAGCAGGACGAGTATTGCTAGCATTTATAACAACGACTGACGTCACACAGCGAGAAAGCGACAAGAGCAGGACGAGTATTGCCAGCATTAATAACAACGACTGACGTCACACAGCGAGATAGCGACACGAGCAGGACGAGTATTGCTAGCATTGATAGCAACGACTGATGTCACACAGCGAGATCGCGACACGAGCAGGACGAGTATTGCTAGCATCAATAACAACGACTGATGTCACACAGCGAGATCGCGACACGAGCAGGACAGGTATTGCTAGCATCAATGACAACGACTGACGTCAAACAGCGAGATCGTGACAAGAGCAGGACGAGTATTGCTAGCATTGATAACAACGACTGATGTCACACAGTGAGATCGCGACACGATCAGGACGAGTATTGTCAGCATTGATAACAACGACAGACGTCACACAGCGAGATTGCGACACGAGCAGGACGAGTATTGCTAGCATTGATAACAACGACAGACGTCACACAGCGAGATCGTGACACGAGCAGGACGAGTATTGCTAGCATTGATAACAACGTCTGTTGTCACACAGCGAGATCGCGACACGATCAGGACGAGTATTGTCAGCATTGATAACAACGACTGACGTCACACAGCAAGATTGCGACACGAGCAGGACGAGTATTTCCAGCATTGATAACAACGACTGACGTCACACAGCGAGATCGTGACACGAGCAGGACGAGTATTGCTAGCATTGATAACAACGACTGATGTCACACAGCGAGATCGCGACACGATCAGGACGAGTATTGTCAGCATTGATAACAACGACAGACGTCACACAGCGAGATCGCGACACGAGCAGGACGAGTATTGCTAGCATTGATAACAACGACTGACGTCACACAGCGAGATCGCGACACGATCAGGACGAGTATTGCTAGCATTAATAACAACGACTGACGTCAAACAGCAAGATTGCGACACGAGCAGGACGTGTATCGCTAGCATTAATAACAACGACTGACGTCACACAGCGAGATAGCGACACGAGCAGCACGAGTATTGCCAGCAATAATAACAACGACTGTCGTCACACAGCGAGATCGTGACACGAGCAGGACGAGTATTGCCATCATTAATAACAACGACTGACGTCAAACAGCAAGATTGCGACACGAGCAGGACGAGTATTGCCATCATTAATAACAACGACTGACGTCAAACAGCAAGATTGCGACACGAGCAGGACGAGTATTGTCAGCATTAATAACAACGACTGATGTCACACAGCGAGATCGCGACACGAGCAGGACGAGTATTGCTAGCATCAATAACAACGACTGACGTCACACAGCGAGATAGCAACAGGAGCAGCACAAGTATTGCTAGCATTAATAACAACGACTGACGTCAAACAGCAAGATTGCGACACGAGCAGGACGTGTATCGCTAGCATTAATAACAACGACTGACGTCACACAGCGAGATAGCGACACGAGCAGCACGAGTATTGCCAGCAATAATAACAACGACTGTCGTCACACAGCGAGATCGTGACACGAGCAGGACGAGTATTGCCATCATTAATAACAACGACTGACGTCAAACAGCAAGATTGCGACACGAGCAGGACGAGTATTGCTAGCATTAATAACAACGACTGACGTCACACAGCGAGATCGCGACACGAGCAGGACGAGTATTGCTAGCAATAATAACAACGACTGACGTCAAACAGCAAGATTGCGACACGAGCAGGACGAGTATTGCTAGCATTAATAACAACGACTGACGTCACACAGCGAGATCGCGACACGAGCAGCACGAGTATTGCTAGCATTAATAACAACGACTGAAGTCACACAGCGAGATTGCAACACGAGCAGGACGAGTATCGCTAGCATTAATAACAACGACTGACGTCACACAGCAAGATCGTGACACGAGCAGGACGTGTATTGCTAGCATCAATAACAACGACTGACGTCACACAGCGAGATAGCAACAGGAGCAGCACAAGTATTGCTAGCATTAATAACAACGACTGATGTCACACAGCGAGATTGCAACACGAGCAGGACGAGTATCGCTAGCATTAATAACAACGACTGATGTCACACAGCGAGATCGCGACACGAGCAGGACGAGTATTGCTAGCATCAATAACAACGACTGACGTCACACAGCGAGATAGCAACAGGAGCAGCACAAGTATTGCCAGCAATAATAACAACGACTGACGTCACACAGCGAGATCGTGACACGAGCAGGACGAGTATTGCCAGCATTAATAACAACGACTGACGTCACACAGCGAGATAGCAACAGGAGCAGCACAAGTATCGCCAGCAATAATAACAACGACTGATGTCACACAGCGAGATCGTGACACGAGCAGGACGAGTATTGCTAGCATCAATAACATCGACTGACGTCACACAGCGAGATAGCAACAGGAGCAGCACAAGTATTGCCAGCAATAATAACAACGACTGAAATCACACAGCGAGATCGTGACACGAGCAGGACGAGTATTGCCAGCATTAATAACAACGACTAACGTCACACAGCGAGATAGCAACAGGAGCAGCACAAGTATTGCCAGCAATAATAACGACGACTGACGTCACACAGCGAGATCGTGACACGAGCAGGACGAGTATTGCTAGCATCAATAACAACGACAGACGTCACACAGCGAGATCGCGACACGAGCAGGACGAGTATCGCTAGCGATAATAACAACGACTGACGTCACACAGCGAGATCGTGACACGAGCAGGACGAGTATCGCCAGCATTAATAACAACGAATGACGTCACACAGCAAGATAGCGACACGAGCAGGACGAGTATTGCCAGCATTAATAACAACGACTGACGTCACAAAGCAAGATAGCAACACGAGCAGGACGAGTATTGCTAGCATCAATAACAACGACTGAAGTCACACAGCGAGATCGCGACACGAGCAGGACGAGTATTGCTAGCATCAATAACAACGACTGACGTCACACAGCGAGATAGCAACAGGAGCAGCACGAGTATTGCCAGCAATAATAACAACGACTGACGTCACACAGCGAGATCGTGACACGAGCAGGACGAGTATCGCTAGCGATAATAACAACGACTGACGTCACACAGCGAGATCGTGACACGAGCAGGACGAGTATCGCAAGCATTAATAACAACGACTGACGTCACACAGCGAGAAAGCGACAAGAGCAGGACGAGTATCGCTAGCATTAATAACAACGACTGACGTCACACAGCGAGATCGTGACATGAGCAGGCCGAGTATTGTTAGCAATAATAACAACGACTGACGTCACACAGCGAGAAAGCGACAAGAGCAGGACGAGTATTGCTAGCAATAATAACAACGACAGACGTCACACAGCGAGATCGCGACACGAGCAGGACGAGTATTGCTAGCATTTATAACAACGACTGACGTCACACAGCGAGATAGCAACAGGAGCAGCACGAGTATTGCCAGCATTAATAACAACGAATGACGTCACACAGCGAGATAGCGACACGAGCAGGACGAGTATCGCTAGCATTAATAACAACGACTGACGTCACACAGCGAGATCGTGACATGAGCAGGCCGAGTATTGTTAGCAATAATAACAACGACTGACGTCACACAGCGAGAAAGCGACAAGAGCAGGACGAGTATTGCTAGCAATAATAACAACGACAGACGTCACACAGCGAGATAGCGACACGAGCAGGACGAGTATTGCTAGCATTGATAACAACGACTGAGGTCACACAGCGAGATAGCAACACGAGCAGCACGAATATTGCTAGCATTGATAACAACGACTGACGTCACACAGCGAGATCGCGACACGAGCAGGACGAGTATCGCTAGCATTGATAACAACGACTGACGTCACACAGCGAGAGAGCCACAATAGCAGGACGAGTATTGCTAGCAATAATAACAACGACAGACGTCACACAGCGAGATCGTGACACGAGCAGGACGAGTATTGCTAGCATTAATAACAACGACTGACGTCACACAGCAAGATCTTGACACGAGCAGGACGAGTATTGCTAGCATTAATAACAACGACTGACGTCACACAGCGAGATCGTGACACGAGCAGGACGAGTATTGCTAGCATTATAACAACGACTGACGTCACACAGCGAGATCGTGACACGAGCAGCACGTGTTTGCTAGCATTAATAACAACGACTGACGTCACACAGCAAGATCGTGACACGAGCAGGACGAGTATTGCTAGCATTAATAACAACGACTGACGTCACACAGCGAGATCGTGACACGAGCAGGACGAGTATTGCCAGCATTAATAACAACGACTGACGTCACACAGCAAGATCGTGACAAGATCAGGACGAGTATTGCTAGCAATAATAACAACGACTGACGTCACACAGCGAGATCGTGACACGATCAGGACGAGTATTGCTAGCATTTATAACAACGACTGACGTCACACAGCGAGATCGCGACACGAGCAGCAGGAGTATTGCCAGCATTACAAACAACTACTGACGTCACACAGCGAGATAGCGACACGAGCAGGGCGAGTATTGCTAGCATTAATAACAACGACTGACGTCACACAGCGAGATCGTGACACGATCAGGACGAGTATTGCTAGCATTTATAACAACGACTGACGTCACACAGCGAGATCGCGACACGAGCAGCAGGAGTATTGCCAGCATTACAAACAACGACTGACGTCACACAGCGAGATAGCGACACGAGCAGGACGAGTATTGCTAGCATTAATAACAACGACTGACGTCACACAGCGAGAAAGCGACACGAGCAGGACCAGTATTGCCGGCATTAATAACAACGACTGACGTCACACAGCGAGATCGTGACACGATCAGGACGAGTATTGCTAGCATTTATAACAACGACTGACGTCACAGCGAGACAGCGACACGAGCAGGACGAGTATTGCTAGCATTAATAAAAACGACTGACGTCACACAGCGAGAAGCGACACGAGCAGGACGAGTATTGCCAGCATCAATAACAACGACTGACGTCACACAGCGAGATCGTGACACGATCAGGACGAGTATTGCTAGCATTAATAACAAAGACTGACGTCACACAGCGAGATCGTGACACGATCAGGACGAGTATTGCTAGCATTAATAACAACGACTGACGTCGCACAGCGAGATAGCGACACGAGCAGGACGAGTATTGCTAGCATTTATAACAACGACTGACGTCACACAGCGAGATCGTGACACGATCAGGACGAGTATTGCTAGCAATAATAACAACGACTGACGTCACACAGCGAGATCGTGATCCGAGTAACACGAGTATTGCTAGCAATAATAACAACGACTGACGTCACACAGCGAGATCGTGACACGAGCAGCACGAGTATTGCCAGCATTAATATCAACGACTGACGTCACACAGCGAGAAAGCGACACGAGCAGGACGAGTATTGCTAGCAATAATAACAACGACTGACGTCACACAGCGAGATCGTGACACGATCAAAACGAGTATTGCTAGCATTAATAACAACGACTGACGTCACACAGCGAGATCGCGACACGAGCAGGTCGAGTATTGCTAGCATTAATAACAACGACTGACGTCACACAGCAAGATAACGACACGAGCAGCAGGAGTATTGCCAGCATTACAAACAACGACTGACGTCAAACAGCGAGATCGCGACACGAGCAGCACGAGTATTGCCAGCATTAATAAAAACGACTGACGTCACACAGCGAGAAAGCGACACGAGCAGGACGGGTATTGCTAGCATTAATAACAACGACTGACGTCACACAGCGAGATCGTGACACGAGCAGCACGAGTATTGCCAGCATTAATAACAACGACTGACGTCACACAGCGATAAAGCGACACGAGCAGGACGAGTATTGCTAGCATTAATAACAACGACTGACGTCACAAAGCAAGATCGCGACACGAGCAGGACGAGTATTGCTAGCATTAATAACAATGACTGACGTCACACAGCGAGAAAGCGACACGAGCAGGACGAGTATTGCTAGCATTATCAACAACGACTGACGTCACACAGCGAGATCGTGACACGATCAGGACGAGTATTGCTAGCATTTATTACAACGACTGACGTCACACAGCGAGATAGCGACACGAGCAGGACGAGTATTGCCAGCATTGATAACAACTACTGACCTCACACAGCGAGAAAGCGACACGAGCAGGACGAGTATTGCCAGCATTAATAACAACGACTGACCTCACACAGCGAGATTGCGTCACGAGCAGGACGAATATTGCCAGCATCAATAACAACGACTGACGTCACACAGCGAGATCGTGACACGAGTAACACGAGTATTGCTAGCAATAATAACAACGACTGACGTCACACAGCGAGAAAGCGACACGAGCAGGACGAGTATTGCCAGCATTAATAACAACGACTGACGTCACACAGCGAGATTGCGACACGAGCAGGACGAGTATTGCTAGCATTAATAACAACGACTGACGTCACACAGCAAGAAAGCGACACGAGCAGGACGAGTATTGCTAGCATCGATAACAACGACTGACGTCACACAGCGTGATAGCGACACGAGCAGGACGAGTATTGCTAGCATTATTATTAACGACTGACGTCACACAGCGAGATCGCGACACGAGCAGGACGAGTTTTGCTAGCATTAATAACAACGACTGACGTCACACAGCGAGAAAGCGACACGAGCAGGACGAGTATTGCTAGCATTAATAACAACGACTGACGTCACACAGCAAGAAAGCGACACGAGCAGGACGTGTATTGCTAGCATTAATAACAACGACTGACGTCACACAGCAAGAAAGCGACACGAGCAGGACGAGTATTGCTAGCATTAATAACAACGACTGACGTCACACAGCAAGAAAGCGACACGAGCAGGACGAGTATTGCTGGCATTAATAACAACGACTGACGTCACACACCGAGATCGCGACACGAGCAGCACGAGTATTGCTAGCATCAATACCAACGACTGACGTCACACAGCGAGATCGCGACACGAGCAGGACGAGTATTGCTAGCATCAATAACAGCGACTGACGTCACACAGCGAGAAAGCGACACGAGCAGGACGAGTATTGTTAGCATTAATAACAACGACTGACGTCAAACAGCGAGATCGCGAGACGAGCAGGACGAGTATTGCTAGCATCAATAACAACGACTGACGTCACACAGCGAAATCGCGACTCGAGCAGCACGAGTGTTGCTAGCATCATTACCAACGACTGACGTCATACAACATGATCGCGACACGAGCAGCTTGAGTTTTTCCAGCATTAATAACAACGACTGAAGTCACACAGCGAGATCGCAACACGAGCAGCACGAGTATTGCTAGCATCAATAACAACGACTGACGTCACACAGCGAAATTGCTACTCGAGCAGCACGAGTGTTGCTAGCATCATTAACAACGACTGACGTCACACAGTGAGATCGCGACACGAGCAGGACGAGTATTGCTAGCATTAATAACAACGACTGACGTCACACAGCGAAATCGCGACACGAGCAGCACGTGTATTGCCAGCATTATTAACAACGACTGACGTCACACAGCGAGATCGCGACACGAGCAGGACGAGTATTGCTAGCATCAATAACAACGACTGTTGTCACACAGCGAGATCGCGACACGATCAGGACGAGTATTGTCAGCATTGATAACAACGACTGACGTCACACAGCAAGATTGCGACACGAGCAGGACGAGTATTTCCAGCATTGATAACAACGACTGACGTCACACAGCGAGATCGTGTCACGAGCAGGACGAGTATTGCTAGCATTGATAACAACGACTGATGTCACACAGCGAGATCGCGACACGATCAGGACGAGTATTGTCAGCATTGATAACAACGACAGACGTCACACAGCGAGATCGCGACACGAGCAGGACGAGTATTGTCAGCATTAATAACAACGACTGATGTCACACAGCGAGATCGCGACACGAGCAGGACGAGTATTGCTAGCATCAATAACAACGACTGACGTCACACAGCGAGATAGCAACAGGAGCAGCACAAGTATTGCTAGCATTAATAACAACGACTGACGTCAAACAGCAAGATTGCGACACGAGCAGGACGAGTATCGCTAGCATTAATAACAACGACTGACGTCACACAGCGAGATAGCGACACGAGCAGCACGAGTATTGCCAGCAATAATAACAACGACTGTCGTCACACAGCGAGATCGCGACACGAGCAGGACGAGTATTGCCATCATTAATAACAACGACTGACGTCAAACAGCAAGATTGCGACACGAGCAGGACGAGTATTGCTAGCATTAATAACAACGACTGACGTCACACAGCGAGATCGCGACACGAGCAGCACGAGTATTGCTAGCATTAATAACAACGACTGATGTCACACAGCGAGATCGCGACACGAGCAGGACGAGTATTGCTAGCATTGATAACAACGACTGATGTCACACAGCGAGATCGCGACACGATCAGGACGAGTATTGTCAGCATTGATAACAACGACAGACGTCACACAGCGAGATCGCGACACGAGCAGGACGAGTATTGCTAGCATTAATAACAACGACTGATGTCACACAGCGAGATCGTGACAAGAGCAGGACGAGTATTGCTAACATTTATAACAACGACTGACGTCACACAGCGAGACAGCGACACGAGCAGGACGAGTATTGCTAGCATTAATAACAACGACTGACGTCACACAGCAAGATCGTGACAGGAGTAACACGAGTATTGCTAGCATTAATAACAACGACTGACGTCACACAGCGAGATCGTGACACGAGCAGGACCAGTATTGCCGGCATTAATAACAACGACTGACGTCACACAGCGAGATCGTGACACGATCAGGACGAGTATTGCTAACATTTATAACAACGACTGACGTCACACAGCGAGACAGCGACACGAGCAGGACGAGTATTGCTAGCATTAATAAAAACGACTGACGTCACACAGCGAGAAGCGACACGAGCAGGACGAGTATTGCCAGCATCAATAACAACGACTGACGTCACACAGCGAGATCGTGACACGATCAGGACGAGTATTGCTAGCATTAATAACAAAGACTGACGTCACACAGCGAGAAAGCGACACGAGCAGGACGAGTATTGCCAGCATCAATAACAACGACTGACGTCACACAGCGAGATCGTGACACGATCAGGACGAGTATTGCTAGCATTAATAACAAAGACTGACGTCACACAGCGAGATCGTGACACGATCAGGACGAGTATTGCTAGCATTAATAACAACGACTGACGTCGCACAGCGAGATAGCGACACGAGCAGGACGAGTATTGCTAGCAATAATAACAACGACTGACGTCACACAGCGGGATCGTGACACGATCAGGACGAGTATTGCTAGCAATAATAACAACGACTGACGTCACACAGCGAGATCGTGACACGATCAGAACGAGTATTGCTAGCATTAATAACAACGACTGACGTCACACAGCGAGATCGCGACACGAGCAGGTCGAGTATTGCTAGCATTAATAACAACGACTGACGTCACACAGCAAGATAACGACACGAGCAGCAGGAGTATTGCCAGCATTACAAACAACGACTGATGTCACACAGCGAGATCGCGACACGAGCAGGACGAGTATTGCCAGCATTGATAACAACGACTGATGTCACACAGCGAGATCGCGACACGAGCAGGTCGAGTATTGCTAGCATTAATAACAACGACTGACGTCACACAGCAAGATAACGACACGAGCAGCAGGAGTATTGCCAGCATTACAAACAACGACTGATGTCACACAGCGAGATCGCGACACGAGCAGGACGAGTATTGCCAGCATTGATAACAACGACTGATGTCACACAGCGAGATCGCGACACGATCAGGACGAGTATTGCCAGCATTGATAACAACGACAGACGTCACACAGCGAGATCGCGACACGAGCAGGACGAGTATCGCTAGCATTAATAACAACGACTGACGTCACACAGCAAGATCGTGACAGGAGTAACACGAGTATTGCTAGCATTAATAACAACGACTGACGTCACACAGCGAGATCGTGACACGAGTAACACGAGTATTGCTAGCATTAATAACAACGACTGACGTCACACAGCGAGATCGCGACACGAGCAGGACGAGTATTGCTAGCATTAATAACAACGACTGACGTCACACAGCAAGATCGTGACACGAGTAACACGAGTATTGCTAGCATTAATAACAACGACTGACGTCACACAGCGAGATCGCGACACGAGCAGGACGAGTATTGCTAGCATTGATAACAACTACTGACGTCACACAGCGAGATAGCGACACGAGCAGCACGAGTATTGCTAGCATTGATAACAACGACTGACGTCACACAGCGAGATCGCGACACGAGCAGGACGAGTATTGCTAGCATCAATAACAACGACTGACGTCACACAGCGAGATAGCAACAGGAGCAGCACAAGTATTGCCAGCAATAATAACAACGACTGACGTCACACAGCGAGATCGTGACACGAGCAGGACGAGTATTGCCAGCATTAATAACAACGACTGACGTCACACAGCGAGATAGCAACAGGAGCAGCACAAGTATCGCCAGCAATAATAACAACGACTGATGTCACACAGCGAGATCGTGACACGAGCAGGACGAGTATTGCTAGCATCAATAACAACGACTGACGTCACACAGCGAGATAGCAACAGGAGCAGCACAAGTATTGCCAGCAATAATAACAACGACTGACGTCACACAGCGAGATCGTGACACGAGCAGGACGAGTATTGCCAGCATTAATAACAACGACTGACGTCACACAGCGAGATAGCAACAGGAGCAGCACAAGTATTGCCAGCAATAATAACAACGACTGACGTCACACAGCGAGATCGTGACACGAGCAGGACGAGTATTGCTAGCATCAATAACAACGACAGACGTCACACAGCGAGATCGCGACACGAGCAGGACGAGTATCGCTAGCGATAATAACAACGACTGACGTCACACAGCGAGATCGTGACACGAGCAGGACGAGTATTGCCAGCATTAATAACAACGACTGACGTCACACAGCGAGATAGCGACACGAGCAGGACGAGTATTGCCAGCATTAATAACAACGACTGACGTCACACAGCAAGATAGCAACACGAGCAGGACGAGTATTGCTAGCATTAATAACAACGACTGATGTCACACAGCGAGATCGCGACACGAGCAGGACGAGTATCGCTAGCGATAATAACAACGACTGATGTCACACAGCGAGATCGCGACACGAGCAGGACGAGTATTGCTAGCATTAATAACAACGACTGATGTCACACAGCGAGATCGCGACACGAGCAGGACGAGTATCGCTAGCATTAATAACAACGACTGACGTCACACAGCGAGATAGCGACACGAGCAGGACGAGTATTGCCAGCATTAATAACAACGACTGACGTCACACAGCAAGATAGCAACACGAGCAGGACGAGTATCGCTAGCATTAATAACAACGACTGATGTCACACAGCGAGATCGCGACACGAGCAGGACGAGTATCGCTAGCGATAATAACAACGACTGATGTCACACAGCGAGATCGCGACACGAGCAGGACGAGTATCGCTAGCATTAATAACAACGACTGACGTCACACAGCGAAATAGCGACACGAGCAGGACGAGTATTGCCAGCATTAATAACAACGACTGACGTCACACAGCAAGATAGCAACACGAGCAGGACGAGTATCGCTAGCAATAATAACAACGACTGATGTCACACAGCGAGATCGCGACACGAGCAGGACGAGTATCGCTAGCGATAATAACAACGACTGACGTCACACAGCAAGATCGTGACACGAGCAGGACGAGTATCGCTAGCATTAATAACAACGACTGACGTCACACAGCGAGAAAGCGACAAGAGCAGGACGAGTATCGCTAGCATTAATATCAACGACTGACGTCACACAGCGAGATCTTGACATGAGCAGGCCGAGTATTGTTAGCAATAATAACAACGACTGACGTCACACAGCGAGAAAGCGACAAGAGCAGGACGAGTATTGCTAGCAATAATAACAACGACAGACGTCACACAGCGAGATCGCGACACGAGCAGGACGAGTATTGCCAGCATTAATAACAACGACTGACGTCACACAGCGAGATAGCGACACGAGCAGGACGAGTATTGCTAGCATTTATAACAACGACTGACGTCACACAGCGAGATAGCAACACGAGCAGCACGAATATTGCTAGCATTGATAACAACGACTGACGTCACACAGCGAGATAGCAACACGAGCAGCACGAATATTGCTAGCATTGATAACAACGACTGACGTCACACAGCGAGATAGCAACAGGAGCAGGACGAGTATCGCTAGCATTGATAACAACGACTGACGTCACACAGCGAGAAAGCGACAAGAGCAGGACGAGTATTGCTAGCAATAATAACAACGACAGACGTCACACAGCGAGATCGTGACACGAGCAGGACGAGTATTGCCAGCATTAATATCAACGACTGACGTCACACAGCGAGATCGTGACACGAGCAGGACGAGTATTGTTAGCAATAATAACAACGACTGACGTCACACAGCGAGATCGCGACACGAGCAGGACGAGTATTGCTAGCATTTATAACAACGACTGACGTCACACAGCGAGATCGTGACACGAGTAACACGAGTATTGCTAGCATTGATAACAACGACTGACGTCATACAGCGAGATAGCAACACGAGCAGCACGAATATTGCTAGCATTGATAACAACGACTGACGTCACACCGCGAGATAGCAACACGAGCAGCACGAATATTGCTAGCATTGATAACAACGACTGACGTCACACAGCGAGATAGCAACACGAGCAGCACGAATATTGCTAGCATTGATAACAACGACTGACGTCACACAGCGAGATAGCAACACGAGCAGCGCGAATATTGCTAGCATTGATAACAACGACTGACGTCACACAGCGAGATAGCAACACGAGCAGCACGAATATTGCTAGCATCGATAACAACGACTGACGTCACACAGCGAGATAGCAACAGGAGCAGCACAAGTATTGCCAGCAATAATAACAACGACTGAGGTCACACAGCGAGATAGCAACACGAGCAGCACGAATATTGCTAGCATTGATAACAACGACTGACGTCACACAGCGAGATCGCGACACGAGCAGGACGAGTATCGCTAGCATTGATAACAACGACTGACGTCACACAGCGAGAAAGCGACAAGAGCAGGACGAGTATTGCTAGCAATAATAACAACGACAGACGTCACACAGCGAGATCGTGACACGAGCAGGACGAGTATCGCTAGCATTGATAACAACGACTGACGTCACACAGCGAGAAAGCGACAAGAGCAGGACGAGTATTGCTAGCAATAATAACAACGACTGACGTCACACAGCGAGATCGCGACACGAGCAGGACGAGTATCGCTAGCATTGATAACAACGACTGACGTCACACAGCGAGAAAGCGACAAGAGCAGGACGAGTATTGCTAGCAATAATAACAACGACTGACGTCACACAGCGAGATCGTGACACGAGCAGGACGAGTATTGCCAGCATTAATATCAACGACTGACGTCACACAGCGAGATCGTGACACGAGCAGGACGAGTATTGCCAGCATTAATAACAACGACTGACGTCACACAGCGAGATCGCAACACGAGCAGGACGAGTATTGCTAGCATTTATAACAACGACTGACGTCACACAGCGAGATCGCGACACGAGCAGCAGGAGTATTGCCAGCATTACAAACAACGACTGACGTCACACAGCGAGAAAGCGACAAGAGCAGGACGAGTATTGCTAGCAATAATAACAACGACAGACGTCACACAGCGAGATCGTGACACGAGCAGGACGAGTATTGCCAGCATTAATAACAACGACTGACGTCACACAGCGAGATAGCGACACGAGCAGGACGAGTATTGCCAGCATCAATAACAACTACTAACGTCACACAGCGAGATTGCGACACCAGCAGCACGAGTATCGCTAGCATTGATAACAACGACTGACTTCACACAGCGAGAAAGCGACAAGAGCAGAACGAGTATTGCTAGCAATAATAACAACGACAGACGTTACACAGCGAGATCGCGACACGAGCAGGACGAGTATTGCCAGCATTAATAACAACGACTGACGTCACACAGCGAGATAGCGACACGAGCAGGACGAGTATTGCTAGCATTTATAACAACGACTGACGTCACACAGCGAGATCGTGACACGATCAGGACGAGTATTGCTAGCAATAATAACAACGACTGACGTCACACAGCAAGATCGTGATTCGAGTAACACAAGTATTGCTAGCAATAATGACAACGACTGACGTCACACAGCGAGAAAGCAACACGAGCAGCACGAGTATTGCCAGCATTTATAACAACGACTGACGTCACACAGCGAGAAAGCGACACGAGCAGGACGAGTATTGCTAGCATTAATAACAACGACTGACGTCACACAGAGAGATCGTGACAAGATCAGGACGAGTATTGCTAGCAATAATAACAACGACTGACGTCACACAGCGAGATCGTGACACGATCAGGTCGAGTATTGCTAGCATTTATAACAACGACTGACGTCACACAGCGAGATCGCGACACGAGCAGCAGGAGTATTGCCAGCATTACAAACAACGACTGACGTCACACAGCGAGATAGCGACACGAGCAGGACGAGTATTGCTAGCATTAATAACAACGACTGACGTCACACAGCGAGATCGTGACACGATCAGGACGTGTATTGCTAGCATTTATAACAACGACTGACGTCACACAGCGAGATCGCGACACCAGCAGCAGGAGTATTGCCAGCATTACAAACAACGACTGACGTCACACAGCGAGATAGCGACACGAGCAGGACGAGTATTGCTAGCATTAATAACAACGACTGACGTCACACAGCGAGAAAGCGACACGAGCAGGACCAGTATTGCCGGCATTAATAACAACGACTGACGTCACACAGCGAGATCGTGACACGATCAGGACGAGTATTGCTAACATTTATAACAACGACTGACGTCACACAGCGAGACAGCGACACGAGCAGGACGAGTATTGCTAGCATTAATAAAAACGACTGACGTCACACAGCGAGAAGCGACACGAGCAGGACGAGTATTGCCAGCATCAATAACAACGACTGACGTCACACAGCGAGATCGTGACACGATCAGGACGAGTATTGCTAGCATTAATAACAAAGACTGACGTCACACAGCGAGAAAGCGACACGAGCAGGACGAGTATTGCCAGCATCAATAACAACGACTGACGTCACACAGCGAGATCGTGACACGATCAGGAC
This sequence comes from Brachyptera risi, assembly GCA_964007535.1. Taxonomy (NCBI): domain Eukaryota; kingdom Metazoa; phylum Arthropoda; class Insecta; order Plecoptera; family Taeniopterygidae; genus Brachyptera; species Brachyptera risi. The sequence continues at coordinate 7,310,710 of OZ023332.1, forward strand.
GAGTATTGCTAGCATTAATAACAAAGACTGACGTCACACAGCGAGATCGTGACACGATCAGGACGAGTATTGCTAGCATTAATAACAACGACTGACGTCGCACAGCGAGATAGCGACACGAGCAGGACGAGTATTGCTAGCAATAATAACAACGACTGACGTCACACAGCGGGATCGTGACACGATCAGGACGAGTATTGCTAGCAATAATAACAACGACTGACGTCACACAGCGAGATCGTGACACGATCAGAACGAGTATTGCTAGCATTAATAACAACGACTGACGTCACACAGCGAGATCGCTACACGAGCAGGTCGAGTATTGCTAGCATTAATAACAACGACTGACGTCACACAGCAAGATAACGACACGAGCAGCAGGAGTATTGCCAGCATTACAAACAACGACTGACGTCAAACAGCGAGATCGCGACACGAGCAGCACGAGTATTGCCAGCATTAATAAAAACGACTGACGTCACACAGCGAGAAAGCGACACGAGCAGGACGAGTATTGCTAGCATTAATAACAACGACTGACGTCACACAGCGAGATCGTGACACGAGCAGCAGGAGTATTGCCAGCATCAATAACAACGACTGACGTCACACAGCGATAAAGCGACACGAGCAGGACGAGTATTGCTAGCATTAATAACAACGACTGACGTCACAAAGCGAGATCGCGACACGAGCAGGACGAGTATTGCTAGCATTAATAACAATGACTAACGTCACACATCGAGAAAGCGACACGAGCAGGACGAGTATTGCTAGCATTATCAACAACGACTGACGTCACACAGCGAGATCGTGACACGATCAGGACGAGTATTGCTAGCTTTTATTACAACGACTGACGTCACACAGCGAGATAGCGACACGAGCAGGACGAGTATTGCCAGCATTGATAACAACTACTGACGTCACACAGCGAGAAAGCGACACGAGCAGGACGAGTATCGCCAGCATTAATAACAACGACTGACCTCACACAGCAAGATTGCGTCACGAGAAGGACGAATATTGCCAGCATCAATAACAACGACTGACGTCACACAGCGAGATCGTGACACGAGTAACACGAGTATTGCTAGCAATAATAACAACGACTGACGTCACACAGCGAGATCGTGACACGATCAGGACGAGTATTGCTAGCATTAATAACAACGACTGACGTCGCACAGCGAGATAGCGACACGAGCAGGACGAGTATTGCTAGCAATAATAACAACGACTGACGTCACACAGCGGGATCGTGACACGATCAGGACGAGTATTGCTAGCAATAATAACAACGACTGACGTCACACAGCGAGATCGTGACACGATCAGAACGAGTATTGCTAGCATTAATAACAACGACTGACGTCACACAGCGAGATCGCGACACGAGCAGGTCGAGTATTGCTAGCATTAATAACAACGACTGACGTCACACAGCAAGATAACGACACGAGCAGCAGGAGTATTGCCAGCATTACAAACAACGACTGACGTCAAACAGCGAGATCGCGACACGAGCAGCACGAGTATTGCCAGCATTAATAAAAACGACTGACGTCACACAGCGAGAAAGCGACACGAGCAGGACGAGTATTGCTAGCATTAATAACAACGACTGACGTCACACAGCGAGATCGTGAAACGAGCAGCACGAGTATTGCCAGCATTAATAACAACGACTGACGTCACACAGCGATAAAGCGACACGAGCAGGACGAGTATTGCTAGCATTAATAACAACGACTGACGTCACAAAGCGAGATCGCGACACGAGCAGGACGAGTATTGCTAGCATTAATAACAATGACTAACGTCACACATCGAGAAAGCGACACGAGCAGGACGAGTATTGCTAGCATTATCAACAACGACTGACGTCACACAGCGAGATCGTGACACGATCAGGACGAGTATTGCTAGCATTTATTACAACGACTGACGTCACACAGCGAGATAGCGACACGAGCAGGACGAGTATTGCCAGCATTGATAACAACTACTGACGTCACACAGCGAGAAAGCGACACGAGCAGGACGAGTATCGCCAGCATTAATAACAACGACTGACCTCACACAGCAAGATTGCGTCACGAGAAGGACGAATATTGCCAGCATCAATAACAACGACTGACGTCACACAGCGAGATCGTGACACGAGTAACACGAGTATTGCTAGCAATAATAACAACGACTGACGTCACACAGCGAGAAAGCGACACGAGCAGGACGAGTATTGCCAGCATTAATAACAACGACTGACGTCACACAGCGGGATTGCGACACGAGCAGGACGAGTATTGCTAGCATTAATAACAACGACTGACGTCACACAGCAAGAAAGCGACACGAGCAGGACGAGTATTGCTAGCATTGATAACAACGACTGACGTCACACAGCGTGATAGCGACACGAGCAGGACGAGTATTGCTAGCATTATTATTAACGACTGACGTCACACAGCGAGATCGCGACACGAGCAGGACGAGTTTTGCTAGCATTAATAACAACGACTGACGTCACACAGCGAGAAAGCGACACGAGCAGGACGAGTATTGCTAGCATTAATAACAACGACTGACGTCACACAGCAAGAAAGCGACACGAGCAGGACGTGTATTGCTAGCATTAATAACAACGACTGACGTCACACGGCAAGAAAGCGACACGAGCAGGACGAGTATTGCTAGCATTAATAACAACGACTGACGTCACACAGCAAGAAAGCGACACGAGCAGGACGAGTATTGCTAGCATTAATAACAACGACTGACGTCACACACCGAGATCGCGACACGAGCAGCACGAGTATTGCTAGCATCAATACCAACGACTGACGTCACACAGCGAGATCGCGACACGAGCAGGACGAGTATTGCTAGCATCAATAACAGCGACTGACGTCACACAGCGAGAAAGCGACACGAGCAGGACGAGTATTGTTAGCATTAATAACAACGACTGTCGTCATACAGCGAGATCGCGAGACGAGCAGGACGAGTATTGCTAGCATCAATAACAACGACTGACGTCACACAGCGAAATCGCGACTCGAGCAGCACGAGTGTTGCTAGCATCATTAACAACGACTGACGTCATACAACATGATCGCGACACGAGCAGCTTGAGTTTTTCCAGCATTTATAACAACGACTGACGTCACACAGCGAGATCGCGACACGAGCAGCAGGAGTATTGCCAGCATTACAAACAACGACTGACGTCACACAGCGAGATAGCGACACGAGCAGGACGAGTATTGCTAGCATTAATAACAACGACTGACGTCACACAGCGAGATCGTGACACGATCAGGACGTGTATTGCTAGCATTTATAACAACGACTGACGTCACACAGCGAGATCGCGACACGAGCAGCAGGAGTATTGCCAGCATTACAAACAACGACTGACGTCACACAGCGAGATAGCGACACGAGCAGGACGAGTATTGCTAGCATTAATAACAACGACTGACGTCACACAGCGAGAAAGCGACACGAGCAGGACCAGTATTGCCGGCATTAATAACAACGACTGACGTCACACAGCGAGATCGTGACACGATCAGGACGAGTATTGCTAACATTTATAACAACGACTGACGTCACACAGCGAGACAGCGACACGAGCAGGACGAGTATTGCTAGCATTAATAAAAACGACTGACGTCACACAGCGAGAAGCGACACGAGCAGGACGAGTATTGCCAGCATCAATAACAACGACTGACGTCACACAGCGAGATCGTGACACGATCAGGACGAGTATTGCTAGCATTAATAACAAAGACTGACGTCACACAGCGAGAAAGCGACACGAGCAGGACGAGTATTGCCAGCATCAATAACAACGACTGACGTCACACAGCGAGATCGTGACACGATCAGGACGAGTATTGCTAGCATTAATAACAAAGACTGACGTCACACAGCGAGATCGTGACACGATCAGGACGAGTATTGCTAGCATTGATAACAACGACTGACGTCGCACAGCGAGATAGCGACACGAGCAGGACGAGTATTGCTAGCAATAATAACAACGACTGACGTCACACAGCGGGATCGTGACACGATCAGGACGAGTATTGCTAGCAATAATAACAACGACTGACGTCACACAGCGAGATCGTGACACGATCAGAACGAGTATTGCTAGCATTAATAACAACGACTGACGTCACACAGCGAGATCGCGACACGAGCAGGTCGAGTATTGCTAGCATTAATAACAACGACTGACGTCACACAGCAAGATAACGACACGAGCAGCAGGAGTATTGCCAGCATTACAAACAACGACTGACGTCAAACAGCGAGATCGCGACACGAGCAGCACGAGTATTGCCAGCATTAATAAAAACGACTGACGTCACACAGCGAGAGAGCGACACGAGCAGGACGAGTATTGCTAGCATTAATAACAACGACTGACGTCACACAGCGAGATCGTGACACGAGCAGCACGAGTATTGCCAGCATTAATAACAACGACTGACGTCACACAGCGATAAAGCGACACGAGCAGGACGAGTATTGCTAGCATTAATAACAACGACTGACGTCACAAAGCGAGATCGCGACACGAGCAGGACGAGTATTGCTAGCATTAATAACAATGACTGACGTCACACATCGAGAAAGCGACACGAGCAGGACGAGTATTGCTAGCATTATCAACAACGACTGACGTCACACAGCGAGATCGTGACACGATCAGGACGAGTATTGCTAGCATTTATTACAACGACTGACGTCACACAGCGAGATAGCGACACGAGCAGGACGAGTATTGCCAGCATTGATAACAACTACTGACGTCACACAGCGAGAAAGCGACACGAGCAGGACGAGTATCGCCAGCATTAATAACAACGACTGACCTCACACAGCAAGATTGCGTCACGAGAAGGACGAATATTGCCAGCATCAATAACAACGACTGACGTCACACAGCGAGATCGTGACACGAGTAACACGAGTATTGCTAGCAATAATAACAACGACTGACGTCACACAGCGAGAAAGCGACACGAGCAGGACGAGTATTGCCAGCATTAATAACAACGACTGACGTCACACAGCGGGATTGCGACACGAGCAGGACGAGTATTGCTAGCATTAATAACAACGACTGACGTCACACAGCAAGAAAGCGACACGAGCAGGACGAGTATTGCTAGCATTGATAACAACGACTGACGTCACACAGCGTGATAGCGACACGAGCAGGACGAGTATTGCTAGCATTATTATTAACGACTGACGTCACACAGCGAGATCGCGACACGAGCAGGACGAGTTTTGCTAGCATTAATAACAACGACTGACGTCACACAGCGAGAAAGCGACACGAGCAGGACGAGTATTGCTAGCATTAATAACAACGACTGACGTCACACAGCAAGAAAGCGACACGAGCAGGACGTGTATTGCTAGCATTAATAACAACGACTGACGTCACACGGCAAGAAAGCGACACGAGCAGGACGAGTATTGCTAGCATTAATAACAACGACTGACGTCACACAGCAAGAAAGCGACACGAGCAGGACGAGTATTGCTAGCATTAATAACAACGACTGACGTCACACACCGAGATCGCGACACGAGCAGCACGAGTATTGCTAGCATCAATACCAACGACTGACGTCACACAGCGAGATCGCGACACGAGCAGGACGAGTATTGCTAGCATCAATAACAGCGACTGACGTCACACAGCGAGAAAGCGACACGAGCAGGACGAGTATTGTTAGCATTAATAACAACGACTGACGTCATACAGCGAGATCGCGAGACGAGCAGGACGAGTATTGCTAGCATCAATAACAACGACTGACGTCACACAGCGAAATCGCGACTCGAGCAGCACGAGTGTTGCTAGCATCATTAACAACGACTGACGTCATACAACATGATCGCGACACGAGCAGCTTGAGTTTTTCCAGCATTAATAACAACGACTGAAGTCACACAGCGAGATCGCAACACGAGCAGCACGAGTATTGCTAGCATCAATATCAACGACTGACGTCACACAGCGAAATCGCTACTCGAGCAGCACGAGTGTTGCTAGCATCATTAACAACGACTGACGTCACACAGTGAGATCGCGACACGAGCAGGACGAGTATTGCTAGCATTAATAACAACGACTGACGTCACACAGCGAAATCGCGACACGAGCAGCACGTGTATTGCCAGCATTATTAACAACGACTGACGTCACACAGCGAGATCGCGACACGAGCAGGACGAGTATTGCTAGCATCAATAACAACGACTGACGTCATACACCGAGATCGCGAGACGAGCAGGACGAGTATTGCTAGCATCAATAACAACGACTGACGTCACACAGCGAAATCGCGACTCGAGCAGCACGAGTGTTGCTAGCATTATTAACAACGACTGACGTCACACAGCGAGATCGCGACACAAGCAGGACGAGTATTGCTAGCATTAATAACAACGACTGACGTCATACAGCGAGATCGCGAGACGAGCAGGACGAGTATTGCTAGCATCAATAACAACGACTGACGTCACACAGCGAAATCGCGACTCGAGCAGCACGAGTGTTGCTAGCAATATTAACAACGACTGACGTCACACAACAAGATCGCGACACGAGCAGCTTGAGTTTCTCCAGCATTAATAACAACGACTGAAGTCACTCAGCGAGATCGCGACACGAGCAGGACGAGTATTGCTAGCATTTATAACAACGACTGACGTCATACAGAGAGATCGCGAGACGAGCAGGACGAGTATTGCCAGCATCAATAACAACGACTGACGTCACACAGCGAGATCGCGACACGAGCAGGACAAGTTAAGCCAGCAATAATAACAACGACTGACGTCACACAGCGAGATCGCGACACGAGCAGGACGAGTATTGCCAGCATTAATAACAACGACTGACGTCACACAGCGAGATCGCGACACGAGCAGCACGTGTATTGCCAGCATTAATAACAACGACTGACGTCACACAGCGGGATCGCGACACGAGCAGCACGTGTATTGCCAGCATTAATAACAACGACTGACGTCACACAGCGAGATCGCGACACGAGCAGGACGAGTATTGCCGGCGTTAATAAGAACGACTGACGTCACACAGCGAGATCGCGACACGAGCAGCACAAGTGTTGCTAGCATTAATAACAACGACTGACGTCACACAGCGAGATCGCGACACGAGCAGCACGTGTATTGCTAGCAATAATAACAACGACTCACTTCACACAGCGAGATCGCGACTCGAGCAGGACGAGTATTGCCGGCGTTAATAAGAACGACTGACGTCACACAGCGAGATCGCGACACGAGCAGCACGTGTATTGCCAGCATTAATAACAACAACTGACGTCACACAGCGAGATCGCGACACGAGCAGGACGAGTATTGCCGGCGTTAATAACAACGACTGATGTCACACAGCGAGATCGCGACACGAGCAGCACGAGTATTGCCAGCATTAATAACAACGACTGACGTCACACAGCGAGATCGCGACACGAGCAGCACGTGTATTGCTAGCATTGATAACAACGACTGACGTCACACAGCGAGATCGCGACACGAGCAGCACGAGTGTTGCTAGCATTAATAACAACGACTGACGTCACACAGCGAGATCGCGACACGAGCAGCACGTGTATTGCTAGCAATAATAACAACGACTGACTTCACACAGCGAGATCGCGACACGAGCGGGACGATTATTGCTAGCATTAATAACAACGACTGACGTCACACAGCGAGACAGCGACACGAGCAGGACGAGTATTGCTAGCATTAATAACAACGACTGACGTCACACAGAGAGAAAGCGACACGAGCAGGACGTGTATTGCTAGCATCAATAACAACTACTGACTTCACACAGCAAGAAAGCGACACGAGCAGGACGAGTATTGCTAGCATTAATAACAACGACTGACGTCACACAGCAAGAAAGCGACACGAGCAGGACGAGTATTGCTAGCATTAATAACAACGACTGACGTCACACACCGAGATTGCGACACGAGCAGCACGAGTATTGCTAGCATCAATACCAACGACTGACGTCACACAGCGAGATCGCGACACGAGCAGGACGAGTATTGCTAGCATCAATAACAGCGACTGACGTCACACAGCGAGAAAGCGACACGAGCAGGACGAGTATTGTTTGCATTAATAACAACGACTGACGTCATACAGCGAGATCGCGAGACGAGCAGGACGAGTATTGCTAGCATCAATAACAACGACTGACGTCACACAGCGAAATCGCGACTCGAGCAGCACGAGTGTTGCTAGCATCATTAACAACGACTGACGTCATACAACATGATCGCGACACGAGCAGCTTGAGTTTTTCCAGCATTAATAACAACGACTGAAGTCACACAGCGAGATCGCAACACGAGCAGCACGAGTATTGCTAGCATCAATAACAACGACTGACGTCACACAGCGAAATCGCTACTCGAGCAGCACGAGTGTTGCTAGCATCATTAACAACGACTGACGTCACACAGTGAGATCGCGACACGAGCAGGACGAGTATTGCCAGCATTAATAAAAACGACTGACGTCACACAGCGAGAAAGCGACACGAGCAGGACGAGTATTGCTAGCATTAATAACAACGACTGACGTCACACAGCGAGATCGTGACACGAGCAGCACGAGTATTGCCAGCATTAATAACAACGACTGACGTCACACAGCGATAAAGCGACACGAGCAGGACGAGTATTGCTAGCATTAATAACAACGACTGACGTCACAAAGCGATATCGCGACACGAGCAGGACGAGTATTGCTAGCATTAATAACAATGACTGACGTCACACAGCGAGAAAGCGACACGAGCAGGACGAGTATTGCCAGCTATAATAACAACGACTGACCTCACACAGCGAGATTGCGTCACGAGCAGGACGAATATTGCCAGCATCAATAACAACGACTGACGTCACACAGCGAGATCGTGACACGAGTAACACGAGTATTGCTAGCAATAATAACAACGACTGACGTCACACAGCGAGAAAGCGACACGAGCAGGACGAGTATTGCCAGCATTAATAACAACGACTGAAGTCACTCAGCGAGATCGCGACACGAGCAGGACGAGTATTGCTAGCATTAATAACAACGACTGACGTCATACAGAGAGATCGCGAGACGAGCAGGACGAGTATTGCCAGCATCAATAACAACGACTGATGTCACACAGCGATATCGCGACACGAGCAGGACAAGTTAAGCCAGCATTAATAACAACGACTGACGTCACACAGCGAGATCGCGACACGAGCAGGACGAGTATTGCCAGCATTAATAACAACGACTGACGTCACACAGCGAGATCGCGACACGAGCAGCACGTGTATTGCCAGCATTAATAACAACGACTGACGTCACACAGCGGGATCGCGACACGAGCAGCACGTGTATTGCCAGCATTAATAACAACGACTGACGTCACACAGCGAGATCGCGACACGAGCAGGACGAGTATTGCCGGCGTTAATAAGAACGACTGACGTCACACAGCGAGATCGCGACACGAGCAGCACAAGTGTTGCTAGCATTAATAACAACGACTGACGTCACACAGCGAGATCGCGACACGAGCAGCACGTGTATTGCTAGCAATAATAACAACGACTGACTTCACACAGCGAGATCGCGACACGAGTAGGACGAGTATTGCCGGCGTTAATGAGAACGACTGACGTCACACAGCGAGATCGCGACACGAGCAGCACGTGTATTGCCAGCATTAATAACAACAACTGACGTCACACAGCGAGATCGCGACACGAGCAGGACGAGTATTGCCGGCGTTAATAACAACGACTGATGTCACACAGCGAGATCGCGACACGAGCAGCACGAGTATTGCCAGCATTAATAACAACGACTGACGTCACACAGCGAGATCGCGACACGAGCAGCACGTGTATTGCTAGCATTGATAACAACGACTGACGTCACACAGCGAGATCGCGTCACGAGCAGCACGAGTGTTGCTAGCATTAATAACAACGACTGACGTCACACAGCGAGATCGCGACACGAGCAGCACGTGTATTGCTAGCAATAATAACAACGACTGACTTCACACAGCGAGATCGCGACACGAGCGGGACGATTATTGCTAGCATTAATAACAACGACTGACGTCACACAGCGAGATCGCGACACGAGCAGCACGTGTATTGCTAGCAATAATAACAATGACTGACGTCACACAGCGAGATCGCGACACGAGCAGCACGTGTATTGCTAGCAATAATAACAACGACTGACGTCACACAGCGAGATCGCGACACGAGCAGCACGTGTATTGCTAGCAATAATAACAACGACTGACGTCACACAGCGAGATCGCGACACGAGCAGGACGAGTATTGCCGGCGTTAATAAGAACGACTGACGTCACACAGCGAGATAGCGACACGAGCAGGACGAGTATTGCTAGCAATAATGACAACGACTGACGTCACACAGCGAGATCGCGACACGAGCAGCACGTGTATTGCTAGCAATAATAACAACGACTGACGTCACACAGCGAGATCGCGACACGAGCAGGACGAGTATTGCCGGCGTTAATAAGAACGACTGACGTCACACAGCGAGATCGCGACACGAGCAGGACGAGTATTGCTAGCATTGATAACAACGACTGACGTCACACAGCGAGATCTCGACACGAGCAGCATGATTATTGCTAGCATTGATAACAACGACTGTCGTCACACAGCGAGATCGTGACACGATCAGGACGAGTATTGCTAGCATTTATAACAACGACTGACTTCACACAGCGAGATCGCGACACGAGCAGGACGAGTATTGCCGGTGTTAATAAGAACGACTGACGTCACACAGCGAGATCGCGACACGAGCAGCACGAGTATTGCCAGCATTAATAACAACGACTGACGTCACACAGCGAGATAGCAACACGAGCAGGACGAGTATTGCTAGCATTTATAACAACGACTGACTTCACACAGCGAGATCGCGACACGAGCAGAACGAGTATTGCCGGCGTTAATAAGAACGACTGACGTCACACAGCGAGATCGCGACACGAGCAGGACGAATATTGCTAGCATTAATAACAACGACTGACGTCACACAGCGAGATCGCGACACGAGCAGGACGAGTATTGCCGGCGTTAATAAGAACGACTGACGTAACACAGCGAGATCGCGACACGAGCAGGACGAGTATTGCCGGCGTTAATAAGAACGACTGACGTCACACAGCGAGATCGCGACACGAGCAGGACGAGTATTGCCGGAGTTAATAAGAACGACTGACGTCACACAGCGAGATCGCGACACGAGCAGGACGAGTATTGCCGGCGTTAATAAGAACGAAAGACGTCACACAGCGAGATCGCGACACGAGCAGGACGAGTATTGCCGGCGTTAATAAGAACGACTGACGTCACACAGCGAGATCGCGACACGAGCAGGACGAGTATTGCCGGCGTTAATAAGAACGACTGACGTCACACAGCGGGATCGCGACACGAGCAGGACGAATATTGCTAGCATTAATAACAACGACTGACGTCACACAGCGAGATCGCGACACGAGCAGGACGAGTTTTGCCGGCGTTAATAAGAACGACTGACGTCACACAGCGAGATCGCGACACGAGCAGGACGAGTATTGCCGGCGTTAATAAGAACGACTGACGTCACACAGCGAGATCGCGACACGAGCAGGACGAGTATTGCCGGCGTTAATAAGAACGACTGACGTCACACAGCGAGATCGCGACACGAGCAGGACGAGTATTGCCGGCGTTAATAAGAACGACTGACGTCACACAGCGAGATCGCGACACGAGCAGGACGAGTATTGCCGGCGTTAATAAGAACGACTGACGTCACACAGCGAGATCGCGACACGAGCAGGACGAGTGTCGCTAGCATTATCAACAACGACTGACGTCACACAGCGAGATCGCGACACGAGCAGCACGTGTATTGCTGGCAATAATAACAACGACTGACTTCACACAGCGAGATCGCGACACGAGCAGGACGAGTATTGCCGGCGTTAATAAGAACGACTGACGTCACACAGCGAGATCGCGACACGAGCAGGACGAGTATTGCCGGCGTTAATAAGAACGACTGACGTCACACAGCGAGATCGCGACACGAGCAGGACGAGTATTGCCGGCGTTAATAAGAACGACTGACGTCACACAGCGAGATCGCGACACGAGCAGCACTAGTATTGCTAGCATTAATAACAACGACTGACGTCACACAGCGAGATCGCGACACGAGCAGGACGAGTATTGCTAGCATTGATAACAACGACTGACGTCACACAGCGAGATCGCGACACGAGCAGGACGAGTGTCGCTAGCATTATCAACAACGACTGACGTCACACAGCGAGATCGCGACACGAGCAGCACGTGTATTGCTAGCAATAATAACAACGACTGACTTCACACAGCGAGATCGCGACACGAGCAGGACGAGTATTGCCGGCGTTAATAAGAACGACTGACGTCACATAGCGAGATCGCGACACGAGCAGCACGAGTATTGCTAGCATTAATGACAACGACTGACGTCACACAGCGAGATCGCGACACGAGCAGGACGAGTATTGCCGGCGTTAATAAGAACGACTGACGTCACACAGCGAGATCGCGACACGAGCAGGACGAGTATTGCCGGCGTTAATAAGAACGACTGACGTCACATAGCGAGATCGCGACACGAGCAGCACGAGTATTGCTAGCATTAATAACAACGACACGTCACACAGCGAGATCGCGACACGAGCAGGACGAGTATTGCCGGCGTTAATAAGAACGACTGACGTCACACAGCGAGATCGCGACACGAGCAGGACGAGTATTGCTAGCATTGATAACAACGACTGACGTCACACAGCGAGATCGCGACACGAGCAGGACGAGTATTGCCGGCGTTAATAAGAACGACTGACGTCACATAGCGAGATCGCGACACGAGCAGCACGAGTATTGCTAGCATTAATAACAACGACTGACGTCACACAGCGAGATCGCGACACGAGCAGGACGAGTATTGCCGGCGTTAATAAGAACGACTGACGTCACACAGCGAGATCGCGACACGAGCAGGACGAGTATTGCCGGCGTTAATAAGAACGACTGACGTCACATAGCGAGATCGCGACACGAGCAGCACGAGTATTGCTAGCATTAATAACAACGACTGACGTCACACAGCGAGATCGCGACACGAGCAGGACGAGTATTGCCGGCGTTAATAAGAACGACTGACGTCACACAGCGAGATCGCGACACGAGCAGGACGAGTATTGCTAGCATTGATAACAACGACTGACGTCACACAGCGAGATCGCGACACGAGCAGGACGAGTATTGCCGGCGTTAATAAGAACGACTGACGTCACATAGCGAGATCGCGACACGAGCAGCACGAGTATTGCTAGCATTAATAACAACGACTGACGTCACACAGCGAGATCGCGACACGAGCAGGACGAGTATTGCCGGCGTTAATAAGAACGACTGACGTCACACAGCGAGATCGCGACACGAGCAGGACGAGTATTGCCGGCGTTAATAAGAACGACTGACGTCACATAGCGAGATCGCGACACGAGCAGCACGAGTATTGCTAGCATTAATAACAACGACTGACGTCACACAGCGAGATCGCGACACGAGCAGGACGAGTATTGCCGGCGTTAATAAGAACGACTGACGTCACACAGCGAGATCGCGACACGAGCAGGACGAGTATTGCTAGCATTGATAACAACGACTGACGTCACACAGCGAGATCGCGACACGAGCAGGACGAGTATTGCTAGCATTGATTACAACGACTGACGTCACACAGCGAGATCGCTCCACGAGCAGCACAAGTTTCGCCAGCATTAATGACAACAACGAACTTTTCGATGTCAATTTGAAAAGAAACATATTTTCGCAACAAGTATAAGTTATTCTTGTTTTTCAAGTTTCTCAAGTTCATTCAGTGAGTCTATAAAC